>OZ018329.1:115706699-116201699 GCA_963969495.1 Ceratothoa steindachneri | reverse complement strand
TCATAAGTGCCCAGGAGTCCAAATTTGTGACCTAAGCATACGTTTATGCTACGAACTTGGACTTGTGCTTAAATGGTTCTTATGACCGTCCTGAACGTTACAAGAGATCAGTCATCAATACCTTAGGTAACAGGGCAATTTCTCATTCAAACTTGTGAACGGGTGTTGCTCACGAACTTAAGAGGGTTTGTTCGTTTTTTCGTTAACAACGGCTACCCACAAGAATCCATTAACGTCATCATGAAAGAGAAAATGAACTTGGCTGCTGGCCCTGGCGTCAGGTCTATTCCGAAGAAGAGTAATATCGACCTTTTTTACAAGGCCAATATGAACACCGGCTACGGTGAAGAGGAAAAGGCACTCAAAGCCATTCTCCATCGTAACGTGACCCCCAACCGACCCTTATCCACATATTAATTTAATTATTTACTACAAGCCTAAGAAAATAAGTAGTTACGGCATGACGAACAGCTGTTTCCCTCCAACGAGCAAACTCCAGGAGACTAATGTCGTGTACGAATATTCGTGCAAAATCGGTGACTGCGAAAATCGCAATTCAAAGTACATCGGCGTAACCTCCACAAATCTGTCAAGGGGACTGACAGCTCACCTTCAAGATGGCGCGATTAAAAGACACGCCCACTCTCATGGTACTACCCTAAACAGTGAAAACCTTAATCAAGACACCTCCATCATCCTGAGACTCCAAAATCTCAGAAGATTGTGGATGGGTAAGGCCTTCATCATTCAAATAAAGAAAACGTCAATTACCGTGAAACTTCAGCCGGAAACCATACTCCCGACATCTAGGCGTTTCCGAGTTGACCGTCATTTAATGAAGCACGTTTTCAAACCTCATTTTCCTTTACCTCCTTTGCTAGAGAACTAGATCGAAGCGAAAAATAGTCAGACATGGTGTAAGAGTATATGTAGGTAGGGGGAGTAGAGAAAGGGTGTGTGGACAGACACCGGAAAATAGACCAGTGGTGAAAAGAGAAAGAAGTGTGGAAGGGTGCAAAGTGATGCTAGAGCCTGGTGATCAGGCCTATCGCCTTAAAATTTGAGGGGAGGAGGGGTTGTAGTTCCTTTCTTGTCTTTTAGTTTGTTTACATATATACATATATAATATGGCATTCAAGCCATTTGTCTTCAAATAAATTACTCTCTTTGGATATGATGTGCGCATTTGCTGTTATGGTGATAATTGCACTATTAATTACTTTAATGTTTGCTTATTATCTTTGAATCTTTCATATTTTTTGTAATGTGTGTAGTTTGTGGTTTTTGTTTCTTCGCGGCTGTCTTGTTTGGTAAGTTTCGGTCTTCATCGGTAGATTTGAGTCTTCATCGGTAGGTTTATGTCTTCATCGGTGAGATTGTAGAAATCGGTGAGGTTTCACAGTTAGGTTAGCTTTTTCTTGGTTTGAGGTAAAAACGTTTCTATCATCATGCGTAGAACGGCACTTCTGCTCCGCCAGCTAAAACCCCGGCGTAACTTGGAAATTTGTTGTGACTTATTGTTCTTCTATTCTGGTCAATCATTTGGACCATTTCAACGTCCAATTCACGATTAGCTTTTCCAGCATATTCCTTGTCCGTGCTTCTATGACACTGTTAATGCGACTCAAGCCCGCCTCCGGGTGCAGCTCTTCTTGTCATCTTCTTTCTATTCTGCGTGTACCTGTAATTAGGTAAGCGCATTTATTCTGCACAAATTGCAGTGCCCTCTTCTGTCTCTTTGAGAGAGACGAGAGGGCGGGAGCTTGGTATAGCGACGTCGATCTTACAAGTACATTGTAGATCTTTTTTTTGTTGCTTTGACGAAGATTTCGGAACCTACAAGTATATAGAGTCTTGAATGCAGCAGTGGCCTTGGTGATTCGTTCTTGGACATGCTTCTTGTACCTGGATGAGGTAATCTTCATTCCGAGTACATTGCACTCCGCGGTGTAGGGATATCGTCTATCCCCCCACCCTGACGTTTAAAAGTATTCCCATGCCTATGGGGACTACTTTGAGCTTTTCCTGGTTGGTACGGATTTTCCACCGGGCTTCGTAAGTTGTAAGATTTTCAATTTCTGCTGCTGTCATTTGAGCTTGCCAAAGGCGCATTTCTCCATGGACAAGTGGTTATCTGGGCGAATTGAATGTTGAGGCAAGTGTGGCTTACAGGGGCTAGGACATCTGTGGTGTCAATCAAGTATAGAGTGGGGGACAGGTACTCCTCCCCTGCGGGAGGCCCGCAGTGAGCGGAAACTTTGGTCCGTCCGTGCACCCTAAAATGATGTACGCCGCTCTCTCCATGACATAGTCACAGAGAGTTCTTTCTAAGTTTTCATTTAGGTCCAGTCGTTAATCGCCATCTCGGTACTTTACTTCCCCCTGAACCGAATTGGTATGGGTTGTAGAGTGAGTTCTCCTCCAGCTGAGACACCAGGAACTTCTCGAAGAGCTTTCCGCCAAATTCCTGAAGTGAAATTGGACGATAGCTCTCCTTCAACGTTGGGTTCTTGCCGTATTAGTCAAGAAAATCATCTTAGCCGTTTTCTAAGCATATGAAAAGTATCCCGTGTTCAAACAGGCATTAAATATTTTTCTCATCCCTTCGATGATATTAACTGGTGCCTTTTCAAAGTTAAGCTTTGTAAGCCCCGATTGTCCTGCGGCTTTTTATTGAAATGAGCGGAGCGCGCCGATTAGTTCTTCTTCTGTAATCTCCGCGTCTCCGTCGCGCTGTCTATCCACATGGTGATGAAAGTGCGTCTTGTGTATTTGTTCGTTAAGATCGTCGATGATGTTGTTTTTAAACTCTAGGTCATAGTCTTCGTTTTCCTCTTCAGTTATACTGAAAATCTTTTCCCAATAACTTCGGAATATCTCTTCATTTTTTTAGGGGTTCCTGTTGATAGTGAGTAGGATCCCTATATGGTCGCTACATGGTACCTAGACTAGTTCTTTGTAGTAATTGAACGGTAACTGACGGTTTGCCAGACAGATGTGTAGTTTTGTGGCACCTCGTGCTCTGACATAGGTAGGGAAGTCGGAGCCTATTTGCTGGGCAATATTTCTGTCCAGCAACAGTTCCAGGTTTCTTTCTATAACGTTGTAGGTCTTGTAACCGGTTTTCGGCATAGGGCGTTCAGATCCCCCATTTATATAGTGGTGGCTCTTCTGCCAAATAGGCCAGTAAGAGTGTGAATTGGAAACATGTCTCTCCTTGGCGGTTGGTTTCCAATAGCAATGACCAACTTTCCTGAGTCGAGTTCGACCTCAATCGCGAGGTAGGATTCTTCTAGGTTTCGTATCTGCTTGTATTTAATCCCTTTCTTTATTGCAATAGCGGCTCTATCGTACCACTCCTGAGAATAATTTGTGATTAACACATCGTATTTCCAGAATTTCATATCTGTTCTATGCATGTCGATCCCGTGTTGTGAAATCAATATGATATCCGGATAAATTTCTCTGAATACATTTCCGTAAAGAATTCCTTTCGTCGTCCGGCCGTTGGTGTTAATTTCCATTATCTTCAGTGCGTTCCTTAACATGGTGAATTGTTATTACCTATGTTTTTTTTTACTCTGTTTCTACTTGGGGGCTGACTGGGCAGTTTTACTCGGCCCAGGGTTTCGCGTTTCGGAGGGGGGCTCGGGGTTTGGGACCTGCTCTTCGTAGCTCATGTACGAGTGCAGGGGCCCTCTTCGTTGTCAGAAGAAGAGGATCCCTCTTCACATTTAGCCTTTCCCTCTTCTTCGTCTTCTTTGGATCCCTCCGATGAAGGGGCTTCAATAATCTTCTCTATTCCAGACTTGAAGCTATTGTTCTTTATGACTGAGTCCTTGAATGCCTTGGAGCATTCGGGGTCTTGAGCCATAATTACTGAAGGGAGATTGTTCGCCTTCAGGAGAGCGTTAATACTTGATTGTAGCAGCCGGGTTTTACTGCATTTGCTACATTTGCGTGGGTTATGCAGATTAAGCTTTTTGCACTTAAATCTCCGGTGATATTCATTGGTGCAAGTGCCGATGCAGGCGTTTACCTCTGCATTCTTATTGGCGGCGTTTGCATATGTAATTTCTTTGGCTTTCCTCTCTTCCTCTTCCTTTCTTTTGATAATTTTTCGGAGCTTGTGGCAGTTCAGGGTCATGGTCCTATGCTCCCCTTTGCAATTTAAGCATCTTTTCATGGTGCTTTCACATTTGTCGAATCTGTGACCTTCTGTGGCGCATTCACTGCACCACAGTTTGTTCATATCTGTGCATGTCGATGTCATGTGCTCTTCGAGTTTATAGCATACAAAGCACATTTGTATGCTATTGAATTTCTTTTGTTGGATATTTTCACCTGGTATTCTCATATTGAATACCAATATTCCATTTTGAGTCACTTTCCTTGCTATGTCTGTAGTAGAGAAAGTTATTTTAAAGACGTCGGTGTGTTCGCGAAATTTTATTATTTCGTGAACTTGGGCCCATGGGTTACTCCTGGTAATTTCTTCCTTGAGCTTATCGGGCTTATGTTCACCCGCCCAGCTTTTCACTTTGCGGCAGATCACGCTTCTGTTCGCTACTACTTTTGGAGGGTTTTGGCTTCTAGGCCGGTGTTCCTTAGGACCTTCGCTCCCTCTTCCGATAGGAGCTGGTTCACGTCCTTGGTCTCGGCACACATGGCGATGAATCCAGATGAAACTTCAATAAGTTTCACTAGTGCCACTTTTAACTCAATGTAGAGGGTTTCGCATAGGTTCCTCTTGACGGGGATCTTCATTCCAGGGATGGTCCTTAGGTGGACCCTCTTAGTGAGGGCCTCCATAGTCTTTGTTGTCCTCTTGTGATGTCTTCTTTTCTTGAAACCAAAGTGTAGTTATTGTGTTTTTGGAGTGAAAATGAAAGTTGTGACATGGTAAAGGAGGTAAAGGATGGTGGAGGTAAGTTTGGGTACGAGTCCAATAAATGGGGAGAAACACCTCCGTCCATTTTCTTGTTACTGCCAGAATGATAAGTGATAGATAAGATGGGGTGAGTCTGGAGTGGGGAACTCAGAGGGTTGAGCTTGGTGGACTGATGCATAGCGGCCGAATCAAATGCCGCTGAGTTTTTGCCACCCCCTCATGGGTACGTACGCCAAAACTGCATCCAACTACATAGAGACGGGTGTACTTCCCTCTATGATTCTGACCGGGTTCCCCGGGCGATGAGGATCTCTCCTCCACCCAGGAATCGCACTTTGCCCCAGATTCAAGAAATTTCTGACTTGTGCTTCGGCTGTGGGCTAGTCTTTAAACCAGTTTCCACGCAAGCCCTTAATTATTTCAGTCCAAGTGGCCGACATAGTTAAGACGAAATTAATGAATGGCATTCATTCGAGCAGCTTCGCAGGCAGAGCGATGGACGGGAGCAGTGAGGTGCTTAAGCTCTCATTGAATTATGACTCTTTGACGAAAAATAAATATCTCTCATTTCGAAGGTTGAAGCTGTATTTACCGTAAAACTTCCAGAATAGGCGTTCTTTTCAGCAGAGCATAGTAGTCGAATATTCGGCCGTCAAATAGTCAGACAATCTGAGCCTTCCAATTTTATATGTTTCTTGTAGCGCTTAGTTTTCCCTTTAAAATTTCCCGTGCCATGATTGGCCAATTTTTGTAATACTTATGTTCCGGTAGAAATATTATATATAATGTAGCAATTTTGGAATAATTCCTTTTCTGTTGACTGCTTTGGTTGCCTTCGTTAGTCTACTGTACCGCTGTGACAACTCTTTATACGGAATTTGTTCAAAGTAAATTTTCTGCGAAAGTAAAAGTAAAACTGTGTGACTCGCTTTAAGTAGTGAAAAGAAAAACTGGGAAAAGTAAAAAAGCTCGATACGCTTGGAAAAGTGGACCACTGGCCTTCTTCGATTTAAGAAGGTGAAGGGCAAATCTTCACTCCTTCGTGGAGACGAGGATTAGAGCCACAACTCGTAAGCCTGAAGGAAGGAGAAAAATTGAGGTAAAGCTTTATAAAAGTATTTTGACCTTGGACTTAGTTCTCTTTCCCTCTGCTCCTCTTTTCAAAACCGTCTCTCAGGGTATACATATATACATTTATTCAAATTTCCTCACCTATCTTACGGTAGGATGCAAGAGAAATAAGGGAGACTCTCCACATCACTCTCCAGGTCCCCTCGGAGGGCCCAAAACAGGACAGAGGAAATGTATTCGAACAAATTTACGGAACTTTACGCATTGCACTGGTCAGACTCATCGACATTCAAAATGGATACTCTGCTATTTGCGCGAAAGAGGCCGACTAAGAAGACTTGACCTTAAGCAAGGCAGTTGAATGCCTAAAAAAAATCAATCTGAAACAACACACACCGCCACAAATTAAAATGCACCTTAGTGTAATCTGCAGGCGCCTCGACTCCTGGGTCGAGAGCCACTCGGCATTGGCGAGGTGGACGAAACCACCCTTGGGCAAAAGTAGCTGAGGTCATAAAATTCTAAAACTACACGCACGAGTTCAAGTTTTTTTTGAGGACACGGCTATCGCACAAAAGGCTAAAGACAATGCTTTGCTTTTCTTTAACGTAAGAGTCTGCCCAGAGCAGATGGAACGTGAAGAATTTGTAGACTTAGAAATGTGCTTTCGGTGTTACAAGTACTGTAAACACACCACTTGCAGCTGCCCTGAGAAAGACATTACGTTATGCTCGATCTGTGCCGGTCGCGACCATTTTCGGCGCGACTGTAAGAGTAACTCTCCCAAATGCCTAAATTGTGAAGGCCCCCACCGGACTATGTCCATGGCATGCCAGATCAGGAAACAAGAGATCTAAAAGCAAACCAAATTAAAACGCAAATTGGAGGAAAAGAAGGCCAATTCCACCTATGCAAAAGTAGCCAAAGCCGCGATTGCTGAGACAAACAGCCAAAAGACATTCCTTCACATAGAAAATTAACACTCAATGAAAATAATGTTATGCATTTACTCTGCACACAATGCTAACATCACACGGCCAGGTACTTTTGTCACTGAGGTCAATCGCATGCTCGTAAAGAACGGCCTGCAGGAGATGTGGTTCTCAGACAACCCTCTTTCAGAGGAGGTTATGCAAATAAGCGTAGCCCCTCTGCGCAAGGAAACGTGCCAAAAGTGACCCTGACATTATACTTATCTCAAATCACAGACTAACCACGCAAAAATAATTAAAAATATTTCAGTACGACGTCACTAACAAGAATCATAGCCAGGAACGGTATGATGGCGGCGCAATAGCCGTCAAAAAAGGACTAAAATACAGAAAACTAGGTGACTTAGATGAATCATACCTGACCAATGAGTTAGGCACTACCTTGGGAGAGCTGGTCGTGGCTACGGGGTCCTAACCCCCCGGCACGGCTATGTGCCCATGCTAAACCTTCTGCAGATTTTTAACCATAAGAAAAATGCAATTTTTGCTGGAGATCTGAATGCAAGGTGTGCAACGGCAGGGTATACCTCCTACAACAATGCAGGCAGAATCATCGAATTCCTACTTGACAGAGAATACGTGACAAGGATCGGACCATAATTTCCGACATACATCACGGGAAGAGCAGCAACAAAACCTGATATAGTCCTATCTAGTATTAGGTTTCCATACAAGTACTACATTGAACCGGGCCCCATCATTCCGCGTGACCACTGGGCTATCAAAATTACAGTAAGAGTAAATCCCATTCGAATCGCAATCCCAGAACGCAAAAGCTATAAGTAGGCAACTGGTAAAGCTACAGAAATTAGCTTCTAAATTATATCCCAGACCCTGTATTTGATGCCAATTTAGAAGAAATAGATAAAGAGCTGGATAGAATCACTGACTACCTAATTAAAGCCGATGAATATAGTATTCCCCATATTAAATATAAACCAATCCAGCTCCCCATTTTTTAACAGTGTTTGATGGGAGAAAAAACATCCGCGAATGACATTATTTATTCCTAGACCACTTTCGACGATGTTAGATCATCTTGAAAGAATAAAAAGAAGCAAAAGAATTATTAAATTCCTACTCAAAACATCGACATTTTTGAAAGGTGACTTGATTGCTAAGGTTTGAAAATAGAATCTGCCTCATTAGGCTGATGGGACAATACGTATTGCTTGCATTGCTCTTCGTTCTCAAATAATTTCATTCAAGTTTTTGAATCACAGTGTTACCAGTGAATAAAAGTGTAGGTTAACAAAAATGTTAAGGGTCGACGCCAAGTGATTATACTTGGACATTGGACAATAAGAAAGAACTCAACTAAATTAAAGCTTTGACCTCAATATGGCCTTGTTGAAAGTTTGGTGGGTTATACAGTAGATGGGATGTTTTTTTTTCAATTTGAAATCCTGCCACCAAATTGAAATAAAACAGCTCAATTGTATTTAAAACAACTAGACTAATTGAAGGCAAATCCCAAGGAGAAAATATGGTATTTGGCAAAAAAAGTTGCAATGAAAAACATGTCTGGATAAAGCTTGCACATTTGTTATAATATTCTAACAGCTTCCTTCTTATTACCATTTATTACGAGGTTTGGAAGATTTTATTTCTGATGAAAAATATGAAAAAGACGCACAAATGTCGAGCAGTAGCAAGATTTTGCTCCTGAAATTCTTGATTTCTATAAAGTAGGCGCTTTCAATATTTAGACCATCAAGAAAAAGTTATGAATTCAAATGGAGAACATTCATTATATTCCATTAGTAATTAATTGATCATTCGTAGCCTTTAAAATATAACAACGCTAAACAAAATGACATTTTGACTGAATGATACTAGCCTTAGAAAAATGGTGTTGCCTCAACTATCATGCAATGGCTATTGTCGTGGTATGACATTATATTATATCTATGGGGAGGGACCAATAACTTAGATGTGAACCGAAAAGGGACGGAAGACTACTAGTTTAGACGGGCTGAGTAGCGATAAATAGTGCAACGAGGTCAGGTAAATTATGGCAATGACAAAGCTCAAGGTTATTTAAAGATGCATTAACAAAAATATAATTTTATTTACATAAAAATAATGAGAGAATTGACGAGCATAATTACATCAGATGGACGAGGGCGGTGATTGTAGTTATGAATCAGACTATGAAGTTAAAATTAATGTGTTACGGGAGGAGACTATTTAAATGGGTGGAATTAACGCAAATAGGTTACTCAAAGGGGAGAGGGGTTTGCTTACGGAAGATTCAGGGTGAGAAGTCAGGGTAAGGCTTCACGGATGTCTTTTGCACGTGAGGCGAGGCCACTCGAAGCTTCTGAGCGGGATGTTAAAGTGATGACGGTTCTCCAAAAAAGGGGTGTAACGTCCGGTCCAGGGGAGAGAATTTATGCCATCCGAAAACGAGGGGCAAATGAGGAGGGCTTCGACAGGAGTTGATGAGAGAAGTCGGAAAAATCACTCAGTAGCGATTGTTAAAGGGAATTACCTCACTGGATGGATCTAATTCCAGCTAATTCCAATACACAAAAATAGTTCAGCTGTCACTTTGCTTTGTTGTTAGCACCTGACTTGGAACTAAGGGAATTTTGGGGGGGTCCGGGTGAGACTTCTCAACTCTGTGTCGGTTTCATGGGAAACGAGCAATATATATTTCTGAGGCTCTCCCCGCGAGGATGAGGGGGGGTGGGGGGGTAGTGGGAAACAGCTCTACTCTCGAATGGCCTCGAATCTTCTTGCCGAGGCTATTCTAGCCCGTGTAAAGGTGAATAGTGGTGGACTCGGTTTAAGGCTACCGCTTGTGGAAGGGCGGGAGGGTAGGCTTACCAATTTGAGCCTAACAGAACCTTCTCCAGCACATGAAACTTCCGAGCTGGAAAAGAAATTCCACGTGGAATTCCCTCAAATACCAAAGTACTCATAAAAATAATTATTAAATGAAAAAGAGAATAAACTTTATAATTTGCAAAAACTATATGTTAAATACTAGCATAAGAATTTTACTTTGAGTAATGAAGATATGGTCAATAAATGTTGTCAATTTCGATTTTACATTAGCATATTACACCAGACCGAATCGTTACATGTCGCTTCCCATCCGATCGGAAGATACTCAATTTCGTTTTATTCCGGAAATATCCTCACATTTTGAGTACTCGACAGTAAGTGCTAAAAGCCAACTTAGCAACATTATACCTGTGGCGAAGTGCCAGCTTAATGCGTCACTTTTTTTCCAAAGGAATAAAGTTCAATTTTACCCATTTAGAACCATGTAATGACCCATATGACCAAGATACATAGAGTTTTTGACCCTGGAGATTTCAAATCCACAATCGAATTTGGCGCTAGGTTGCACGATCTAGTGACTGAAGCCTCATTTGGACATTTAGCCATTCAAAGGAACTTGTAAGTGATTTTAACCATGCGAAACCATCAATGCAATAACCACCTATCCTCTTATCACAAAGCCGCAGGTCATTGGAGGGACTTTCGCTCTTGTTTTTACTTATGAGTGGTTTCTTAGCAGGGGAGTTTGGTATGACTTCCACATCTGTCAAGAAAGGCGAAACACAATCAGATTCAGGTGCTCGTCGGCTGGATTGGAAATGCCCCCCTCTCAAATATGTACTTCATTGAGATTTTTGGCATTGTGGGAAAATCCATCAGACATTCTTTTTATTACGGTTAACAGTTTTTTTTCGTCCATTCTCAGCACCTGGTATCCTCATGGAGCTTCATTATGTACGAAATCACAGTTGGTTACCTTTTTAAAGTTTCAGACAGTTTCATTTCTTTGGCTATTTCACTATAGAACCTGCGTTTTAAAGATATTTTTACACCTCAACAACAATCGCCATCCTAATGAATTGGTGATATTATTAGTAGCGATGTATGATACATATGTTAACATTTTGAGTGTAAACTTAAAGTTATATGTTAACGTTTTCTAGTTTGGACGTATTATTTCTTCAAATACATAGACATTACTTTCCTCATGCCTTTCCTTCACTAGATCTTCTATAAAGTTATAAAGTGAAACTTGAACAGGGTCATAGGCAAATTTCAATGTATACTTTGTGAAATTTGTATGCAAACCAAGTAAATCAACCATAAAACTGTCTAGAATAGAGATTATATTTATTCCTTCCTAGATAATCATAAGTTATGTTAATTTCATATACCTAATAGCACTATCTTTTAAGTTTATGCTCCAGTGACTAAAAGATGTACATATTCCTTTCTTTTTTTCCATTGATATTGTCGCTTTGTTAACTAACGATACTTTGTCAAGGAAAAGGAGTTTTTGCGCTTATCCTCATATATTTAGAAAAAGTTCACGTTGGATGTGGCACAAAGATTCGGCGTCTCTGAAAGTCTGACATGACACACAATTTACAATTCAGTCCTCATTACATCTCTTCGACTTAAGTACTGATAGATATAAGTATAATTCTAAATGTATCGGCAAATATCATGATCTAGTAATAAAATTTATTTTCATATCTATACACTGATCATTTTAAGTATTACAGATATACAATCTGTCTAATCTCTTCCTAAACACGAGGGAAAATATGTAATAGCATTGACTTTTTCGTTATCTTGCGAGCTAGTTACAGCATGGTTAAACCATGAATGCCCCAAACAGAGAGGAGGAGCAATGGCTCAACGATTTTTTCACGACACATATACCGCCAAGTAAAACCAAAATTTAGGATATTATTTTATTAACTCTTTTAGCCATGAATAGAGAAAAAGTAACGGTAATATAAGTTACTTCAACTTCAACTTTCGAAGTAAAACGACCTCAATGCAAGGTACATGCTTTCAAAATGAATAAAGCATAACTTCCTGCATTAAATGTTAAGGGAATTAAAATGACCAAAATATTTGACGAAGATAAATTTGTACATGTAGTTTATTGCGATTTCTAAAAAGAATTTAACATTGTTTTACATTTAATATATAAAGCTAAATTTGTGGAATAGGGGTGAGCCTACTGAAATTAATTGAAGATTGGCTGGAAAACTGTGGACAGTGAGTTATTTCATTGCAGATCTGTTCTTAAACCTTGCATTATGCCATTTTTACTGTAAAAAAAACGATCGTGAGAGCTATTTATTCTCCATTTTGTTTCAACCTGCTGGTGATAATAAATTAGGTACCAAGGCAAAGTATCATAGCAATTATAAAAACTAGCAAATTTAAACAATTAAAATAAGTAAAGAATCAGAAAGTTGTTATATGCAATTAAACAACAGACAAATGGCGGAACAACCTCAAAGAGCTCAAAGGATTGGTTTCAAATTCCAACCTGTCAAGAATGAAAAAGATTAACAGAGGTACCTTAATTTCAAATGATATAATACTTTGAAGACAATGGAGCGTAGCTTGACAAAGTGAAAATAGGGTTGTAGGATACACACTTAAACATTTTGCATTTAAAACGACGGATATTAATCATACATAATATAAAGGGCTTGCAATAAATTTGAAGTATCCAATGTAATTCTTGTTTTTATATTTGATAACATATACTGTAATATTAAAACTATTCTAACATCGAGTTACAAATTTAATTTCTGAATTCGAAATAGATCTTTTGAATAATTGCTGAGGCAACTCAATTTACTTTCAATGGAAGATTAGCATTCACGTACTTAATTTATTCAAGTGTTTTAAAACTATACATGTTCACTAATATAAATTATTACTCAATATTTACTTGAAAACTAAAGGTAATAGCAATTCACCAAAATTTTTATTTACATTAACAGGATTTGAGAAATTAATGCTTTATCCATATACTTTGTTCCTTCTTCCTGTTATCTTTCCACGACTACCATCCTTTCTCTTTTTGCTTGACCTAGCAACTAATGGATTTACCTTCCATTTAGATTTAGGAAGCTAAATGCAACGATTGCGTGCTTAAGGTAGAGGTAATTGGTAAAACCTTATATGAGTGTGAGAATAAGGTGGCTGTAATATGACATCATATTAAAGTAAAAAATGTCATCAAATGATTAGTAAGCTGGCAATAATTAAAAGGATATTAACTATTTAAAAGAGAAAAACAACAACATGTAGCACTTGCTGAGTAACAATATACTCGTCGATAATAACCACGAAGCAAGTTTCAGGAAGGAAATCATGACATTGCACGAGAAGAATGATAAATTGGTAGTTAACCAGATATTGAATGAGACTAGTAAAGAGATGAATATTAGGGGAAGGCCAGGAGAGAATAGGCATGTTACACAAGTGATTAGAGAAGCGATAGAGGAAAAAAGAGAGAGACTTACGAATATCAATAATATCATATTATCAACGTTTTTTGAGACCCTAAATCCTAGTGACGAAGACGATGAGAAACGCATCAAAGATATTGCACTGAAAGGCATGCAGATTGAGAATATTGTTAAGGATATAATATGTAACAAATTTAATAAAGCAAGCATTCACTACAAAGTAAGATCTGTGAAGTGCCTTCGGAGCAGGATATAGGGTAGAAGGAGTTATAAACCTAGACCTATCCTGGCTGGGATGAGGGATAGGAAAAGCAAAATAGATGCGATGGAGAACGCAAGAAATCTAGTGGTATGTGGATCTGAGTGGAGGAACAAATATTCATTGAACTGGATAAAACGAAACAGACAAAAAGAGAGGACTTTATCCTTAGGGAGAGAAGAAGAGTAGAAGAGGGTGAGACTGAGTTGGTAATAAGTAACGGCCAAATTATAAATCGATCAGCACAATCCATCCAATCTGCATAAATTGCACCGGTAAATGAAATTACAATGGTAAAAGAGAAATGGAAAAAAGAACTGAACAAATAAACGATAGTATGGAAAGAAGGCGTAGTGACAGATCAAATATTTACAATACTTTTCTCTAAGTTCTAATAACCAAAAGAAAGAGAGAGAGAGGGAAGTAGAAGAGAGAAACAATAATAAAGCACTTGGAAATGAGAAAGGAAAAGAAATGGCTCCTAGAACGGCATAAAGAGATTTTTTTCCTAATGCACATCAGCTGTCGAACAAAATGGAATTATTGCGTCCACAACTGAAGAGATGGATCCTGACTTCATTTGTGTGGATGATGTAAATCATAAATCTAAAATTGTTGACCATTCCTAGCAGAGTACTCCCTGGATGAATATGTTACGAGTATGTTAGATAATACATAATGGATTCTATATAAGCCAAATAATATATATTAAGTGTAATATTATTGATTAGAAAATAGTGGAATTGAAAACTAAGTTTGGTGAGGTCATTGTTCTAGGTTTTAACTTGAGAGGGAGAAATACAATAGCTTAACTCTAATATGTAGATCTCCTAGCAGCTCCCTAGAAAATAACGCTGAACTATTCTATCTAATGAAAGAAATTAGTTCACGAAAGTACACTTAATAAGGATCTTAGTAGATTTTAATTATAATATTATTGATTGAGCAAACTTAACATCAACAGGGAGATATAAAAAGGAATTTCTCAAAATATCTGTTGATCTATTTCTTACGTCAACCATCCCATAAGATGCCGTGGTAAAGATAAACACAATTGAGATGATTATATATATATATATATATATATATTTACCAACGAGTCTAATATGGTGAAAGCCATCTCCTACAATAGAGGTCTAGGTGCTAGCGATCATCTGTATCTCCAGTTTGACCTGCTAAGTTATTGTACTGTAATTATATAACAATTAAAACAAAGTGGTTACGACTCTTGCATAAGAGCAACTATGATCTGATGAGAAGTAAACTGAGTATTATTAATTTGAATGAGGAATTTAGAAATTCAAGTTTGCATAATATATTGGCCATGCTAAAGAATATACTGCATAAAATGATGGACAAATATTTCCTAATAACAAAAATTAAAAGTCAAAAACATACTGTTCAATTATGTAGAAAAGCATGAGAACTAATTAAAAGAAAAAGATAGACTAGCAAAAAAGAAAATTTATTAGAAGTTGCAAGAGAAATGGACAGAACTAAAGCAAGCAGAAAGAGACTCGAAAAAATAAGATCAGAAAGGAAACTATAAAAGCAAGGAGGGTAGTAGAAGAATGCATAGTAGGAAATTGCAAACAATGTCCAAAGGTAGTTAACAAGTACATAAATAAGAAAATGAAAGTGAAACCACGATTCGGCACTATACGTGAAGATGTCCTCTCCACGGATGAGGCCAGAGCTACTTTGGATGGCCACGACGGATGGGCCAAAGTTTGGGTACCTCTTGGAGCCTATCGCCCGCATCGCATTCGGCGTCAACAAAGAGGTGGTGGTGTTATCTTTTGGGGGCAAATCATAAGAAATGAACTTGTCGGGCCTTTTCTACTTCCGGAAGGTATCAAACTCACTAGCAACTCCTACACCGCGTTTTGGGGGAGCATTTTTCATCATGATTATGTGATCTTCCACTCTCAAGTCAACTACGATTCATTTTTATGCATGATGCTCCTTCGCATTCAGCCATGACTACAATTTCGTACCTCACATCTTTGGGAATCACAGGCCAATCAATCATTTAGGACCTGACCTCACTGTTCTCCTGACATAAACCCTATCGAAACAGTTCTGGTCGATCATAAAGAGAAAAGGGTATGAAGGAGTATCCAGTTTTCATCGAAAAATACCCTGTCTAAATATATCAAAACAGTTGCTGGTACAAAACGAGCTTCACAGATTAGTCCGCTAACAGCTTCTGTGGACAAAAAACTTTGATGTCATTTCTAAACACGGAAGTTACGTATGTAGACAAATAAAGTACAGCACCAACAATTTAATTGTATTTATTTCATATCCTTTGTTGCTATTCTTCGGTAGCGTGCTTAATTATTACAATAAAATGGTAATATGACGATAATACTTTGTTTCATTACCTTAACTTGGCATATTCGTACACCTGCAATTAAGTGCGACACACTTGAAAACACATCAAAATACTTATCTAAACATAAACTTTTACTTATCTTATCAATGCAATTGAAATTTTAAATGCGTACGTACCTACCTAGGCTATTTATATGGACTAAGTTTCACGTTCGTACAATGTTAAATATTCAAAATAGCAGCCAAAAGTTTAACTGCAATAAAGAGTGAAACACAGTTTATGTAATTAAAAATTATTGCCTTGTTTTTTATTGATTTAAAACATACTTTATTAAAACTTAAAGAGATTTGTTAAACACGAGCTGTTTTATCTTGTCAAGGTACTTTTTATTTGTTAATTTATCATCCCTAAGCTCTTATACTATTCAATCAGTAACTGGTTGCTCAATATTCTTCACAAGAGAAGAAATTTATCAGATTTAACTATTTGAGTTTTCATTTCGCAATTTTCAATGATTTGTAGCGACGCATGAATTGCAAAGTGAAGTAGGCTTAACGAAGGACATGGCCAATTAACACCCTGTTGGACCTATGAAATCTTAAAATTAGTTAAACATTAATTACTGAAATAACATGCCAATGTAGAATACAGCGAAATACTTATATCACAATTGTACATTCGATTGATATAAGCTAATAGTTGGAAGTTCCTAAGCGAGCACACAAACATACACACGTGAGGAAACAGCTGCAAGACGAAAGATCTCAATACAAGATAAACAAGGCAGCTGAGCAAACTTAAGGTAGTATCTTTTCTGACGAGCCAGATTTTGTGTGAGCCTCTGAAACGCCTAAATCTACCTTGTTATGGATACTGGGTTGTTAAATCCACAATGAAATGGCCAAATGCAATAAAGACGTGTCAACACTGAAAACGCACACATCCTTTAACTCTGCTCAGCATTCTAAATAAAGAACACATGAACATAATTCTCACCGTAGAAGCTCCGCCTCGCGTCTAAATTAGTATAAAAGAAGTCACGCCCTCTTATTGGAGGTATAATAAATAGACAGGTTGAAACATTCTCACGACGATTATTCATTCTGCGTTATACTCATCCTGGTCTGTTTATCAGACATTATTCATTCGCATTATCAGTAACAGGAAGTCAGAAGGATAGCCTCTAGCCTGAACATTAAGTAGGTCGGAAGAAAAAGGCCTTGCTACCGGTTATAGGGTGCTCCTCTCCCAAAGAGGGAAACTCTATGACCGGTGACCCATCGAAGGATGAAGAAGACGAAACCTGGCAAATTTCCGCATCAAAAATAAAAAGTCCGACATCTCAATTCTCGGTCTAGTCATCCCTTCACCTCCTATAGATTAGTGCAACGTTTGCAATTTTTTAATCATTTTGTAGAACAGCTGTTGCAAGGAGTTGCTTAAATATAGTTTAATAATGAAGTAAGCTCTTGCTTGGTTTCTTATAGAACTGTATACACATTCTCCTCAAGAGCAGAGCACTTTATCTTTTAGTCTTCTCTAAACCTTTTAAAGTTTTCTTTGTGTTACATGTTATAATGGCCAACTTTCTATATCTTTTGTATTTAACTACCGTTTTCAGGATAATTTGTGTCATGATTAGAGGGTAATATGAGCTAATAATATTTAGTAAATATCTTCGACATGTCTCGATAAGTTAACTTTAGAAACACACCTGCCTCAGTGACTACAGAGTAAATCGGAGAGTACAGTTCTTTATGAGGTTTGAACCATGCATCTAATTAAATTGAATTATTTCTTTTATTATGGCGCAATCTCGTCTCATAAGCTAGATGGCTGAATTACCTGTTACTCAAGGAAGTAGCGACTTAGATAGATGTCTGAACTGCCTCTCTCATGTGTGGAAATTGAGGGATGGGATTATTTTTATGTTATATTTTTGGGTATTGTTAGTTGGGGCGAATAGGAAAAAAAAATATAAAAGCTAAACATTATTTATTATAGAAAAGGTAAAAGAAAGTAAAAAAAGTAAAAGCTAAGCATTATTTAATGAAAAAACTTTACAATATCTTTATAAATTTGAGCAACTCTTTACCTTTATTAGGTCACCGCCCTAAAAATTCGCACATATAGGAGTCAAGCAGAGAACGAGCGGTTGCACATTCAATTTTATTCCTCATTTTCGCCTTGGCCCAAAGTGACTATATTTGCTTTGTGTGGGCACTTGTTTGTGGATCTTTAAACTTCTCCGAGTGGTCAACAGTGGAATGTTTATACTGCATCTCTGGAAAGGAATCAATTCCATTTTAGGCACGCCAGTTATCAGAAATAATAGTCGTGCCAGACAATACACATTCTTTAGTTATTGCTAATTAGGTTTCTGCCGATCTTTCAGAAAATTGCATACATCAAACACTTGCGCGTTTACTTGCAAATCTTTCCGAGAACACACTGCACTGGCCAAACTCTCCCGACATTCTTCTTTCTTCTTGAGAACACAAATTTATCGATTTCTACTATCAATCCATTTCCATCAAACTTTATAGGAAATGATTGCCGAGATATACCTATGTAGACTAGCTTGGCGCTAAGATTCGTCCACAAAAAGGGGCAAACAACCGACTACAGGCCGCCTGAGATAGTTCAGGGCGATTAATAAAGAGTGCGAATTATGGTTGACCGGGTTTAGATTAGTGGCTTGCCAAGATGCAGCTCCAAAGATATATAAAGACAAAACCCTAAAATATAGTTATAATATATATATATATATATATATATATATATATATAATAAAAAGGGGACATTATATATATATATATATATATATATATATATATATATATATATATATATATATATATATATATATATATATATATATATATATATATATATATACGAATGTACTGGAATCGTCACTCCCCCCCCCCGTTCACTCGTGGTGCAGTCACAAGGCGCTAACCGCAAAGACATCCGCCCCAGGCATCGTCGGGTCAAGTGCGTAACTGCAGCGTCGCACAACTTGGCGCCATGAAAGACCTTAAAGGTTAGAATGCAAGATCTCCCACAGGAGAGTGAGATTCAATTTCACGGCAAATTGTAGACGTGTTTCTCCAAAGCTCGAAGGCTAACGAGGAGCCGATGTAAGACTCGGTGGAAAAAACCGTTGGGCATAAGAACTCTCCTGGGGCCGTCCTCAAGCCCTCCACCCCTTACCACTCCCCCAGTGGGGTGACAAGTTATAAATGAGGAACACTGAGGAAAATCTTGGTAGTATACGTCAGACTCCAGGTGACGAAGTCCTCGATTAAAACCGAGCTACCTAGACTGGATTGGTAGTGTACCTGGCTCGCCAGACCAAGAAATACCCTGTAGGAGAGGCAGGGCTACCTACCTTAAGGGGCTTTGAAGCAGCTCATTCTCGAGCTAGTCCTTGGTTATCAAACCAAACGATACGTTACTTTGCTAAGTTCAACTTACTCTCGCCAAAGAGACTCCTTATATTATGATGCACCTTAAACACCCAGGGTATTCCTCGGCCTAGAGCAATTAAGAAAAAAAGAAGGAAAAGGCTCCCCCTCGAGCCACTTGTTCGGTGGCCACACCGAACTCATAAGTTAACTTGGTGATGAATAAAGTTCAACTTATTCTCGTCAGAGAAATCCCCCTCCCTCATACTCGCCCTTGAAGAAGACTGAAACTAAGAAGAAGCTCATCCTCGAGCTAGTTTCTGGTTACTAAACCGAACTTTAAGTAACTTATTCTCGTCATAGAAACCCCACCTCATCGATCCTAGCCCTGGAAGAAGACCCTCCCCGAGTTCAGTCTCCGTCCATGAGGAATTAAGTAACGAAGGAGAAAAGCTCTCCCTCGAGCTCGTTACTCAGTGGTCACACCGCACTCCAAGTTAACTTGATTTAAGAACCAAGTTTGACTTCCTCTCGCCAGAGAGACCACGACTACCTTGGTGCCGCATAAAGCACCGTAATTGTTCTTGTCCTTGAAGAACCTCCCCCCGGGATACCGTGTGGACCCCCTCCCCCAGCTGCTTCCCTCGCCAAAACGACATCGTTATCTCGCCCATCTACATCTTGCTCGGCGGCACGCGTCGAGAGTCAATAACATTCTTGAGGCCTTTTAAACTCCAGATGAGTCCGTAAGCCTAATTCTTATATTATTGAGGTGTGTAGCGAAGTTAACCAATTTTAGACGGTCAAATTAATTGAATTAATTCTTGTTTAAAATAATATTCAGAGTATTGCTGTAGTTAATTTTTACATGTTGTGTATTCAATTGATAAAGGTAAAATATAAGTTTATTTGGGGAATTATTTGCGTTTCTCTACATCCTTTCGTGTTTTGGAACGGCTTTGTTCTTTTAGATTTTAAAATATCAATATATATAGACACTCTTAGCACTCTTAGAACAAAAAGGGGGGGCATTCTACGACAACGAAAGTGGAAACAAATTACTTATGGTAGTTAAATGACTTAAGTAAAGATTAACGAGGTAATCTGGGGATGACCATACAAGATCGCTTAACCTATTTACCTCCAAGCGTGGGTGAATTGGATGGGGAGGAGGTGGAAGACAACGGCGTAGGTCTCTAAGACGATACTTCGGGAAGTCCTGACGAGGAGGTCTCAAAGATTGGGCTCGATTACTTCATGGTGAAGAATGAGATATTCTCTCCTCCAGAGAGACATAATCTCAACTCGAGACGATTCTGCAGATTGGCAGGGAGTCTCAATCTCGAAAGAACGGGAATCTTGAAGGGGTGGTGAAGATGAGATGCCGCACAACTCTCAGGGAAGAAGGGGGCTCAATAGCTCTCTTCTGAACAGGGGCCAAAGCTTGAGGAAGGTAGATCTGCTGACGAGATCTTGGACGACGTACGACAACGGGTTACGGGGGTTCACAGGTAACAGATGGCAGTCTGGACGGACTGGATGGCGGGCTTTCATTCCCGTTGAGATATGGTGAGCTTCGGGTTAAATACACGGGTGGCTGATCTGATAGACGCCTCAGGGCTTTGGGGTGCCTAGGGGATTCTTGGCACCAGTCTAAGCAAACAAAATTCATGATAACGCGTCGTTCCAGACGATGAAACTTGTCTCGCAATATGGGGGTAGAGTTAATGTGGCTGCGCACGGCGTTATCAAAAGGGAGGGGGGGGGGGACGATTGGCGTCTGAAAACAAATACAGCTGGACGAGTTATTAAGCAAGTAACAGATTCTTCCTCAACTTTCTAAAATTCTCACGCTGGCTCACGCGGTCTTGAAAAATAGAGGGGTATTTCCAAGGATGGTCCTCACACGATGGTCCTTCGATAGCATCCCTTCACACGCCGTCTTTTTCCGAAGATGACGTTTTCCTGATACGAAAAGAAGAGAAAAGGGTGCACACTAAGTATGGACATTTAAATTTAAGTCGACACAGTGGTCACTAAATAAATGAATGACTTCCGTTTAATCCCTGGCGCAGGGTATACTTAAAAAGGGCATTGTTGTTAACCAGCGCAAAAAAACAAAAACACCCAAAGTAAATAAATGCGAGTTACAAAAAAAATCGAGAGGATTCATTCATAAAAAGGTAGTGGAAACATATATTAATAAAAAAAAAAAACCATAGAAAAAAAAACAAAAAATAAATTAACAACACACATGCAAAGGACAAATTTGTACAAGTGGAAAACAAAATTTTACATGAGAACCAATGAACATAAACTGTCGTGGTACAGACACTCTATACCATTCACTACACTTATATTATATGGAGGGTGACTTAGTCACCTACTACAACGTGAACCGTTGAAGAACTGTTCGCAGATATTAAGGACTGACTAAGAGATTACACTTAAGGCGTTGGCTTTCAAATCCTTAATAATTAAACAGGTTGCATAAATGGTTGGCGAGATTTATTTAAATAGGCCGATAGTATCACGCAAGGTTAGTTAAATATCCAGAAACAAAAATATAATTTTATTTACAAAGATTAAAATAAGAATAATAATAGGCAATGGGCAATTATTTAATTTGAAAAAGTCTCTTCATAATTATTATGAGAAGGGATTCTCAAATAGAAATAATTAATTAATGTTTTTAGGCTCAGATCGAAATGGGGAAACGGACAATAATTATAATAGAGGGGGTTTTAGTCTTACGGGTCGATGACTTCGAGAAAGGTCCTTTTTGAGATGAGCTGAGTGGGGAACGATCCAATGAGACAAGTAAAGCACGATCTGAATGAGGCAGGTAGGGCAAGATCCGAACCAATCTTCCGATGAACATAGCCAAATTTCAAAAATGACATTCAACGGGGAATGTGGGAATTCTCGTAATTTCCCTAAAAGAGGAGTCTTATGTTCGTCAAACGTAATAGATAGAGATTTTATTCGGTTCAATTAAACGAACGGAGACTGTTGTGCAAATTCAAAGGCTTGCCTTTCAGAGAAGCTACCAAATGATTTGGGTAGAAATACGGCTGAAGAATTCTTGTTGTCCTACGAACGCTCACGGAACAAGACGATAAGCACGGCCTTGAGGTGCGGGCTGGATTCTTCAAACTATAGAATAACCCGAGTATTTGTATGTCCGATTATATAGAGGAAGGGGGAGTTTGGTTAAAGGAGTCACAAGCTACAGACATCTTAATCCGAAGGCGGAGTCGATTTATCATTTAGCAGCAACAGCGAAGCAGAGTTGCTTTTTCACACCTCGTCACCTGGGGGAGAAGAGACTTGGGACGAGTTCTCAGGATTAGGAAATATTTTCACAATGTGTTCAGGAGTCGAAAAGTCGAGACTGTTCGTAGAGGATGTGACGTCGTCCATGGCCCGATACCATAGCATGTGGTCTCCGATAAATTGGGGGGGGGATCAGAGGTTATTCTTTTACATAAACATACACGGTTGCCGGAGTTCAGGAATTATAAAAACAAAACGAGTACACAGAGTCCACTGTATGCACGGGAGTACAATGCTTAACATATTTTACTTAGCAGGGGAAATATCACCAGCCGGATTCCTACTTAGACAATCTGCAACACAGTTCTCTGTCCCTTCAATGTACCTTATTCGGCACTGGTATTCCATTAGAAGTAAACTCCAAAGCATAAGCCTTCCGTTCTGGCTTTACAATTCTTTAAGTAAGTCAAAGGGCGATGATCAGTTTCGATCACGAACTTCTTACATAACAAATATGTTTCGAATTTCTGTACACTACATACGATCGCTAGAGCTTCACGTTCTATGACCGCATAGTTCCTTTCCCTTAACGAGAGCTTCTGGCTAGCGTAAGCAATGGGGTAACTGTTGCCGTCTTCTTCACACCGGAGGAGGACGCAACCGATGCCTTCATTATAAGCATCTGTTCTAATCCCAAAAGGTTTGTTCGTGTTCTGGTTCTCAGTATGGGAGCTGTTGTTAGTGTTTGCTACAGCTGATGGGAGCAAGAGGTCGCTTTGGGGTTTGATGCGAGGGGCCCGGGGGAGGTTTCTTTAGTAGGAAGATAATGGGTGACGCTAAGGCGGCGGAATTCGGGATAAAACGTCAGTAAAAAGATGCCGACCCGAGAAAATAGCGTAATTGCTTTTTAGTACGCCAAAGGAGCATGTCAGCGATTACCTTTACCTTTTATTTTGGAGGGGCTATTTGATTTTTACCAATGTGGAAAGCGAGGTAATTAATAATGCTATAGGCGAAATGGCGCTTGCTAGGGCCTAGAGTGAGGCCATTTTCACGAAGCCTATTGAAGAGTGATTGTATGGAGGTAAGATGCTGGTCCCATGTACGGGTGGCCACGTAAATGTTATCGAAGTTAAAGGAAATGTTTCTCAGCCCATCTAGTATCCTGCGCATCATTCGATTATAGTTACTACAACCAATAACTAAACCAAAAGTTAGGCGCAGAAATTGCATAAGTCCTTTTCTCTGGGAAATGCGGTGTATATCCGTACACTATCCTTAAGTTAGATTTGATAGTAGGCCATATATAAGTCTATCTCTGAAATAAACTTGGCCTCTTCAAATAGATGTAGGCTCTAGTCTATCAAAGGGATAGGCTGAGCGTCGTAAAACTGTTACGCCGTTCAGCTTTCTAAAGTCTAGGCACATGCGAAAAGACTGATCTGGCTTTCTGAGAATAACCATGGGAGAGCAATAATTCGACGTGGAAGGTGCAATTATTCCTAACTTTAGCAAGATTTCCACTCTCGCGTTAAAAGTAGGGGCAAGTGAACGGGTACGAGATAGGGCTTAGTACTTTGAGGCTCCTGGGTGGTTAGGACTATATCCTGCTCAAAATACAAAGAGCAACCAGGCTTCTCAGTCAATACATCGGAGAATTCAGTTAACAAAAGAGCCAACTGCGTCATCTGAGGGGTTTCCACCTAGGAGTTTAAATCGAGTTCCGGGGCGAAGTTAACAAGGGAACCTTGGAGCGAAGGGAGAGGGTAGCTTTCGTCCGCTTCGACACATACCGTTTTGATTAAATTAAGAGGCTTAGATGGATAATAGGTTTCCATTACTGCTTCTTCGTCAAGGGCAATTATATTATGAATGCATGTGCGACGGTGATAGCGCTTAAGCATTATTACATGAAACAGATTGTTCCTTGAAGGGGTCTTTATTACGTAATCTACGGGACCGCGGGCTTCTAGGATTAGGAAAGGGCCTTTCCATTGAGAGAAGAGCTTGCTTGTCTATGTTGGCATGAGGAGCAGAACCTCTTCACCAGGCTTGAATGTCCTTTCTTTGGACCTAACGACAAAATAGGTCCTATATTTTTCTAAATTTAGGTCCAACTTTTTGTACGCTATATCGGCACACTTTTCCAAACGGTTCCGTAGATCTGGCACGGAAGAATACGAGGACGTGAACTCCTCATCCAGGCGGGGATTAGAAAGAAGTTCATTCAAAGTGCTCATTGATCCGCGTACATTTCGGCCATACAAGAGCTCGAAGGGGAAAAATCCCAAAGTTCTATGGGGGATTTCTTTGCAGGCGAACATGGCAACCGGCAGGTATAGATGCCTTTCATGGGGTTGAGCATGGCATAACTTTTTCAGAATGGTCTTCAGAGTGCCATTCGACTTTTCATAGACGCCGTTAGCGGCGGGTGAAAAGGGGAGGTGAACAGGGGCTCAATCGTCCTGAGCTTGCCAACGTTTTCCATTAGCTCAGAGGGAAACTGTCTTCCTCTTTCGGACAAGATCACCTTGGGGATGCCGACGTGGGGAAAGATAGAAATATGGGTCTCCACACAATTCACGCTATCAATTTTTTTAATGTGGACTGCGTGGGGGAATCTCGTTACAGAGTCAACAAGAGTGTGGATGTACGAGTGTCCTGTTTTAGACAGGAGGGGGGGGAATTGGGCCAATTAGGTGGTTTATAGCGACTCTAAAAAAATGCTCCGAGACAATATCCCACTAGTTGACTACGAAAATTTCTCGAAGTGACTTAAGTAGGCGATAAACTCCTCGTCACCGTTAAACACTGGCAACTTTACCGAAAGGGTTTTGGAGGATTCATTTCTCGAGCTAACAGAAAGGGTCTCCAAATGATTCCTGTTAAGCTCACGCTCATGCTAACTTATTCTTTCTCTTTCTTCAATTCTGTTTGTTCTTTTTCTCTTCTCTCTTCAGCTTCTCTCTGTTCTCAATTTACTGCTCTTTCATTTATTTCTTCCTCATGGACATATGCAACAAGATCCTTGCCTGAAAACCCAAGGATCTCTCCTTGTTGATGGAAACGCTTAAATGAGGACATCTTGTTGGTTTAAAGGCGCGTCAGACCGGAACTTACGGGAAATATTAGGAAGCTCTGACGATCGTATCCAAACCTGACGGAGAATTTGCTACACAAAGATTGCACGCAATAAAGAAAATAACATAGAAACTAGGTCAAAACTTGATCTCTACGTGACCAATGATTATAGGACTTTAATGTTGCACGTGGGTTAGTAGAGGGTTTTAGGGGAGATCGTTGCCCCTCCAAAAAAATAGGCCTTGGGGTGCCTAAGTGATACTAGGTGATAAGCAAACACAATTCCTTGATAACGCGTCGTTCCAGACGATGAAACTTGCCTCGCGATATGGGGATAGAGTTAATGTGGCTACACACGGTGTTATCGCAAAGGAGGGGGGAGCAAACACAGCTGGGATGGGTGATTGAGCGAGGGAAGGATTCTTCCTCCAGTTTCTAAAATAATTACACTGGCTCACGTGGTCTTGAAAAAATCGAGGAGTATTTCCAAGGGGTTTCCTCTTACGGAGACACGTCGAAGGTATCCCCTCACATTGATTTAATTAATTTGCGCACACTTCATGAAGATAGGTCTTCAGATCCTTAATAGCATTGCATAACATTTTTAGTTTTTATTTACAAAAACGGTAGTAATTAATTTATTGCACCAGGCATGAACGAAAAAGCTAATTATTTCAATAGGTATTTTTGACCCTTCTAACTAGGTATCGTTTCTCAATCCGGATTTGCTTTTACACTCTTGTGTGTGACAGTGTCATACTGATGGGTAATGGGACAACGAAAGTTTCATGCTATATAATTTTTTTCAAATTCTCTGCGGATACAAAATACCTCTTTGTTGCAAATACTTGACTGATTGCTCGATAATTTGCAACTCCCTAGCAAGTTTGTGCTTTGTCATTTTTAAGGACGAAAAAAATGTCTGGGCTTCCAAACAAACCAAAGGATATCGTAAAAGTAAAAATGTCACAGGGTAGTCACTCGAGTAACCGGCTATTCAGCCATCTATCTGTTAAGATACTCAACAAACCAAAGGATATTTTAAAACTAAAAATGTCACAGGCTTCTTACTCGAGGGACCGCCCTTTCAGCCATCTGGCTGAGGAGACAAAATTCCGTCATAATAGGAGAAAAGATCCATTGAATTACAGGAAATATACCACCAAATTTGGCCTGTCTTTCCTCATTTTCCTGTTCGATGGGAATTTTCAACTAATTTTAAGTAGTTTTTCTACGTTTATTTTATTTCTAAAATCGGGTGGTTTTCTATGTTCTAGTTTTTAGGCTATTTGAAATTTATGATTTTTTATGAACTTATTTTTTGTTTCGGATTAAAAAATGGATTATTAAAGTAGGCATAAATGTATAAATGAAAATAATGCATTCAATTACATTTGTGGCTGTTACACTCTTGTTCTTCAGTCTCCATGAAAGCAGTGGAGCTATTAGCCTTCTGGCTGAATTGAAAAAAAATGTTGACTGGTTTGCAAAAGCCTCATATTGTAGAAAACAAGAATATATTTGTTATATATTTTTCAAAGACAAGCAATTGTTGACTGCCACGATATTTCAGGTCTTCTAGTATAGTTAAGTTTCGCTTCGTATAACCCTACATAATATAGATTATTTGGGGATAGTTCTAAGCGCAGCCTCAAGATGTTCTTTTTAATGAATGCTATGTTTTAGGAGCAGTCACAGTTGGTCACGGTGCAATTGTGAGAATCCCATGAAAACATGACGATGGTCATTGACTTACTCAAATATCACAAATAAACCTGGATCATTCGTGTAAACCAAAAAAAATTCCTTAGAAGGCGACAGAAGGATTTTACTAATTCCCTATGCTAAATCTACATGCGCGACAGTAAAGCTCAAGATCACAAGCACTAAAACAGAAGGAATGCCTCAACTTTGATATTATGAATAATATCAATCAAGAGAAAATCACTTACAACACACCATCTCAAGCTTAGATTGCTGAAGAGGCTTCTGATGGCATTGAGTACTAAGCAGGCATGCTTTCAACGCATACATTCTGTCTTTTTTGCTTTTTTTTTGTAATCTGGAATTTGTCAGAGGGATAAACAAAAAGGAAAAGAAAGTGTGGCTGTAAATGGTAGCACTTATACCAAAGAAATTTGGTAAACAAAAGGCCGATAACCATAGGGATTTTGTTAATAGAATGCTGAATATTCCTTCATTATTTCCCTGACAACCTTGTACCTGTAAGTGATGAACAGGGAGAGCGCTTCCACTAACGACGACGGGACAGGCATATGAAATATCAAAGGAGATAACTACGCCAAAGTCTTCAAACGCAAAAGATGAAATCGCAAATCTTGCCATAATAACAACAATTTAGGTTTATTTATTTCATCGGTCTATCTGAATCGCATCGTTGCAGAAATATATTTAGATGTAATAGATAGAGGCTTCAGATTTGACTCATATTTACTTTTATGTTCAATATTTGAATTCTTTTGCCTTTATTTCAAATTCTATTAGGCATTACGATGAATATACAAGCTGTTGATAAACTATAAAGAATATTACCTAAAGGCTGGTATCAAGGCTGATATTAAAATGGTATGATGATTAATCGATTAAATAGAACACGACAAGCAAAGGGTGCGAAAGTTCGCAACCACTTCACTTGCTGCATTCCTTCTCTTTTAATCATTTGTTTATTTTACTTTCTTCTGATTTTTTCCTTCAACCGCATTACCATCTAATTAATTCTGCACTATTAAGCATTTCCATGTACCTCTCTCTTTCTCTACTATAGACTTCATATCTTCATTTCACCATACAGCATTTTGCTTCCTCTGTCCGGTTCTGCCAAAGACAAACACAGCCCTTTTGGTGCTATCTACTAACACTTCCTTCAATTTGTGCGCGCTTATTCCTCTTTGCACTTATGCATTCTTATATACTGAAGTCGTCCCACATAAATCTTTTCAAAACTAGACACAGATCAATCATAGTATTACATAAGTTCTTCCCCTTTTTTATATACATATGTTGTCTGAATGTCTTTAATAAACATAAGTATCTTTCGGCGCAGAAGCTTTTTATGTTCTTTCCATTTACATTATCTCTGGGCGAGCCAAGGGTCCTACATTTTCCTTTCACTCTGTCACTTTATCCTCCATTTATATCTCCTTCAACCATAAACTGATATGCAGTCCCAATTTCATTCATCAATAATCGTAAGTATTTCCAGAAGCACTCTTTCTCACTTTCAGGTATATTAAAGAGGATTTATTCACTACAACCACCCACATATTGCCCTTGCATATCTTAACCTCACCCTCATTATTCTCTAACTCACACATTCATACCCAAACAAGGCATCATGATACCAATCATTTAAAATTAATGTAACAATCTTCTTTACTTCTATCTCGACGCAACACAAACTCATCATTCCATTTTATCTGTGTCCTTACCTATAGGAAGCATTGGCTATATCTGTATTATAAAGATATTGACTATCATACTCCCCTCATTTCCACGTCATATCTACTACGTTCTATTCAATACACCAAACGCTTTAAGCATTGACGCAAAATAACTGGCCTCACATGATAGGGTCAGGGTCAACCATCATTGTGTTTTGCGCTAATAGCATAATGCCTCCAAAAGCACGGCTTTCCAAGCCAGTAGACCGTCATCTGCGAATAGTTGCTTTTGACGACCCAAACAGGAAGCTGCAATGAATAATTATTCTGTTTCACATAAAACAAGTGAACTAAGTAAAACACCTGTTTGTGTTTAAACAGGAGCAGAAGCGTTTCTATAAATATCTGAATAAATGTAGGCAAATTAAAGAATAAATCGAGCTCTCTCAGAATGCCGAGGGTTTCTTTAGAGACAATCTCGACTTCATATTGAAGACTAAAATGAAAGTTTTGCCCATGTTTTTTTGCCGTAAAAGACAAAACTAACTTACTTATAATACAAAACGTAATTAGCATTTATGAAGACACTAAGGGTTTGAAATATTGATTCAAAATAAATATCAAATTAGTATCTATATTAATATCATTTCTTAAGTGCTATTGATTGATTAGTTTTAAGTGGCGCAACTACTAGGTTATTGCCACTCTTAAACGCCATCTTTTGATTAAATCCATTACATCCAATTTAAAGAATTAGGAATGGAACAGTAAATATCCCCTTCTAAATTTTAAAGATTTCTATTATCGTGGAAATAGTACCTAGGGAATTCTAAAAGTAATGGTAACACTAATTTATCCAAAATCATATAAACCGAGCTGGGCAAATTTTGGCTAGTCTTTGTTTTTTCGTTCGTGGGTTAACTATTGTGACCTATTGTTAAGTATAAAAACGTGGATTATCTAGTTATGTAACAAAATAGATGACAAACTCGATCAGCTTTCAACGCACACTTTATTCCTTATCTGATTTGCACCATATTTTCAATAAATACTCAAAACGTTTGATCAAAATAAAGCTTTAGATTTAGTTTATCTGTATTTAAAAAACGACTCTGACAGTTTCACATGAAAAAGTTATTAAAGATACAAGAAGATGGAATATCGAGCAGCTCAATGGGAGTATTTCATCATGGGCATTGTTCTTAAGTGATCTTTTCTGTTTCTAGATTTCGTATTTTTCTAAAATATATACGACGGGCGGTCAATAAGTTTTGCAATTCGGATATCAGGAAACGAGATATGAGGAAAAGTGATTTTTTTTTTTTAATATAATTACCCTCCACTTCAATGCACTTGCGCCACTTGTCCCTGAGGCTTCAAATTCCCGACAACCAGAAATCTCCCGACTCCTGTACAATGCACTTCTGGACGGCGAGCTGGACATCCTCATCGTCCCCAAACCAGCGTCCAGGCCGTGCAGCCTTGAGCTGGTGGAATAAAAAGTAGTAGCTGGGGGCCAGATCTGGACTGTAAGGGGGATGGTTGCCTTCCTTGGTCAAATATTTGATCAGTGCGCGGTGCTCAACCTTCTCCATTGTTGAAAGATTTGTGACTGACGATCTGCAATCAGCTACTGCTTCTTAAATAGACGAGGCAGGAGCGTGCGGCTGCAGGTCCTGACTTTTCATAAATTGTCTTAACACCCCCACAAACAGCCATCCCCCTTTCTCTGTTTTTCCCTACCAATTCGCAAAACTTATTGATCGCCCCTCTTATAATATATTAACGTCATTATCAAGATTTCAAAATTTGCTGATGACACTAAACAGATACTAAGGCAGTAAATCACACTGAATGTGAAAACTTGAAAAAATGTTTGGTCGGAGTAGTAGTAGTCATAAAATTTACAGATACATTACAACCTGGACATTAGTAAGGTAAACAAAGAACAGAATTTTGGAATCTTAACAGCAAAGGATCTGAAAATTTCGAAACAATGCAACGTACTGTCATTAAAGGCAAGTAGCTTCTATTCAATCTAAGGACTAAAACAAATTGCCTCGCTGGGCTTAGTACGTTTTCCAATGTTACGGTGTCCATGACGTAATTGACACAAAAATTTCGATGCATACTAGACATGAGGTCTTACAACTGCTTAGATAAGTGAAATAAAATGGTTCCATTTAAAACAAAACACCCCTACTAGAATCTTAAAAAGCTACTTGCCTTTTGTGACGGTACGTTGCATTGTTTCTAAATTTTCCGATCACCTGCTGTTTAATTCTAAATTCGAAACGGCATGCGTCAACCTCTCTCCAGGTGTCTTCAGTTCATTTGTGAAATTGATGCCGCTTCGAGTTGCCGAACTTTATTGACATAAAGAGAGTCTTACACGATACTAGATATCAATTTCATGACTTTTGGCAATGTAATTTATATTTTATTTTATTCCAGATCCTGATTTTACATGTATTTTTAAATTCTAGATGCCTTCATTCGTTTGAAATTTATTATATAAATTTAATTGAGTAATTTTAAATATTCATACTTAATTCATCGCAAACGGATAGAAATTTTAATCATGAGTACTTGTACTCAATAGACATTGGTTTTTTCCAGGTTCGAAAACATTATCTGGGCCCCATCATAGCACTCGATTTAACATTTATTTTTTATTAATAGATTTTATTTCGTGTGATATTTATTTCTCTGTCTCTTTGTTCTATTTGTTATCATTTTTCTCGGGCGTGAATAGCTCCTATTTTCTTTAAAAGGAACACAATTCCTTTTCAAAAGGTTTTCAATGTACAATGGTGGAAGAGTAATTTGTCCATGTTAACAACTCTTAATTCCACTCATTCATGTCGTCTGGCGTTGGTTCCCTCTTTTTCCTTCGAGAGTAGACTATTGTGCATCGTCTGTTAAGAAAGTAAAACCATGGCTAAATTCAATCCTACCCCAAAATCGAAAAGGCTTGCAGTTCCTCTTGTGATTCAGTCTTGGACTGTGAATTTAAGATACATGAATGGTTATGTGCCAATATGAAGATGATGCAGATAATCAGGGAAGAATTGGATGATTTAAGCTGTGATTTTATGAGTATAGTAGCTCGATAACAATACTCAAACCCTCCTGATACAAAAATAACGCCCTATTTATGTCGCGGAGGTCTAGGTCATCTATAACAACCATTACAGAAAGACAATGAGGAACATAGCTTTGTACAAGAGAGTATTAAAGTTGCTCAACAGTCAGTCAGTGCATAAGGATATCTGCTAATAAATTTTCAATATGAGAACGGCCCAGCTTTTTTCAGAGATCAAAGCACATGTGAATGGCAAGTACTACGAAACTAGTGTACAAAATAAGGCATACCATCAAGTCTGGAATGCTCTGGTTCTGCTCAGAAGAAGGAAATTTCTAGTAAACTCACAAATAAATTGCTGTCTCTTTGTCTTCCACTTAGATGTACATAGAGTCATAAACACCAAATTTCTTGTCGACATCATTCTGTTTGGTTAGGAAGGTAGCGAGAAGCATGCTATGCTCCTCTTTATCTCCACGCAGGTCTATATCAAGTGCCTAATGGAGTTGATTTTGTCTGATATCTAGGAGGTGGCCGCTAAAAGGTCGTACCTGTGGCAGAAGTGATTTTCCCTAGGCCAACATGTAGGAGAACCCTTTCATGATTTCCCGAAAATTTCTTTGATCACAGGACACAAAAAATCTGGCTTCCTAACTCACCAGAATGTTAGCCCTGGAGTATTAAGTGTGGCCTGTGGTTCAAGAAGAGATCACTTATCCCTGTACACCAACAAGTTGGAGCTTAGCTACACACCTCACCACAGTTTTCACGCAGTTAAACAGTGGACCGTCAAAAAGGCCTGAATGACGTTTTGATGCCACCAAGAGGCAGTGGATGACGGTGACGGGGATGTTATTGAACTAAATGAATGATACGATTTTTTAAGATTAAAGGGTATCTTTTTGGTAAATATATCTTCAAAAATGATCTTTATTTTATTTTCTTTTATATATAAGTTAGACGACAGATTTCTATGAGCTCCTTCTATGTTTTTTATAGATTTTTGGTACCTATTCTACTATATCAGCCTTCATTTTCATTGGTCATCATCGACTTTTTTAAGATTTCCTAATCTTTTCTCCTATCCTTCTTTGTTTTCCCTTCCATATTTTTGTATTATCAAATGATTTCACTGTCTTTTTAGCACAATGCTTTATCTTGTAATAACAATGAACTTGGGTCCTTAACTATTAGAGAACAATGGAGTTTGATCGATGAATTTCTGTCAATAAATTGATGTGGATTTACTAAACGCATTGATTAAATCCTAAATATAAGAATTTTTTAACTAAATTACTAATACTTTACCGGAAAATACAAAGAATAATACTTATTTCTATAAGGAAAGAATCATTTGTAACATCGCTCTGAATTCCTGTCCTTATAACAATGAACAATAAGAGCGGCTGACCCTTATATATGATTTAAAGAGTAGCATGGCACTCCTAGAGACAAATTACCAAGAAAGTCAATTTAATTTTGAAGAAAATTTAATTAAATCAGTTAGAACTAATCTCCCTTCTATATACATAGACTGCAAATCATTAATAGTAAGAGTTCTCAGTTTCACTGCTCTAATTAATAAAATATTAGAAAGAGCTATACATACATGTAAAAACGGTCTTCTAAAATACAATTATTATTCTTCTGCATCCAAGATTTACGATATTTGGCACTCCTTCATTGACTATGATTATCGCTTGGAATTTTGCCTTCCTCCTTGCATCATTAAACAGCTATTCTCAATCTTTTGACCTCAACGAATCTTCTTTGTTCTTTATGAACAATTTCCTTCTTAACTCGGGTTACCCAATTTAAGGGTTCCGAGTTGGATAGGGATTAAATTGCCTAACCCCGGTTTTCTTTACTTCTGCACCAACTATCTTAAGGCGGGCGGTAAATCTCACAAACGCCGTATTCTATTCGATAACAAATCACTTTCTTTAAAAAGGAACGATTTCTTTTGTCTGACTATGATCAACTAGAAATAAAAAAAAGATTTTTCACTATCTTTCCTTACTAATTCTCATGTACGAACGTCATCAACTAGAAATTGTAGGAACATTTTCAATATTATTTATTATTCTTCATTAAATAGAAATGGATGAAACAGTTTTCAATAATGTTTCTTCCTAGTTCTTCTGTTCGAACTTCAACAACAAGAAAAGAAGAAAAGTTTTTCTTCGTAGTTTTCCTGTCCGAGCTTCATCCATTAAAAATTGTAGAAACCTATTGAAATACAATTTATTTTTAGTTCACCTCTCCGAACATCATCCACTTTAAATTGTAGAAATTTTTTTCACTAATTTAACCTTATAGTTCTTCTGTCCAAAGGCCAATAAATAGAAATTGAAGAAACATTTTCAATATTAGATCTCAACATTTCGCCTGTCCGAACGTGATCAACTATAAAATGTAGAAAGATATTTCACTATTATTTCATCGTAATTATTCTATACGAACATCCTATTGAAAAGGAACAAACATTTTTCAATATTATTTTTTCCTATTTCTCCGGTCCAAATGTTATCAACTAGAAATTTTATAAACATTTTCATTATTATTACTTACTATTTCTCCGCTACGAACATAATCAAAAATAAATGAAGAAACATTTAAAAAATTCCATATACACTCACTTTCAGGAAAATCCTATAAATAAACCAAAGATACACACCTCTTGCAGAAGAAAACGGACAATTTTATTATTATATAAGTAAAACAAAGAGTTCAGCTGTTAATGATATTGAACACTAATGAAGATAAATATAGGATACAACTGTTTTCTATCGATTAATTTAAACGAATATTAAATGATTAATGAAAGAGAAATATAAGTAAATTAGTTATTTGGGCGGAAGCGAGGTTATTCTTTAGTTTCTCATTATTGAGTATGCGCCTTTCTAGGACAACGCCCAATCGCCTTACATTCTAAAACTCTTTACATGTTGTAGGCAAACTTTCCTATTCAAGCAAACACTTAACTCTGCCATCAGTCCTGATCGACGTTTATTTGACCAAAGTGAAAAATGTGTCATTTTTGCGTCGAAAGAAAACCATCAAGTTTGGCGAAAGAGAAAGCAATTTCTCGCCCCGTCTAGCCTAGATTGGTTTCAGTACAACAAGCAAAGTCCCATGTTGTCAATACTCGACCTCTGCTTCCTGGTAAATAGAGATTGAGTTACATATTTTCTACAATACTATAGGAAATGTAAAGGAAAGTACAAGTGGAACGAGTGCTAGGTTATCGAACTCGATAGAATTAAGTAACGTCATATATTCTCTAAAATATATTCAAATTGGAGTATACGATCTCAAATTTTGGACGACCAGAGTATATCTGAATTTGGAATAACAAAAAAAAAAGTCAAAATTAGAGAAAAAATAAAAGAGAATGAATTGGAAATTATAATTTCCCAAATGGAGATGAATGAAATGAAAAAAAGAAAACGTATTTCACCCTTTAAATAGCCATTTGGCATTTATTCCTCTATCATTGATTACATCCCACTTGGCATTAGAGCCTCTAAATCAAGAATTCTAGCAATAAAGAATGAAAATGGTTCCCTGATCCCAGCGCTAATTTCATCGGTAGGCGATAAGTGGATTTGAAGAAGTTAATCAAAGTCTATCTTTTAAAATCTACAGAAAAGACGTTTAAATAAGGTAGTTTTTTTCAGAATTAAGTGTCTAACCAAAAGAATAATTTTGATTATGTATTGTACGCTCAATTATTTTATTTTATTTTAAAAAAAATGGAAAGTATCGTTGATTAACCCCAAGACCATTTGACCTTCTGCTATCTGGCCTTGGGCTATTATATAGGTACTCAAATCGAGTTTCATTGTGAAATCGGCAAAAGTGTTCAGCCCGCTAATACACGAATCACATTTATTTAAGAACTATGAACTTATTGAAATAAATATAACAATTGCCTTTTCTGTATTCATCTCATTGCTTTTATATTGATTAATTTTATTTAGGACAGTTTAGCTCTGGCGAGAATGGCGTTATTTTTTTGCAGGCTTCAAAAAGATCAAGCGCAATTTAGGGTAATAAAAATGTATGGTTCAGGAAAATTCATTCTTTCTAAATTTGTTTGGTTGTTTAAGCCACAATTTGCTAAAATACTCGTATCTTTCAATATTTTAGGATTCCTATTTTATATATCTCTACTAAATGCCCATTTTGAAACTTCATGGTATCAAAATTGCAATAAATAAATATATAAATAAAATTGCAAATAGAAAAGGGAATGCCAAGAACAAATTCTCGGCGTTCTAGGGGTCCAAATATTTCTCATTATTGCAATATATGACGGGATGCTCACAACCCTTCTCTTTATCCTACAAAAATGTCAGCTATACATTGCTGAAATAAATTCATTTAGGGTCATACAAATTTTAGATTGAATTTTTGTATTACCACAGTCTCCAGCATCTCCACATAGTACTCTTAATTGTACATAAGACACTCCTTTAAGATGATAAACCTAAAGACAACCAAACTTGCTGGGAACTAGGTCTTTATGATACATGTAACATCGCAACGATTTATAGTAGCGAATTTATGGCAGCTTTATAGTGGCACGTACAACATCCATCTCTCCTGCCAAGTCTGTATTCCCTTGTTGGGATCTTCTATCTCTCTCTCCTGCATTTGTTGGATTAATTCCGGTGTGTAGATGCACTCTCAACGCTTTTTGCATAAGTTTATGTTTATAACGACTTCGTAATCTCCATTGCAGCTGTCTATTTAGCGTTTTACAGAATTATATTGTTCACCGAGCATTGAGCAGCAATCATAATGTCAGAATTTTGTTACCTGTTGCGAATTATTATGATAAAGTTAACTCCTTTCAAGTATTCAGATGGGTTCACTCCTTCATGTCTGCTAGTCTTTTCTCAAATAAAACGTGTTGACTCTTCACCGAGACATCAACCTCTTCCTGATTATAATTATATGTATATTCCTTTCTTTTCAACCGTGTTTATTGGTGACGCTGGTTTGCAAGAAAAGATTCAAATCAATTATATAGAATTATTCAAATTTTCTTTATTTTTCACTGTGATACAGCCCTGTAGGTAAAAGAGATAAATTATAATGAATTTATTCAAATTTCTGTTAGAACATTTGGTAATCTAACTAAATTTTTCATCTTTAATATTGAAGCTCACTAAACATAAATATTACCGGTTGCTATCTATAATTTGTTGAGTTTTGACACATAAAAACAAACATATTCTAATTATGTACAGAAAAATAATCTAAATTTTGTAATTTTTTCTGGTGGGTACTAATCACACACCCTAATTCTTACCAAGTTACCAACCAAACTCCTTTTTAATCTCGCATCTCAACTACTCTCTTGGCATAAGATAAACCTCTTATTTTGATTAACCTTAAGCTCTTTCTGCAGTTTGTTCACCCGAGGAGTACTCGTTCCCTCATGTTTCAAAAGCTATTAAACCGGGTGGTCTTGTAAAGTTAATTAATGCTATCACTCCGCACCAATTCTAATTACGATCAAATCGAACACTATGTTGCTAGTTCCTCCCGTAATTTTAGTTGCATACAGTGTGACCCAAAAGTTGCTGTGCCGTGGAAAAGGGCTTAAGTAAACATATAATAAATTGAAATTTTATTTACGATATTTAACCTACACTAAATGCCCGAAATGTCATCCAAAATCTGAAGATAATATATGTCTGCCCATATCGTAAGATATTGCAATTTACGTTGTGTGATCTGTACACGACAGCTTGAATACATGTCAATACACGATGCTGCACAGTGTCTACATAGATTTAAGTAAGCATTCGTCTAAATACAGTTAACCGAGAGTTAAAGATTAGTTTCTTTTTGGACTTTTCATAAGACGTGAGTAATCATGGATGAACATTTCTTTCGTAACAATGAAAAATTGACTGACACCGTAGAAACAAGTTTGGCACTCAATTTCAAGATACACAATTGCTCCACCGTAATGCCGTGCATAATTTGAAAAACAAACTTCGCCAAAAGGCATTGTTGCAGACTCTACTCACACTTGTAATCCCTTAACCTCATAAGACAAAGTTGTTGAGATGTAAGAAATAATTCTGAAGAGTCCAAAGAAGTTTGTAGGAAGTTATTCTGTGGAAGTCAGTGTTGTTCTATTCCTTAAATTATCCGTAGTGCATGTCTTCGAATAGCTTTATTACCTGTCCCGCCTTGATTACTGTAATTAGTTGCAGAACTTTCTTCGTGAGAGAGTGTAGAATATCCTTAATGTAACCTTAATAACATAAACAGCTATAAAACTCGTTTATAGAGAAAGGAAAACCCTCATGCTCTCAAATAAAACCTCTCCACTATCTGAAGGTCGAGCTATGGTGTGCTTTAAATCTTACGTGTATCATTGGCCCATTTTTTAGATTTTGGTCTGCTAGATCTCCGGACCTGTGATCCTTGGATTTTTATGTCTGGTGAGGGATGCCCCAAAATAATCCGCACAATGTGGATGAGTAGAATTACCTAACACTCCAAACAGATCACTACGGCTACCCTACATAATGTGCAAGATAGTATGCAGTGACGGTGGAGACTTGTTCTCAGGCCTTTGAGTCACATTTCCAAAATTTACTGTAGGAGAAATATGCATTATCATAAATAAAACTTCACTTTCAAAATAAAACTTTAATTAACTCTTTTTCCACTGCACAGTACATTTCATAACGACCTTTTCAAGGTGTCTCTCAAAATTGCTGTTGTTTTTTTCAAATTCTTTTTTTCAAAACCGGAAGGTTCTTTGAATATTTCGGTGAATTTTTTAACCATCACCTCTAGTTCAACCTTGCCTATATTTGGTAACTTCATTATGCTTCACCATAATCCTTTATAACTACAACTTCATTGAAAATTCAAGCTGTATTATCTCTCATAATATATCATCTCATAGATTAACACATGGAAATATATTTTAACTTATTGCTTTCTTTTTATCAACCGAAACACTCCATAAAGGATTATTCAACGAAAATCTATGACGAATTTCTGAGGGTTGCTTTTTCTCTCTTTACCTTCGAAATACTACAACTTAGCTCCTCCTAACCTGTTTTTGAATAAAGACTTTTCTCTATCAATAGAAAAAAATTATAAAGAATGAACGAGATCTTACTTCATTCCTTTCTCCATCGGAATCTACATGACATACCACTAACTATGACAACTTTCTTTGGCTTTTCGGCATCATTTTCTCTTCCTCAGAATTTCGCAGCTCACTAAATCCCAAATCTCCGTTAATATTAGTCCTAGAGCAAAAAAGAACTAGTTAGCAAGTATAGGGCATCTAAATGCCGCTTGTAATTACATATGGTACTAAATGATCTTCTGCCTTCCTCGAATACTTTCTGCCACTCGCTCAGCATACGCACTATTTAAAGCCAGCCCGCACTATCCTCTTTAAAAGGAAAAATTAATCTACACACTCTGTTCAGCATTTTGCTGCATCTCTCTTCCCCATGACGGATCGGTCTCTTACCCGAATCAACTTTATCATTTTATCTCCGTTCTTCTCGGACAAGATAATTCTTATTGAATATGATATTCTATATGCGCGAATCTCGTTATATGACATTTCTCCTGAACCGATCCCATCAACTCTTATTTCTTAAACCCGTGTCCGCTGAGGAGGTATCCCCCCTCTTTCTTACCTCAAAAAATGAGATCCATTTTACTCTTAAAATATCCATCATCAGTTATTTTCTATTCTCAACACTCTTATACTTTGTTTGGTCTTCCCAATTTAAAACACGCTACTGTTTGCCCAAACCTAAACCTTCTCAGGCTCTACCTAAAGGATTCGGCAAGCCACAAACCCATTTCTGCAAACGTCACCTTTCATAAGAAATGCTGGTGTTAGAAGGAATTTCTTGAACTGCTGGTGCGATAAAGAATTTTCTTCAAAGGCTTGTGTTAGAAAGAATTTTCTTGAAATGCTGTTGGTAGAAAGAATTTTGCTAAAATGCTGGTGTTAGAAGGAATTTTCTTGAAGTGCTGGTGTTAGAAGGAATTTTCTTAAAATGCTGGTTTTAGAAAGAATACTATATGAAAAGTTCTATTCAAACAATGATAAGTTCTTCTGGACAACACTAAATTCCCTACACCAAAATGTAACCCGCCGTCTTTGTTATTGACTCTAGAAGTACTTGATAGCTTGTGACCCTTTGATAGTGTCGATATAGTCCGCATTTCCATCGTCTCTATGAAGTTATGGTGCTTTCTGGAACCGCCTTTGGCTTGTTCTGCTCTTACTTATCATCTCAAGCTCAGCATATAGAGAGGCAGAATGACATTACTAGTTAGGAGGATTAGATTTTGTAATATAAAGGGAGATAGGTCTTAATCCGGCCTTTCTGTCAACGTAAAAGCAGCAGTGATTTTCCAACCTGCATTTATTCAGGCAGATTCCGATTGGATTATGAAATATACAAAGCTCAGTATGACAATCACTGGTGAACCTCAGAGCTCCCAGGTCCTGTCCTCTTTTAGAACAGGTGTCATGAGGAATTAGGTTTTGAACCAAACAGCGGTCAGGTGGAAGATTCTTCGCCTCGAGGCTGAGGAACCTATTCAGAGTTAGTGATATGTTCATATGGATACCCATTGGCAGTATTCCTTGGAATAGAGGATGTGTATCTGTTTGTTATGCCGCAGGGATGGTAGATGAAAGAAATCAGTGTCATAATTGGTGCTATTTGTGTCAAAAAGGTCTAAGATCCACCGATCCCAGTACAGGGCTGAGCACAGCTCGTCGAATTGGTAGCCAGATCTCTATGTGCTGAAGTTTGTGCCCGGTCATGCCGAGATCGAACCAGATACAGAGGCGTTTGTTGACCAACGCCGTATTTACTCAGGTAGGAAGAGCTTTTGTCTCTCCGCAAGAGACCATTACTAGATTGCTCTCATACGGGCATTTTTGTTCCTTTTCTTAGATCTACTATGACTACTACGTCCCCATTTTCGACACTTAAAATATTTGATTGAGCTTTGATAGTCCACTATCCCAAAAGTCTTTTGCTACCAAAGTATACAAGTCTTTTCTCAACCAACTTTCGCATTATTATCTGTATCCTCTCCTATTCTTGACTAAAATAGTTTCGAGGATGCAATCTATTCTTTATCTATGGTAGCTCACTTAATACTGAATGAATCCCTTGCTACCTTATTTCTATTGCTTCTACGGGCAAAATTAAGTATTTGATATTTATTATTTAGGATGCTTTAATATTTTCTTTTATAGCTTTAATAAGTTATATGAGTAACTAGGTTAGACTTTGCTAAAGAAAAATAACATGTATTTTGTCAACAGAAAAAAGAAATGTGAAGTACTTAATTGTTTTACATTTGCCCGAGTGACCCTCTCTAATATATTCACAAAACTGGAGTGATCAAATGAAGAAATCAAAAAAATATCATGATGAATCTCTCCCTATCGGCTCCGGTTAGAATGAATGTTTTAAAATGTCGACATCTTTCACAAACCTTTCCCTTTTTTCTACCTTATTTTATTTACTTTTTCTAGCATAATAACCCCACGCAGGGTGATGTCATTTCCGGCATAAGCAATATAGCTGCCTTTAACATCTGGAACATTTTTGTAAGGTCCCATCCCCGGTTCGTAGTATTTATGTGTGTAAAAGCAAAACGAAGAACTAAGTTCTCTCGACTCCAAAACAAGAAATAAATAGGTCCACAGGAAGGTGATAAGATATCTGCCAGAGTATAATAAATAAATACAGTGCACAAAAGGATCAAATTAAATACCATCTGAGGCACAGGATTAAACCACTAACGGCAACACGTCGTAATAAAATAAGCACTGCCACTCCCCCTCTCCTACGTCCTTTATAAATAGCTGTAGGTTTCGACAACAAAAACCCTATAATGGGGGAAAAATGAAAAGAAATATTCCAAATACCTGTCATGGAAGTAGTGAAGCAATACGCAGATGGCGGGTTTCCTGAAAGCGGGGAGGGTCTTACGAGCCTAAGCGTATCCAACTTCCCGGTGAAAGAGAGGGAGTTATGCGAGTAAATCGGGAGCTTGCAATCGGTGCAGCGGCAGATGCTAGCAGGGGTTTGTAGATATCAGCACGTCCTCGCTGTATGAATTCTTGATCGGCTCTACTTCTAAGAGTCAGCGGGGTCCCTATTTATACCCGTCACCATGGGATCGTACGTGTCGAAAATCAAACAGGTTACAATTTGTCGACACACGCTCCAGTCTCTATAGCGTAAACCGCGCTTCCCAGGAGTTACGACGGAAGTTAAAAATGAATGGTAAAGCACGTGGTAGTTTATCCTTACAAATCTGTTTAACATATTTTCACTTCCTTTAACTTCACCTCATTTTTCACAGATCTATCCTTAAAACGTTCGTCATGATCCGCATTTGTTGGTGTTGCACTTTAAACTCGACAATAGCAGCGAGACGGAGAAGTTAGGGTGTAAAGCTAGAGGTAAGTACTATTAAAGACACTAGTACGTGGATAACTCGAACTTTGATGCAAATATTTAGTGCTAAATAAATTATTTTATAATTGCTTTCCTATACTCGTGCAGAATAAACAAGCAAAACTATGAAAAATATCCGTTAAAAACAACCTTTAATATCAAGTGTTTTCCTTATCTGAAACCCACCCTAAATCCATTATTCGAAGTGGCAAGAAATACATGTATACTGCTGCACCTAGTAACTGGTAGACAAGCCCTACTTTGTGTGCCCCTGTGCTCTCAGTTACACATCTTCGGGATGTCTTCCTAGCTACACCAATTGTGCATTCACCATGTTACACTCTCTGTAGGACTAGCGTTTTTTGTATCTTCCACATCCTCACTCTATTCAACTTCACGTCTTTCCTTACATATGTATGTTTCCTTTCTAACTTTCCAACTCACAAAAGGAACTGATGGTCTAACAGGGGAGAAGCCTTTGCTGCAACTGAAATATAAAAGACAGGCACGTCATAGTCATCCTGGTACAAGTACCGGATTATAAAAATAATGGGTAATCCCTAACACTCTAATTAGTGTCCCGGCTTATCCCTAATCTTCTTTGTTACTTAAAGCACCATTGACTACACTACTCAAAAACTGTTTTCAATATTTATAGATGATCTGCGGATACTAACTACTTCAACGGCCTAAATTAGGAAGGCTTGCTATGGAGATGTTATGTGGTTAGTATACCATGCCGCAACTCGCTTCACTGACTCTCGTGCACGTATGATTTAGCTACGTCGACCCTTTCCTTTAGAAGTGAAAGCTAAACGATTCCAAGGCCCATCCATACACACCATCGAGGCCGATTCTGTGTAAATATGAAACTCTGGTGCAGTGTGACTTAAAAGGGAATTTTCTCAAACACCTATGTCATTGAGAGATCAGCTAATTTAAATGAGAGCTAACTCCAAAGCACGGACTCGTCTAACATAGGAATGAATGAGGCCGAGATAGTCAAAGGCAGCCCTTCTTTGGAAGGATGAGTTGCAAGCTAATTTCCCTTAACTGGTAAAGGAGTTTTACCTTTAGCTTGTTCTGATTTACACTCTGTCATCTCTCGCTCAAACACTAGGTGAACCACACTGCATTTCTCAGGGCTTATCCTAATCTCTTACCCAGGAGATGTGACTTCACCGTCTCACGTGTATTCCTAAAAGTGAATTTTCTATTTTTTCATTCTTTAGAGCCTAGAAGAAGAAAGAAATTCCCAAACAATGCCTGCCAGCTGGGGACTCGAGGAGGCAGCTATAAAAGAGCCCTTGGAGGATACCATGAATGGCAGACGACATTGGACTCTACTCTTAATGCAATCTAAGAATTATGACCTTTTTAGTGACATGAGTGCTGTTTGCTCTAATCCTCTAGATGATGATCTGACCCATGACTTAAGACTCATCATAATCTACAGTCAGGAATATCTATAAAGAGTGATTCATGCCTCTTAGAAACGGGATTGACAGATGTAATCCCCTCTCAACGTATGCCTGCACCCTAATTTGCCAACGACACAGAGGGCAGGGCCTTTACTGGGAGAGAACAATTGCCTGCTGTGAAATATTTCCAGGCCTATACCAGCACATGAAAAAAAAATTCTTGTGAGGATATGGGGTCCCGTATAAACAGAGGAGGTGAAGGTCGCTCTACTATTAAAATGAACTCTCGAGGCAAACCTATCTGATCTTATGTTTCAAATAGGGACCTTACTAAGACTGGACCGTCTAGTGACGGAACCCCTTTGTGACGTGGATAAAAGCGAGATGACACCCCTCGCTGTCCTCCTAAGAGAGCAAAATTAGAGAAAGGAAACCTAGAAAGGCCAATTACCCTACCGACTTATCATGGAACCAATCTAAGTCTACCGCATCCAGACTAAAGATCTCCTCGCGGGTGGAAAAGGGAAATCTGAGGCCTGACATTCTTTTGCAATTGTTAAAGAAATCTAGACAAAGCTTACATTCTTGATTCCTACCCAATGGCTAACTACTTTCTTTTGTCAAGCTAGGAGATGTATCTGCCTTAGCCTGTTATCACCAAATTACTCTAAATTCCTGCGTGTGCAATTTGAGGGGGATATTTTTTTACCTTTCGTCTAACCTAATTCCTGGACAGCGGAATTCCCATTCCCAGTCTAAAGGACGTTTCTACAAGTTTCACTGTCCGCCTGATGGTCTACTCCGACCGATAATTCTATATGTATAGCAATTTGCCTCAATGGTGCTTTAGGCAAGTTCTCGATCCAAGACTAATTTTCCCACGAGTGTAAGATGACGTTCGTGCTGAGTCGTAGAGGTTCTCTCCCCAGTCGCCAATCTGCATACTGTCGTCCGCATTATTTGTAATTCAAGGACATGAGCAAGCAGCACGGCGTTTTGCTCTTCCCCACAAAGAATAAATAACAAGGATCAAGGTAGCTCTTCACTCTGAGTTAACAATAGAATTAGAGAAAGCTTTGTGTAAACTAGGGCTAATCTTTATCGAGCCTTAACTCTTTTCTTTTCCATTGAGCTCCATGCTCCGACTGTACAAGGTTATTTTGATTGTCTCCTTTGGACACACCAGTGGTTCGCAACAATAGTGAATTTAGCGATTACCCAATTTCTCCTAAGACAACTGCTTTTCCTCATAATACTGTTCGTCACATACTCGAATGTCCCGTTAGAGCATAAATTCAGGGGTGTTACCTGTCTACTCCCGGAAAAAGAGGGGGCGCTACTGCTTTTTTTGTATTGGAAAGGGATTCAAGTTTCAATATGGGGCAAGTCTTCTGTAATAGAACGGTCTGACGCTGCTTAAATTCAGCCGCTATCACATGTTAGAAACACATGCTACCCACGTGCATTTGCGAGACGAAGCAGAGCGCGTTAGCGCCCACAAAAGCAAAAGTTTAATCAAGGAGGTTCACTCCCCCGTTTCGTCTCCATACGTCGATCTCGCCAGATTGAGTTAGGCTTATGGGCAGATAAGATATTTTCTCTGACGCCAGCGGGACATTCCCCCGAAGCCTCCCACTCAATTGTCCCCTACGCCAAGGAGATGGCTTTAGATCCCGATTATCTTCGCGAGGCATCACGCCAATCCGGTCTCCCTTGTGCACTTAGGAACTCTCTACCTCGAGAACCCCCCCATTGTCCAGAAGAGGACAATATGCCTTGAGTGCCAAGGTTCGTGCTTTCGAGAGGCCAAGTCAACAAGGTCCCCCTGTTGTTCATAAAGAGAACAACGTTAGAACAGCCATTGTTCTTTGAACCCGTTAGACAAGAAACGGTTCTCGTTCTCAAGACATCACGTCCGGATAACTTAATTCCCTCCTTTTTAACGTTCTTCAAGAGAAGGCTTGGTTTCAACAATAACCTCCATTGTTCATCTAGAACATCTCCGATTTGCTGTCGCAAAGATCGCACGTACTTCTGAGCCCCACTTCGCTCTCACTCCTCGAAGACAGTCCTTCCCCTTCGTTAAGAACAACCCCCCGAAGAAACCTTCTGCTGGAAATCGCCAGTGGACCGAAGATTCCTTTGCATCGTCTTCCTCTGCACAACAACTTTGTAATTACGTAAGCTGAGCATTACCTTTAATCATTTAACCTTTTGTCAACGCAACCCTGTGCTTTAAATGGTTTAGCAAACCATTCCCCCCCTTTAATTTTTATTTGTTTACCTTTTTAAATCTCTCCAAATCTTAATCCTCGGATTAGTCAGATGTTCCCACGACCCTTTTCATTCTCCGTTTATGTAAACATTTTTTTTTGTGTGTTGTTGATTGTTTAATTAATAAAACTCTATTTTATTAATGGTAACCATATTATTTATCCTTATACTCCGTTTCACTTCTTAAGCATATTGAAGATAAATATACCTTTCCATGCCCCCCCTCCCTTTTGGACTAACCTCAGTCAGTCAGATTACCACGCACTCGAAATATTAGAATAATTCCCTCAACGAATAGTTATATATGGTATATCGTCAAGAGCCTATTCTAGGACATATTCTTAATGATATTTAATTATTTAATTCGTTAGTTGAGCTCCGAGGCTCAATAAACAGGGAACTTTCTGGCCCCTGAGCCTGTCTCTTACTTCCTTTATTGTTGTTTTTTAGAAGGAAGGATGTTAGGTTATTTGACTTGTTAGTGTTAGTTTGATTGTCTTTTTTTTATATATATCCTTATTATAGTCTTTTTGTTGTGATTCATGTGGCTGTGCCGTTGTTAGTGGTCACTAGATGAGATTCGTTTGAGTTAATTACCATCATCATCATCATCATTACTAAGTATATAATGTAAGAAGGGGATATTTTTTTGAGTATTTGAATAATAATTTCATCTCAGTTTGGTTATGACTTATCTTTTTGATCAAAGTTATTTCTAATAATTTTTTTATATCAAAAAGAAAAGTGGTGAAGTTCAGAAATAAATATAAGTATCGAAATTTCGTGAATTTTTTTTAAAACTAAAGAACTACAGATGTTGAAGTTCAGAAAAATGATAAAAATTTAAACATGGCTGCTTTTTTTAGATTTTAGATTTTAATCTTAGTAGCAAACCGCAAGCTCCTCCCGTAGGGAGAAGTGGCGAATGCTTTGCCTAGTAGTAATATAATAATTGACCGTGATATTCTCCAAGAAGTTTTTTAACGCGAACGATAACATGATTTATTTCAGTAAAACAATAGTAATAATTAAAATCACAAGTAAATAATACAATGGTTTTATTTATTTATAATTTCAAAGCTTTTTCAAGAGTTTGGGTTGTTTTTTTATTTATTTCGCATGTTTTCTCCTCAACAGAAGGATAGCATTCATTTCGGGCTTCCCTGTAGAAAAGAACTAATAGGTGGTAGGAGAATTAATTCGAATGAAAGAGGGAAGATATGGGAAGCCATAATTAAGTTAACGACGCCACTTTTTTCGGAAGTTATCTAAACATCACGGAAGAGGTTTTTTGGGCCCCAAATTTGCTAAAATATAATTTGGTTGATCAAAAATCGAGGTATCTTCTACAGTGAAGAAAGTTCGTTTCTTATAAAAGATGAAATCACAAATCAATTCAACTTTTCTTTTAAATAGAAACCAACAGTTTAGATGACCCACAGAGAAGGTTACTTGCTATGAAGAATCTACAACCTTTGAAATAATTCGTTATAGAACTAGATGAGTTATTTTTTGAAATGGTGACTCCCAAAATAACTGAGATAAGCTAAAGGTTTACTTTAGAAGTAGTGATTGAATTTTCAATTTAATATATGCTTGATTTGCAAGAAGTACCTAGGAAAGTTTGTGAAATACATCTTCCAGTAATGAGCCAAATAAAGATTATTTCATACAAAACCTGTTTCAGGATTCTCAATTTGGGGTATTCAATAGATTATACACTTTGTAATTTTGCTGAATTTCTAAAGTTCTATTTAAGACAAATTAAAATTTCAGAAAACATACTTCCACTCTCTAAAAGAATCAGCAAATATAGAATTGTAAACTTGTTAAAAGGATTGAAAAAAATAAGAACAAGGTGTTTAATATCGTATTTATTCAGCTCAATACGAATGTTTCCTTATAATGGAAAAATGTGGTTCTTACACAGAATTTTGCCATCTGATTTTGAATGTTTAAAATTTTCTGTCCTGCAAAATTCAGAACAAATAACTGAACTCTTTATAAATATTGATCAACCGCATTTTTTTTATCGCCGCCTGGGAACGAAAGGCCCGATACTTGCAAGTTCATTTTGTAACTCACCATAATGACTTTGAGAGTGCAGAAATAATTGGTTGCTCCACAAGGCTTGGGAATTTATATATTCGTAAGGGGACGTGACATAAAATATGTTGGAACATAAGATATAATCTCGACCGCTTTGGATTGGGTTGAATAGAAGAGGCAGGGTAGGTTTTCCCATATTTTGCTCAGAGATAGTTTCGCTTATGGCCTTTGTGTTTCGGCTAGTTTACATCTTTTTTCGAAGCTGTGGTGAGGTGGAAACCTCTCTTTAACCTTGTGACGAGCGATAGAGTATAGTAGTGGCAAATACTTTAGAAGAAGTCTAAGGAAATCTATTATTTTGTAACAGCTTTTGGTTTAAAGTTATTTATTAATTTTGCCGGATAGAAACTTACAAAAGAATTAAACTGTTCTAGCATCCCCTATGATCAGTAAAAAACTACAACCATTAGACTCCCAACTGTTTTTAGGTAATGGCTTGAAAAATTTATGATCAAAGTATTGATATTTTGAAATGCAATTTCACAATTGTTGAAAGATTAAAAAGAACAAAAGATGTACATATATAAAATCAGCGTTTTTGAAAAATTTCATATATGTTGATGTTAAATATATGTAGTAAGAAATTGACTCTAGGGTTTAAAACAGCAGAATTTTCTAATGCCCACTGCAGTTAAAAGGATGAATGAAAAATTCGCGTTTTCCCTTATAAACTAAAATGTAGGGGCGAAGATAATTTGTAATTAATATAAAAATAACGAAATCTAGTAAATATGAGAAAGTTTCCTCCTAAGAGATCAACAACAAAATGAAAATTTAATCTAAATATAAAAATCAAAGAGATATTCAAACAAGGGAAGGATAGTCTTGTTTAATTTACTTGAACTAAGATTTATACCTTTGGATGAGAGGAAATATGTTGTGTTAGTACTAAATGTTAATTAGTTCAAACTACGTAGATGTCGTGGTACGACCACTCTATACCATACACTACTCCTATATTATGAGGGGGTGGGGGGGTTCAAATAGAATTAATTTATTAATGTTGCTAAACTCAGATCAAAAGGGGGATCTTAACAATACTAATAATGGAGGGGGTTTCACTCTTACTGGTTGATTACCTCGAGGAAGGTCCTTCTTGCGATGAGGCAAGTGGGGCACGATCCGATGAGGCAAGTGAGGCAAGATACGAATGAGGCAGGTGGTGCACGATCTGAACCAACCTTCCGATGGAGATAACCAATCTTCTAAGATGACGTTCGACGAGTAATGTGGGTTGCTCGTAATTCCGCTGGAAGAGGAATTTTATTTTCCTCAAAGGTAATCGATGGTCATTTCTTTGGTTTGATTATACGAAGGGAGACTATTGCGCAAATTCAAAGGCTTGCCGTTCACGGAAGCTACCAACTGACTAGAGAAAGTGTGCTATCTGATGATCGCTTACGGGACCCAAGGATAAGGACGGCATAGAGATGCTAGCTGGACTCTTCGAACTACAGAATAACCCGATTATTTTCATCCCCGATTCTGAGGGGAAATGGGGAATTTGGAGAAAGGAGTCAGGAGCTCCATGCATCTTAATCCGGAGGCGGAGTCGATTCATCATTTAGCAGAGAGGTGGGATACAGAGCCACTCTTTCTCGCCTCGCTTAGGAGTCGAAAATTCGTTAATGTTCGAACAAGAAATGATCATCGCACGTGGTCTCCAGTAAATTGGAGGAGGGGGTCAGAGGTTGTATTTTTACAGTAGACAATTATGTAATTATATTTTAAGTCTTTCAGTTAATTCATAGAGAGAGCCTAGCGAGAAACAGACAGAAAAATATATATATATATACATATAGTAACCAACTCGGAACTTGAAGAAAATCGTTTTCTGAGCTAGAAAGTGAAAACTTACGCGATGGTAGTTATCGTAGAATTTAGAAAGACCGAACCTGCCCCTTTGTGCTTCCCTTCAAAGATACAGAAGAGAGAAGACCAAAGCCAAAATTAGGAAAAGATTTCCTCTTCGAGTGCGTAGAGATTTTAAATAGCGATAGTGAATTAATCGTTGGCCGGTATTGCTACTCTTTAATTAGGCTTTGGTGGTTGGAGGATTTAAACAGGAAAAACAAAAATAATCTTTTAATCCTATCCATCCACAATAGATATTCACAGAATAATATACAGGCAGGTGAACGTGAGAAGCTACTCTGAGGTGAGTCTTAGCCGTACAAGGCTCAATAATTGTTACAATATTTACCATAAAGGGATCGGGAGGAGATCACGAGGTTAGTTGCTCCATCGCAAAGCGTCACACCTCTTTGACGATGAAAGAAAATGTAAGTTTTACGATATTCTGGAGAAAACCACGAGTATGGGTACTTGGGGGAAGGAATATTTTCGAGGAAGCGGAGTAGAGCGCTATATTCCAGACGTCGTCATTGTCGTTCCGAAGTAGGTTTCCTGCTGCGCGACCCAATAGCAGCAGGGGTTGTTGTTCGAGGATTGCGTGTCTTCGATGAATGATTACAAAGACTTCTTATGATGCCGCGTGAATACCTTTTGTATTGCGTGGGCTTGCTTAATTGGAAGCAGTGTGGGTACAGATCACGACTCGAAAGCTCTTAGAATACTTCGAAGATTATTCTCGGGATGAATAATATATACTACTACGCTGGAAGTTCAATTGTTTGCCGACGGAAGCATTATCGGTTCGGTCCCACAGCCTTGATGGTGAGAATTGGCGGTAAGGGTTGTAACACCAAAAACGGATGGCCTTCTGGCACGTTAGCCACTTCAGAAGTTTGCTGACGGTCTGGAAGCATGGCTCCTTTGCTCGAAGTCCTTTTCCCCCTGACTAGATCGCACCAACTCGGTCTCTCTCTCCCTCATTTTCTGACAGTAGTAATCATGATTTATTATGCCACACGTTTTGGAACAAAACTTGTTCAATCTTCAGTGACTACAGATAATAAATAAACTGTTATAAGAAGTGTATCAAAAAGCATTAACAACCTTACAGCCTAGAAAAAAGCTCAGATTGATATACAAATAACTCAGAGTAAATTATGACTATAATTGAACCGATAAGAATAAAGCTTAAACCGAATGACACCAACAAATTTAACTTACAATGATAAGATATTAAAACTAGACAAATATAGATAATATGTAGAAATAGATAATTGTTTTGCTAACTAATTGAAAATGGAAATAGTGAACCAGGATAAAATGAAATCAAATTATAAACATTGACTATAATTTTGTAAATGAGAAAGAGCTGAATTAAATGCAACATTACAATAACTAACCTTTAATTTCTGTAGGGGGCAACTAATTGTATGGAAAAGAATGATTACGGAGTGAGTTGTGTTTAGTAAGATACGAGAGAATCGGTCGGTTGGAGTTTATTTCCCCGGTTATTAATTTGATTGATGAAACGTAATCTTTGAAATCGAGGTTAAAAATTTGTTATACGCATGGATTTAAGAATTTGAATTACAGTAAGACCATCTGTATCACTGAAATGTACTTTTTAGGTTTGGATATAGGTCTACCAGGTCTATATGAAATCCCAAAGTGCTTAGAGATCCTCAGTTGTACTACGGAGTGGTTAAACCAATGTAGCGACTGTTGCTGGTCGCCCTCGTATTTAAGAAGAAAAAAAACAGGAGGAAGGTGATTAAAATGATAATGTTAGAGCTAGCTAATCTCTCCATTATAACTTCGAAAGAAGCTAATCTTAAAATCACGCGAGGGTAATTCATAATTCCCCTTTTCCTCTCCAGACAAAAAAGTTTACGTATCAATCGGCTTTATATGCGTCACTCTTGCTATCAAAGTTAATATCCTTCCAAAGGTTTTTGAAAGGCGGAAATTCAATTTGGCCAATAATCTGTGGGGATTGTTACTAGCCGCCTACCTTGCGTTTGCTCTTTATTCGTATGTGAAATGGATAGTGACCCATAAAGTAAGAGCGTGTAAAAGATGGGCTCTAAAATCCCTTCAGGTAATTTATAACAGGGAGAGATATTGAGAATTAATAGGGGCATTTTGGTTCCGACTCCTTGATCTTTTTCTTGTATGTGCCTTTCTCTAGCCTTTTTGTTCTCATATTTTAATTCACTTTTAAATTATTTTAGTTATATATATAAAAATAAATAAATATATATATATATATATATATATATATATATATATATATATAGGGTGTCCATAAGTCCAGGACACTCCGTGTACAACTTTTGTATGAACAAGTTATTAACGGAAAACAAATATAATAGTGTATTATTAATAATTATTGTTGTTTCCGTACTTGTTTCATAACAATGACTATTACATTTGTTTTCCTTTAATAAAATATTAATAATCAATCAATAGAACCATTAATAAAATAATTACATTTGTTTTCCGTTAATAACATATTTATACAAAAGTTGTAAGTGGAGTGCCCTGGGACTTATAGGCCACCTTGTATATATATATTAGAAAAGGAATCGAAATCCACTTGAGGGAAAGATTGATATGCCAACGAATTTGTCGTTTAAAAAACCCAAAAAATGACACAATATTGATTCGGAATGAAGGAATATTGAAGATTCCATGTCCTAACTTTATTTACAGTTTTGATGTGAACTCTTGTTTTTTTTACAAATATGTCTGTCAACGACCTATAGACCGCATATGCAATCACTTTGTTTTTAATAATTCATTTTAGCGACAAACCGATAGTGATACCTGTAAAGATGGTTTCTCTGTTTGATCCTCAACTTGCTGACATCTTAATGTCGAATTTCTACCAACAATCATTTTTGTTATGTGTACATATTTGAACGCCCTAATAACATAAAATTAATATAAAAAAGTCTCCCTCCCCCACCGGAAAACTCCAATTGTCGATATCTTCCTAATCCACACATCAACGAAGTTCACCATTTCGGAAATCTTCTTTCACAGGTATTTGTATAAATTTTTATAGTTTGTGTGATATAACAGATAAAGTTAGTAAAATTAAAACTCTCCCCCATCGTGGCTATAACTTATCATCTCAATATTTTCTCGTAAACATAGAATTTGAATTCCTCGAGAATTATTTCCCTAAGAATGGGTTCCAGGTTCTTCTTATCCAAAAAGTGTATTCTTTATTTTTGAGACAAAATATCTAGTTACCTCAACTAGTTCTTACTGTTTCTCATCCCACATATTTATCCCACTATCTCTCACTTACACCAGAAACACAATAATCTAAAGAGATACTTCACCTCCACTAACTTTAAAATATTTCTCATTGATAAATTTCACTTAGAAAAATTTACCCTATGTAAAGACATTCTGCATTTCCCCCACCCCTGAGATGTGCTGCTCGGTTTTCGATAATTTTATTTTCTTCAGGTGCCACAAGGGGACTATTTTACCTATATTGGAAGCACTCAACGATCATTAAAGATAAGGCATAATTCCTGGTAATGGATCCGTTCTTACTAATAAAGCGAATTTCCTCATCTGTGATTATTTTGTCTAAAGTATATATTTCGTACCATGAATTTGGAATCACTAACACAAAACAATAAACGGCCATTCTTAATACAGATTTTATCACCTTCCACTCACTAGTCGCATAATTTACAAGTTACCAACTGCCGATTTTATGCCGTCAAATGCAAAAATCTATTTTTAGTTCTCCAGCTTTTCTTTTCACAAGTATCAGCAATGTGTTTATTGTGTTTAAGCAATAATTAATTTTCTAACATACCTTCGATCCTCTGATTAACCTCTTTGTTTAGTGTGAGTCCCTTATAATTTTTGCTATTAATTTCATAATCCTTTACTTTTCAATCAAATTATTTATTATGGTAATAATAGCTGGTCAACTTTTTTAACTCTAGTAACTGCAATTTATAGAACAACAAGATTGGTAGTATTGGTGAATCTTCGTTGTCGATTAAATGACACCATTTGGCGCTCTCGTTCCTGACTTGTTCTTTAACTCAAAAAATTAAACTCCTTACAAACAACCCGAGAGAATATATTTTGTATTAACTTTTTATTGATAATTTTAATTTCAATCTTTTCGATTTGTCGCTTAATCGCCCTCTCTACGTGGTTCAACTCGTCGATAGGCTCCCACAATTTCATTGAAAACTTAAGGTTTCACTCTTAAGGATATATTAATGTGCTTTTCACCAATGTTTTATTAAACTGCTGCGTTTCGATACGGGACTCATTATCTTCAGAGATTAACTGGACAAACATTAAAAGAAATGGTTTTATATATTTCAATATGTGCTTACAGACTTACTAACACACAAACACACAGAAGTGTTTAAGCAAATTAAAATCCATTATGGAAGGGGAAAGCCATGTTAAAGGTGATAAACTTCAGGTCGACGGGTACGAGCAGAGGTTTAGCTCGTTACATGGTGAGTAGCAATATGAGGGTTCTAGAAATCGTATACAAATACAATCTTTAGGAGACATATTGACCATGAAAGTGGGAAAATTTTAAGTTATTAAAAACAGAAAACAAAATGGCTGAAAATTTTGATTTTTTGAGCAAAATTAAATATAAGTTACCTGATCTTAATATGAATCTAGAACTTATTTTTACTCTGCTTAGGCAAGTTTCTAATTGGCAAAGCTAGAGCCGCTGTTATTTCCATGATGAGGAGACCTGGCAAACTCACATTCCTGAAACTTATATGTCAAGACATGCCTGTGAAGGCCCGCTCGAAGTATGGGCGCATACACAAGCAAGGGAAGATAGCCGCCCCGAGGCCATCTACGATATGCTTTGGAGTAATTAAAGGAGTGGAACGCCGCATCTTTGATTTTTAGACTGCGTTTATGATTGACCTGGATTTATCTAATAGCTTGCCAATTTGCAATTCAAAGGATATTTAAAGATCAAGACTGAAATATATAATTTTAATATATATAATAAACGGGACACTAAATATACATATATATAAAGGGGAACAAATTGCTCTATAAGCATATTTAATTGGGTCGTAACAGTTTACAATATGACAGAGCTAAGCAGGGAGTGAAAAATTATCGTTAATTTGCCTATTGGATATTATTTAAGTTTGAGCGGGAAGTCAAATCAAAAGGAGATGCATGTGATGATTGGCGGAAGGTGTTTACCTTGAAGCTTAGAAGTGTTCGGAGGTGGACGAACAACACGAGAGCTCTTCGAGAAAAAACTTCTGTGAGTCCTTATACTAGGAGGACTTGTAGATGGGGGTTTTGAGTACTTCTTGTCGATGAATCAGATTTTCTCTGCTCTAGAGAGATGGAATTTCAAACCCGAGACGGTTCTGCGGCACGGCATGGAGTCTCAGACACGAGAAAACGGAAGTCTTGAAGGGGGGTACGAGATGAGTGGGGCCATATAGTTCTCTAAGTAGAAGGTGGCACGATTTGCTTTCCTCTAAACAGGGGCCAAAGCTTCATGAAGGGTGAGCTGCTAGTGAGATCTTAACGACGAGTTACGACTCGAACAGTGGTTGCGCGACTTCGCGGGGGAATAGCCAAAATGGTCTAACCAGAGGGACTGGCAGACTCTCAATCTCTTTGAGGAATGGCGGACGCATGGATAATTACCAGTTGGCTGGTCCGATAGATAACCCCAGGGCAAGGCCGTCCTCAGAGGATTGTCAACGTCAGTCTATGTAAACTTACTTCGAGATAACGAGTTCAATCGGACAGCGAAGTTTTCCTCAGGATATGGAGTTGAGTTTGTACGGCCCTGCGTGCGGGGAAGGACAAGCCTGTGAGGCATGGGGACGAGAAATCAGCGTTATTGCGGGGGAGGGAGATCGAAGTGCATCCCGCATAAGCAAATACAGCCGGGTCGAGCAACTCAGTGAGGGACTGATTCATTCTCGCATTCTCGATGATTCTAAAGTTCCCACGCTAAACTTGGTTTGGAGCAAAGGGACTGAAAGGGGTATTCCGGGAGTTTTCTATCATGCTCGTCTTTCGAGGGACATCCTTTCACACTATATCAAAGCCTAGTATAAAGATGAGAAATAAAAAATAGACTGCACTATTCACGGGGTAAATTCTTCACTCGTTAGCGCTTACGCGCATACGATGCAGAAGGTACGCTCGAGTGAACGTATTTTATACGTCCCCAAAAATTAAAGATGTGACTTTTGAACGACTTTTATTTCAAGTGTTACGAGGAAGTGACACAAAGTATAAGTGACTTAACAGTGTCAAATCCACAAAATATTCATAGCAAAGTAAAGTGAGAGAATTAAAAAACATTGCCCAATTGTTTAGTAAAATCCAGAAACAATTTGTGTTAACCTAACTCGATAATTCAAAAATACAAACAGTACTGAAGCCCGTCTGAATTACACAAATTAACGAAAAGCTCTATTCACTAAGTGCATAAATAAATATTAAGTGCAAAATAATAAAGTAAACCAATCAATTCGTGAGTTCGCCCAGATATCAGTGAAATCCTACTGCCACAACATCTTATTGAAATTTCATTCCAAGTGAAGTCAAATACAATAAATAAACAAGGAACAATCAAGGAAAAGTGACAACAAAACAGTGCATCAGATCCAGAGTAACTCGAACTGGACTAAGGTACGTGTAACGGACATATATTCTTTGCTTTTCTACTAACCTTTTATCTCTTTCTATCTACCAAATGTCATTAGTAAATGACACATATCTCAATAATGGTATATAATATCACAAACCGCCAAACTTTCCCTCTTATAAACAAGTGAGCAATCCCCTCTTTGCCAACCCCAACTATCTTAGAAGGCAAGGTTGCAAAAATAATACCTTTCCTCATGACGTAAACGTGGTAACAAAATGAGAGAGACAACTAGGATTCCTCCACGAGCCCTATCCCGGGAAAAAAACGGATAGGGGGAAAGGATTTGCCACTATTTAAGAAGAATTAAATATAACACTAGTCAAGCTTAGAGAAAACCCACAAGGACACGGCTATATGCCAAAAGGAAAAAGACGTAGAATCACTGACCTCGGAGAAGGCTGGAAACCTGCTGAAGAGTATAGGCCTGACCCCACAAATCCTTCCCAAGATACTCACACATAGGAGTGTAATATGCAGAAGTCTCGATAAATGGGAAGGTTTACAAGAACCACAAGAGATAAAGAAGGAAATTAAAAAAAAAATCATAAATGAGCGTCGGGGGTTGAGGTGATAAAATTTAAATCATATACTCATGTGTGCAAAATTGTGTTTAAAGATACTGGGTGGCCCAAAAAGCCATAGAGAAAAGACTCCTAACTTGCAACGTCAGGAAAACATACGATCAAATAGAAAGAGAACAATTTACACAAGTAAAGTATATGCTTGAATGGTTATCGAATAGAGGACCACTTGGCAAGTGCATTTCCCAAAGTAAAAAAGCTATGCTTTGAATAAGGGTTGGACAATTATTACTGGCGCAAGTGCGGGAGCGAATATAAAGAAGGTTTGCTGATCAAAATGTCGCGTGCTCTCACTTATTTTGATTTATGACCTTATGACCTTCAAAACGTGTAATAATTCTCGGACTAACCTTGAGAGGACTTTTGAAATTATATCAAACAAAAACTAATATAAAACAACATAAAGCGTTTCAAATTTCGTTAGAATCGGCCGAATAGTTATGATGTTATTGACGAAACCAAATAATTCCCGGGCTAAACTTGGGAGGACTTTGGCAATTATGTCATTCGAAAGAGAATGTAAGACAACACAATGTTTTAAATTTTGTCACAATCGGTCGAATAGTTACAATGATATAAAAAAAGCAAAACCAGGACCGACCGACTGACTGACATGTGAGATATCGCTTGCTATTAGGCTCGTATGCGACTAAAAATGTATTAACTGCAGTGGAAACAATCGAACCCTAGCAATGTCATGACCAGTAAAGAGAGACATAAAAAAACAAAGAAAAGAAACAAGCAGAAGCGTCCAAAGAGACAACCTTTCTACAACTCGAGAATGAGAACCCTACGCAGATAATTGCGTGCATATATACTGCACATATTGCAAAACTAACGAGACCGGGAACATTTAGAGCACAATTAAACATAATGCTGCGGAACAATGCTATGCCACAAATGTGGCTTCCGGATAATCCCCCCTCTCGTGAAGTTCTAAAAATAAAATTTAGAGAACTTACCCAAAGTCATACAATAGTGCAACCCAATCAGAAAAATAATCGTGACCCCAAACTTGTCACACAGGAGGCCCGAAGGTAAAAATGAGAAAACAAGAACAAAAGATATAAAACAGCAACAAGAAAACGAAGAAAGGGAAACATAACAAACACAAGGCATAAAAAAGAGTAAAGGGCATAGGCCAAGGCAACGTAAACGATTTCACAGCCAACAAAGGAAGAGATTGTCAACGTCAACCCCAAGAAAGCGACAGGAAACTAATGCGGAATAAATCAACCTGAGACATTACGTCATCGGAAATCCACCCTTTCTCAATGAACATCAATCAGAGATTCTCATGGATGCAATCATAAATGGAAAAATTAAATAGTTCTACGAAAACCAGATGCCAGAAAATCAAGAAGAAGAAGCTTTGTACCAAGGCAGAGTTAAATTCACCCCAGAGATTTACCATACAGTAACCCAGAGGGAATTATAAAAAAAAACACGGCAAATGCCGGACTCCGCTACAACAGAATCCAGTCCCTAAACAAGACAGGAGAGACGACTAAAGGCAAAAGGAAATGACCAACAAAATAAAAGAGAGGTACAACAAGGAAGGAAACAACAAACACATAAGAATAAGGACAACTTAAACAAAAATCTATAGATACTATACTTGAACGTTAATGGATAGTCGAGCAAAATTTCCGTGTTTGACGATTTTATTCGAAAATCAGACCCGGATATAATCATAATAGCCGAGCACGGGATAAGTACAAATAACAGTAGCATCGAAATATTTCAATATGACGTACACACAAACGACGCTCACGATGGCGCGGCATTAGCAATTCGCAAACGAATTTCATACAAACTCCCCCATCTAGTTCACTAAATTTAAGTGGCAATTGAGGTTCAAACAACCATAGGACCCTTAACAATTGCCACAGGATAGCATATCCAAGAAGTGGGTACCTGCTAATTCACTACTTTATGCGCCTATTCGCACACAATAAATCATTAATATTTGCAGGAGAATTAAATGTTAGATGTGTGATCGCTGAGTACACCAACACCAAAATAGCCGGGAGAAACATGGAAATGCTACTAGAATGAACTGTTGCAGTATGCATAGGTCCAGAATTCAAGACCTACTACTCAGTAAAAGGCCTACAAAACCTGATATTGTACTAGCAAACACCCACTTCCCCTTTAACTACCATATACACCCATGAATACTGTAGGAGAATCGTCACTCCCCCCCTCCCGTTAACTCTTGGTGGACTCACAAGGCGGTTACCGCAAAGACATCCGGCCCCAGGCATCGTCGGGTCAAGTGCGTAACCGCAGCGCTGCACCACTCGGCGCTATGAAAGACCGAAAGGTTAAAATTCAAGATCTCCCCCAGGAGAGTGAGATTCAATTTCAAGTCAAATAAGAAATTGGAGACTTGTTTCTCCCAAGCTCGAAGGCTAACGAAGAGGCGATGGGAGACTTGGGAAGAAAAACCGTTGGACATAACAACCCTCCTGGGCCCGCCATCAAGCATCCCCCCCCTCTTAGCACTCTCCAGTGGGGTGACAACTTATAAATAACGAACACTGAGGAAACTCGATGTAGAATACTTCAGTCGCCAGGTGACGAAGTCCTCGGATTAAAACCGAGCTAGCTAGACTGGATTGGTAGTGTACTTGGCTAGCCAGATCAAGAAGTACCCTGCAAGAAAGGCAGGGCTACCTACCTTAAGGGGCTTTGAAGCAGCTCATTCTCGAGCTAGTCCCTGGTTATCAAACCAAGCATTAAGTTAAATTTGTTAAGTTCAACTTACTCTCGTCAGAGAGACTCCTCATATCCTATGGCATCTTAAACACCAGCGGTATTCCACGTTCTTGAGGAATTAAGAAAAGAAGAAGGAAAAGGCTCCCCTTCGAGCCCGTTACTCGGTGGCCACACCGAACTCATAAGTTAACTTAGTTGAAGAACCAAGTTCAACTTATTCGCGTCAGAGAAATCCCCTTCCGTTATACTCGCCCTTGAAGAAGACTGGAACTAAGAAGAAGCTCATCCTCGAGCTAGTTCCTGGTTACCAAACCGAACTTTAAGTAACTTAGTCTCGTCAGAAAAACTTCAGCTCATCGATCCTCGCCCTTGAAGAAGACCCTCTCTGAGTTCAGTCCTCGTCCATGAGGAATTAAGTAGCGAAGGAGAAAAGCTTACCCTCTTGCTCATTACTCGGTGGTCACACCGCACTCCAAGTTAACTTGGTTAAAGAACCAAGTTCGACTCCCTCTCGCCAAAGAGACCACGACTACCTTGTTGCCGCATAAAGCACCGTAATTGTTCTCGTCCTTGAAGAACCCCCCCCTCCCTCGGAATACCGTGTGGACCTCCCAGCTGCTACCCTCACCAAAAGGACATCGTCATCCTGCCCACCTACATCTGGCCAGGCGGCCCGCGTCGTGAGACAATAACATTCTTGAGGGATTTAAACTCCAGTAGAGTCCGTAAGCCTAAATCTTATATAGTGCTGTGTGTAGAGAAATTAACCAATTTTAGAGGGTCAAACTAATTTAATTAATTCTTGTTTATTATAAAATTTCGGAGTATTGCTGTGGTTAATGTTTAAATTTTACGATTAATTTGTTTGAGTTCAAAATATATGTTTATTTTTGGAATTATTGTGCGTTTCTCTATACGTGTTTCCAACGGCTCTATTCTTTAAGATATTATTATAATATCAATATACATATTAGACACTTAGCACTCTTTGAACAAAAAGTGGGGGCATTCTACGACAACCACTAATCCCCAGTGACCATGAAATAATAGCCATTACCATATCTACCAGCCCCTTCAGATTTCAATCAGAGAAAGAAAAGCTTATATGCGCGCTAACTGGGGAAAAAACCTAGACGTATGCTAAGACTATGTACCTAGTTAATTTGATGAAGCAACACTAGAAGCAATTGATGAAGACCTAAACCGCATAACAACAAAGTTGTTAGAAGTAGACAGAATAGCTGTATTAACGATCAAATACAAAACCTTGTTGGCACCAATCTGGACCCCGGAAATGATTGACATTCAAGAAGAATACAGGAGAGCATTCGAAGAGATCAATAGAGGAGAACACAGGTAGGGAACTCCCCCTGATTCTACGGCAAACACAAGAAAACCAACAACAATCAGAAATTCAGGATCGACATCGAAAAACTCGATGGATGCTTCTGGCAAATGGTGAAAAGCTATCGGGGGAAATCCTCAACATGGAAGATAAAAATAAAAGATCATAGAGGGGAGGATATCACCGAACCACACTAACTGGAAGGAAACTGAATTTAGAAGCCAGTGGACATATAAAACATATGTCATATAAACCTAAAATTAATAAAACAAATGTTGAATGACAAGAGATTAAAATGTGACAAAAGGAAGAAGAATACACATACAATAATTTCTTACCACTGGATGTCGCGATAAATTTTCAACGTTTACAGATTAAGTATGGGTATGTCCTAAGTTTGCAATTGAAATTATTTCGATAAAAATTGAAAAAAAATAGGTTTCAGATTAACTTCAATTTTAGTACATCAGAATAACTGAGATAGAGAAGTTTATTTGTGCCTAAATTTTAAAATACATCCTTATAGAACTTTTCCTCTTTTCCAGTCACTATAATATCAGAACTTTTTGGTATTTGCTCTTAAATTATGATGAAGGTTCTTTATTTGTTTACCACATAATATTGTCTAAATTAGGAGACTTAAGTGTCCTTCAGATGTCAACCGTAATTTTGTTTATGAACCTCCTACTAAAGTTTCTGGATGTATATTTAAAAGAATTTTATTTGATTATTTATCCTACCACTATAACACTGAGCTGCGCTGTTTTCAAGGTCTAACACATATACCTGATTTAAGGCTAGTTTATATAATTAGATTAAGTTTTTGAGATATAAGCACATGCCAGAAATTTCTATGTTCCGTTCTATTTGTAGGCAAATGTACACACAATAGTAAATTTTTAAGTGATTTATACACAGAGGGTTTATAGAATGTGCTAGTTGATACAAAGAAGAGTACAACATACAAAACATGCTACTCATGAATGAATGAACTCTTCATGGACTTCCAATTGTGACTAGCAGACACCAAATCCCTTTTAAGGCCACCAGCTGTAGCCAGCCAGAAAGTTGTCATCCCTATGCCCTTGGTACGTTACTCCATCACACGGATATTTGGGTGAAAGTGCTCTCCCTGATCTTCACTGAATCCTCGACTATTTTCAGGAAAAATAGTCCTGGTGGGAGCGAAGGAAGTGCATTTTCACTGAAACGTGCGCACTAAATTTGCAGAAATTCTTCAGTAACTCATCAACCACCTTCTCATACTGAGGACATCTGTGGTTGCAAAGGAAGTTTTCAATAACTGACTTAAGAGAAAACCAGACAGAGAGCTAAGCAGAGTTCAGTTATTCATCAAAACTGGTGTCCTTGATTAGCTCTCTTATTTGAGGTCCATCAAATACACCTACCTTCAGTTTTTTCATGCTGACTCGTGGAAAGTTCTGACGGAGGACAGCAAATACTCTACCTCCTATGTAAATTGCCTTAACAAAGTTCTTCATCAAACCGAGTTGGATGCGCAACGGTGGAAGCAAAATCTTGCTAACCTAGGAGTCCAGTTAATAAAGGAGCTGCAAAATTTTCATCTTCATACATTATGTATTTTATTTAATATTCAAACCTAAAAAAAGAAACACAGGTTAGTTATGAAAGTTCTAAACTAAATTATAATGCTGGTTATCCGCCCGACTGTCCCAGAAGCACATAAAGCATGAATAGTTTGTATACCAACCTTAAATGCTTAGGATGAGTCAAACAACTTTTAGGATCTCCACAGATCAGCAATATGTGTTCCAGTAGTTGCTAGCAGACAACAGACGATCCATGCAGTTGCAGTTTTCTTTCATTGCCGCTGAGTGTTTACTAATGATCGATGAAAACTAAGAGCCGTTATTAAGAAAAACTGCCTTGAGATTTCTGTCAAATGAGTCCATTCCATAGCATCATAGTTTAGACCCATTAAGTTAAGCAGCTCAGCAATTTAAATAGTCTTCACCAAACTTGAAAAATTTCCTAAGTTCTTTCTCGTGGTCCCGATACCTATAGAGTGTTATTCTATGTGCCAGCATACATTTCTCTCGAAGACGTGAACCAAATAGCTGATCAGATATTTGTGAAAGGTTCAGGTCTCGTGTGAGATCTTTGAATTCGGCTTGTGTGAATGAAACCAGTTGGTCACCCTCCTCTGGCTTGTGTACATCAAACTCAGTAGTATCAGTCGTGATACTAAAATCGGATTCAGAGCTATAACCCATAGCAAGATCAGGCTGGGGAACTGGAAGATCGGGTCCATGTTGGACTGGTTTCAGAGCAGAAGGAACATTGTGTTATTGAACATGGTGCTTCTTCTTTTGATTGATGCCTTTCAAATTTGTCAGGCAGAAGTAGCATTTGGTGTCGTCCTCTTTACCTTCCCTCCATACCATTGGACACCAAATGGCATACGCTAACTTTTGTTATTACTCCAATCATGTATGTTTTTCCCACATGTTTTACAGTCAAAGCCTTCAATCATTACCAAGAGGAGAAATGTGGTGAAAGGGGTTCCTTGTACCCAAGATGGATGAAGATGAAGAACTTCTCACCTTATCGAGTCAAAGAGCTAAGGATGGAAAATAGAATGCAGAACAAATTTCAGGATGCTTGACCTTTTATCCATCGAATCAATGATTCAGTCGCTATGAAGTGAAGAACGAATAATGAGTGACATCTGAAATAAATAAAGCATCTTACTTGTACACCTCAACGAACTTTAAGACGTCATTCACTCATTTCAACCATTCATCAATTCCCCAAAAGTTAAAGCATTGGGAAATTTTGTTCGTGCTCATTGCTTCTCAAATTCTAATAATTATCAGCTAATCTTTATTTAATTTAACCCGGCTCTTCTTCACTACTCCATTTTCCTTTTTTTATTAGTATACATTTATCTGTCTACTTTTCGATATTTTGAGTTCCGAATCTCGATTTTTTTATTCAAATTCCATCTCTGGTATATATTCCTTGTGGAAAGAGAAAGCAGTTTATCTCCAATAATTTCAACATGATAGAATAGAAAAATGCAACATTTTGTGATTCGTTTTCAATACTTTTAGGTAACGTGCAGTCCTAAATGGAGAAAAGTACTTAAAAATCCGACATTACCTTTTTGTTTTAATATTGTTTCTGTATACTTATCACTACTTTTCTATGGCTGCTAATGTAGGTATGTTGGGTGCTTAGAAAAATACACAACCCAAAGAAAAATGCTTTGGAATTTTTCAATCTATCACTCTGTAAATTATGTTCTTTTTTCAGTATATGCAAACAACTGATTTGTAAGAATTGAGTCGCATTCCTTCAAAACAACCAGCACATTTAGGGTATAGAATTTTATCTCGTTTTGGTTTAAGTTTATGATTACCATAACAAAAGTTAAGCAGAAACGATTTAGCTGTATAAAACTGTCAGGATTATCTCTTTAAATTAATAGGAATAAATGGACGGTGTCTTATATATTTTATTATTTTTTAAATAATAACGTTTAGGTAATGCTTAATTTATTAGATGTTGGGGCGTTGTAATTTGAAAATAGGCTAAAGAATAGTGTTCAGACATATTAGGGTAGGACTTTGTCTTAATGCGATATATAAGTAACTAACAATTTCTAGTTTAAATTTGTCGGTAAAATATTTATGCCTTTCTGGATTTTGTTCTGAGATTGTAGGGTGTCCTGATATCCAATTATGGCACATCATCCTCTGCTATCGTAGATTTCATCATATCAGGCAAAAGATTTCTACCATTCAACTTTTGGAAGTGTATTTTTGATTTCTGTGCTGTAGTGTACACAAGAGACTAAACATATATTTACACGGCATCTTTATCTTTTTAGTAAATATCTGAGCCTTCCTGCTACCTAACTTGACTCGTTCCGCTCATTGCTATCATCTTTCTTTCAATATGCGTTTTTTTCGAAGTTTTGGTGTTCTGCAATGTTTGCTTATTGGTCTGCTTTATTTCCGAATATATCACCTTCTACTTACTGCTATTATACTTCCTCTTAGTCTATGTTTTTATTTCTATTAGGATTGTATACACACACACACAAAGGTATAACTCATTCTTCCAAGCATCGTTTACTGAAATGAGGAAAACTTCTATCTGTGTAAGACATCAATAGTGAATGGATCTTAAAAAATCAAATAAAACTTAATATCAGGAAAGAGCTCATTTATTGCTAGGGTTGTATCTAGAAATATTTCTCAATGTAAAACAGTTTTACATTTTCTTCTCATTGTTAGGTCGTAATTCCCTTCCCTTACCCTTCTCTTTTACATCATGTCATGACAATAGAAACAAGAGTACGTTTCGAATCTTGATTGTATCCAAAAGAACATTGGCGACAATAGTTTTAGGTGGCAGTTATTCTTTCCTTACATCTCATACCTCAAGAGATATCCTTTTACACTGTTATACTTAGAACATAGATGATCAGCACGTTCTCCACTCTCAAACTTGGATTCTTTTCTCAGTGATGTATGTAACCTTAGTTTTGAGGTTAGGAAAAAATAATCAAATTCTCGACCATTTAACAGATTCCCCTGTTTTTAGCATCCAGTCTGACGAAATGACTGACATCGCACAATATTTTTAGGTAACACCGTCTGAAGAAAATGTTGTTCTTTCACCCCAGGGAAACATTTAGCCCCCGAAAGTTAATTTTCATGATGCATCACACTCCATTCAGCAAAATTAACTTTTGCTGTACTCACTGGTAGAGGTGTACTCTTATAGAGCCCCATTCCTGATTGGTATAATCTATTGCTAGTCAACTTTATCTAAGCTATGGCCTTAAAATGTCATCTCTTTAAACTTATAAAACCTGGAAATTCATCAGGGTATTATTTCAAAGTGACATAGCTAATGCTTTCAACGTGAAGCTCAACTCTATAGCTATAAATATTTCAAAGAATCAGATCATGAGGCTTGCTGGGTCACAAAAGACTAATAAATTTTTGTTTACCCACTGATTTCAAATCACGCTCCTTGGAGTCTAACTATCTTCGGATCCAAATATACATATAATTAAACTAGCATTTTCTACGTTAGTTGTTCTAAAAGAAAAATAATAGAAAGAGGCTCAAGTTTGAAGACTTACTCTGTGTACACTCCGGAATTCTTCCATGCGTTTATGATCTACTAAATAAGAAGCTGTGTCAATTATCTTACTATCATACTCATAAAAGACACTAAAACATTGTTTTATTTTAAGCCACGTGTGACTCTATATCTTACTATGTCAGTTGGTCGGGCTGTCGGTCAGTCGTTCGGTCCGTCGGTCCGACGGTTCTCGTTTTTCATTTTCTTCTTTTTTTATTAATATTGTAACTATTCAGTTGATTCTTATAATATTGAGCCCCTTATGTTGTTTTGCATTCTCTTTCGTATGATATAATGTCCAAAGTTCTTACTAGGTTAGCCCGGGAATTATTTAGCAATAACATCATAACTATTCGGCCGATTCTAACTAAATTTAAAACTCTTATGTGCGTTCACATTCTCTTTCAAATTTTATAGTTGCCAAATTCCTCCCAAGGGTAGCAATAACATCATAACGAAATTTGAAACCTTTATATTGTTTTACACTCTCTTTCAAATGATATAATTTTCAAGGTCCTTCCAAGGTTAGTCCAGTAATTATTAAAAGTTTTGAAGGTCGTAAGGTCATAAATCAGAATAAGTGAAAGCACGCGACTTTGGTCAGTAGACCTTGTTTTTTAAATCTAAGAGAGAAAGTTATTATGATGCAAGGGTGTGGATGGAAGGACAAAATAAGGGGTACATGGTAGCAGAAAGTTTAAGAAGCACTGAGGTAGACATTGATTAATGACTTGTCAACAAATATTGGAATTTATTTAACTGATTATTAAATACTCGCTTCCTTACCCATGTAACACTTTGTTTCTTCCTAGCTATCCTGCTTCCTTATGCTGATTATTATTCTTTGTAGATCCTTACATCAGTGGATCTATACGAATCATTTATGATTTTGAACCTAGTGATCAAAATATTAGTGGAAAATCGAAGCTCAGAAACGAAATTTGGTAAATACTTCGAGACATCATCACACATACAGTGTCTACTTTACACCATATTTACAATTTGATGTCAAGATATTTTGACTACTCTTTAACAATGGATTTTGGTTTCATTTAAATTTATAATGGAGCTCATAGTGGAGAATTGTATGCAAATATCCAAGAGAGTATTATTCGTTTGCGATTTCTTTCAGGAATAGCCTCTTTAAGCCGTAAAATTAAGGAATACTCTATCTGTTACTGAAAGAAAATTAGCTAATCAAATATCAGCAAAGCGTTAATAGCAAAATCTTGATTGTTTCGAAAATAATAACTATTCGTAATTTCACATTAAAGCTTTTACGGCTAGGTTTTCCGGCCTCCCTTTTAGTGAATTATTTTCTTCTTGTCTAACGCGCATTTACACGAATTTATGCTTACAAAGCGCACGTTTTAATCATATTTTTATATAGAGAGATATTTAAAAGTTCTCATATATGTAGTAGTGTGCTTTATATTGGGATGCCGTCATGCATTATATTATCAGAGGCACGAATAGATTCTATATTCAGAACTACGTCATCACACAGCAGTGAGTTTATTTTCATGTAGAAACGTTCTTAATTGTGTAAAGGCTCGAATACCTTAAGTAGCAATGATTCTGATTGCTACTTAAAGTTGGAAGCAAAAAGGAATTCAGGAATAATAACGTTGATATTCAGTCCATTTCAAATCAAGAAAAGAGGTAATATATAAAAGCAAATGGGAATGAAAAAAATCAATTGACTACAAGGAGTCGAGAAACAAGCAATTAAAGAGAAACTTTTATACGAAAAGCACTTGTAAATACATATCCTGCTACATGTTTGTTAACTCTAAGAATTCCAGATTAAAAATTTGGAACAGCACAAAAACTCAATGATTTGCTTCTTTGTTTGAAAATAATATCCCACAAACCTATTTAACCAAATAGATATAGTTGCAATAGAATATGTTGTTAAATTCAATTTACTTGTCTGTACAAAATTGCATGGAAATTTTAAATTCCAGATAAAGTAGAAATAATGAGTTTTCTAATACAATAAACATGGGTTTCTCAAATTAATGTAAGCAATATATTATATTATGTTTTTATTAATATAGAATTAATTTTTTCTACAATAATACCTAACCTTATTATGTAACGGAGCCTTGGTACCCACTGGGATACTAAGGTCTCAAACAATTTGTTACAATTTATAAATGTGACATTTTTTCTTTCCCCTGAGATTACCTGTTGATACAACACCTTCCTCACCAAATTTATTGGTCCTGCCTCTTTTTATGGCATGAAAATTCCAACAATTCATTTTCTCTTTTTAAAATAAGGAGGCCTGACTCAAAAAGACATCTTTCCATCGTAATGAAAATGGGTCGATTCGATCCCTAATCTAGGAGAAAATAAAACCAACATCACACAGTTAAAAAAATACGAAAGGAGAAGAAATGACAAAAGGTATTAGGATGAAATTCATCAAATGTGAACCACTACTCTAATATAATAGTTAGAAAAGGAAGAAGTAATTATTTACGGATATTGCAATTAATAAACAAAATTTCTTTCTGAATGCACCTTACATATTTCATTTTTCGTGGTATTAGCGGAGGGTGCAGCTTAATTCTTCATTGCAAATGAAAAATTAGCAGGATTGGTTTCAGAGAATTAAAGTCAATCATACAGCCAAATTAAAAGAAATTTGTATTGTACCTGCCATTATAAGTAAAAGGATTTTCTATTAAAATACTGCTTTCCATTTAATTGATTAGGTTGCCACATGTAGTTAAGCAGACCTCTGTTGACCGTACAAACTTCTCACAGAGATAGAGCAGACAAGTTTTTTGCAGGATTTCTCCTGTTTTACTTGCGTTCACCTGTATTTCACAAATTACACTGTCCAATAATGATTTTGCTACAGAAATGAGAAAGTAGTTGTATAATTGTAGTTTTTTGCGTAGATTACGAGAATGACCCATATTTTTGATGAAATGACTTCAAGTTTTTGTAATCTGCACATTTATTTTTTTATTAATTTTAAATTATTCAGTATATAGAGGTATGAAATATTTGTTATTATTTTTATTATATTTGAGAAAAAGTACAATGATAAGTGGAAACAAAAAGCTTATTCATCAAAAAGAAATTACAAAGTCCTTTTAATACATTTCAGAGTGTGGTATTATAAAAATATATTTAAAAAAAAAACGAAGATCTAAATTTTTTTTCAGAATTGTTGATATCTATACAATAGTCATATATTTTTTAGAATATTTAGCCTTCTTTTTATGTACTACATCTTGTATGTCTCTGTAAAAGGTCCAGCAGAATTGAGCAAGCATTGCAGGAGTCCGTAATAACGATTTTCTTTAGTAACAATATCTTGGTGGAATCTTTCACCATACTCATCGCTGACTTCTGCTGTATTCTCCTGAAAGAAAGACAGATGGAAAGCAAAAAAAATGCCCCTCTAGTGACATACTACATCCTAACTCATTATATGACCTAATCAAATTCTGAACATGAATGTGGTAATTTTCTGATTTGAGCCTTAATAGGACACATTACATGCACCTTTGAAACTATGCCACGCGTCAAATTCTGACTTGCTCCATTTTGCTCCAAACTAACTATCTACCATAAGTTGTCGAACCTGAGGCCCAACAAAGGTTTTTTCTTTAATTTTAGCGTCACGAATCTTAAGAAATTGTGTTTTTAAATATAAGAAGGATGGCTGCTCATGTTTTAAGGCTTTCATAAATTGTTTCATTAAACCAAATTTCATGTGAAGTGGTGACAAAATTATGTTTACCTTAGGAACCAGTTGTTCACATATGACATTATGACAACCTACTTTTGTCTCATCTCTTAAAGGCCATTCTGAGTGTATGTAATTTGCTCCCCGAGCTCTACTGTCCCACTGGCACAAAAACAAATTAATATTGTGTAGCTTGACTGCAAGCCATTTAAAATGGCTACAAACTTAAGGTCAGCACATCAACCATTTATGTTCACTGTATTTAATGCTTTTTAAAATGAAATATAAATTCCCATAAGTTTCTTTCAAAACAACAGAGTAAGCTACTGGTATCGATGTTAGTTTATTTCCACTATGTAGAAGCACGGCTTTACTACTATATAAACAAGCATCAATGAAAAGTCTCCATTGACTGGGTTCATAATGTATATCTAATTCTTCAAAGAGACGTGGAATATTATTACAGTAGCATAAATTGTTGTCAAATGAAAGATTGTCTTGTAAATTTTTTGATCGAATGCGAAACCTAATAATTCGAAGATCTTCTGCGACTAAATTTCTTTCTTTCAGTCTTGAGGCCAGTAATTCACTCTGTTGCTTTGTTAAGTTTATATCTCTTACAATATCATTAAGATCAAGTTGTAAGAAAGGTTTTGGAGTAGTATCAACAGTTTCTGTTTCACATGATTCCATATTTGATTCATCAGAGTTAGACAAAACGATTTCTGCAGGTGGTTTAGGTACTAGAATGTATTTTGAGTGAGGTATAGGCCGAATAGCAGATCTAAGGTTGGGATATACCACAGCTGAAGCGCACTTAGTTGTTTTACCTAAAAGTATGTAAATTATATGCATAAAATTTAAAGTTATGTGCATAAGAGTGATTACAATAAAGTCATTCTAAACTTAATTAATTTTATATTAAAAAAATAATATTACATTATGCTACATTAAAATATAGGTACAGTGGTCAATAAACAATTACTTACCTTGTATGTCTACCAAACAGAAATAGCAGTCAGTGGCATGATCTAGGGGCTCTGACCATACCATTGGAACACCAAATTAAGGCTTTGTATTTTCCTTTAAACCATTTTAATAAAGAATTAAAGCATGTCGTGCAACACATATGTGGTCCCTATGGCTTATCTTGGTCGCCATTTAAATCTAAAATACAATTATATAGTTTTTTTCACCAAAGATTCAATTTTTCTTCGATTTTCTTTATATGTTATTGAACCACATATGTAGCAGAATTTATCTGGGCTATTTTTACACTGTTCTTTGGCATTTTAATTAAAATTGTTTCTTTTATTTTAATTTTTATTTAGTTAAATAACCTGAAAATAAGAAATAAAAATGAAATTCTTTAAAATCTTCAAAATTTGACAAAAAATAGTAATTGGCAACTTACAAAAAAGGGAGTCATTTCGATAAAAATGACTTCCATTTTGGAAATCTATACATAAAACTACACTAAAAAGGTTATTCTGATCTTTGTAGTCGAGAAAAAGTTAAATTTTGTTACATAGTGTTATTAACAATAAATTCTTTATTTGATTCAAATATGGCAAATTTCCGTGCTAAGGTCTCAAAAGATGATATTATTTTCAGGCCTGAACCATGTTATTTCTTGTGCTTTGTGACAGGGTGGGCCATTATGCTGAAAAATATAGTTATAATTTAAAAAATCGGTCCTAAGCAATTGTAAAAGGTTCCAATGAAGCAGGTTTTGGTACCATTTTGAGTTAATGGCAAAGTTTGAGGGCAAAAAGGTTACTGCTCCACTTCCTCTACATAGATAAGAAGCAGATTACCTAAGAAGAATAAGGGAATACTGCACCGTGATCCCTACTCAGATCTCTTAAAAGCGCTTCCCCTTTCTCTCTCTAACGAGTGATCTTCTAGTGACTCCAAATAAGAAGAAGAGAGATTCATCAGAGAATATTACTTTGCCGAGTTTTCAATAATCTATTATGTATATTTCATATCATAAATGGAGCCTCTACGCAATGTTTTTCGTGAAAGAATGAGGCTTCTTTACAGCCTTTCTCGACTTGATACATTTTGCGGAAGTTATGCGTCTTATTTTTCATGCAGAAGAGTTCAATCTTGCCTTCTCACCAATCATGAGCAAGAATAGCACTAGAGGCCACCCACAATTGAGCTAGAATCCTACCAGGAGGCAAACTTGGCGTTCATTTGAAGCACTATTGCGCAAAACAGACGTCATCACAAGAGTGTAACCAGTCTTTTTAAAGTCATTAATCACACTATAGATGGTGTTCCATGATGATATAAGCTTACCAAATTTCATTGCATTTCAGGCCACTTTGGTGCTAATTAACGATGATTGCACACCTTTTATTGGAAAGAAGCATAGTTTATACTTAAACATCATTCATATAACCCAAATTTGTCATTATTATACACGTTTGATTGAATATTAAAGCTCTTGGAACGAAAACACATGCTACGGGAAAAGGACCAGAGCACTATTTTGGCGTCATCGAAGGGATGCACATTTTTCTTATGATTTTGGAAATGCTAACTTTATAATAAACCTTGAGCAATTAAATCGTTAGAATAATTATTCCTATTACGCAATTTGATAGAATGAATAATATATATATATATATATGAACAATTGTTAAATCCGATGACAGATTCCAAATATGTAAATAAAACCACTGTGGAGCATCGTAGTATATATTATCTCGAGACCAGTTTCGGCATGGAGTTTGTCATGCCAGCCTCAGTCGAACACTAAGAATACATGTAGTCCCCTTAAGCGTACAATATATATATATATATATATATATATATATATATATATATATATATATATATATATTACAGAGATCCATTCGGAGCTCCTAATCAGGGGGTGTGAATTTAAGTTCATTAAGGATAGCTTTTAAGATTAAATCTTTGACGTAGGGGCTGCAATTAAATTGGCCATCCGAAAGGTTAAATTTGGGGATTTCATCTATAAGGGTGGCTTCAATAACCTTTCTTTTGCGGAAGTCCTTACACAGGTAGATTAGTTTGGCCTGTGGCAAGTCTATCGGGTGATTAAATTTATCACAGGAAAGGAATATCTCCCGTGTTATTACATTTTTGCTACATTTTTCCAAGGTGAGGCCGGTGGTCATTGGTTTTTATACCACCTTCCTTCAAACTAAGTGATTGCACTCGATGAGAACAACTCCCGCATTATTTCATGAGACCAAGGAACTTCACATAAATAATCCCACGCAAAAATAATGCGTGGCTCAGGGTGAGATTTTTCCCCCCAAAAAGACACTTTTTTCGTTTAGAAAGGATGAAATCCATTCTAGCTAACGAGTTACTCTCATTCTTAGGTCTAGTATTAGTATCAGCATCTTTGAGATTTTATAATAATACATTGCGACTAGTTTTGCGCTGATATTCATCATTCTTCCAATTCCTTTAAAATCATAATTAGAAATCTTGCAATGGAAACCAGATCAAAGTTATTTTCTTCATCTGCATGAAGGTGGAGGTTTTCCTGTGTCACTCTTAAACTAGACGTTTATTTTCACATATTTTATTGATCAGTGGCTGATTTCGCAGGTTGTTCGATGATGTGCTTTCGTCTATTCATATCTGGTCTATGCCAAGATGGCGATAAAGCGTTGGGTTCACCTCTTTTCTGTATCCTATTATGCAGTTGGCTTGATTGCAAACCCAAAAATTTAATAATAATCACAGAATTTAGACATATTTTGTTTACATTTACTCCTTACATTACATAAACCATTTTGTTTTAGTAAAAGATGTATCCACGTTATGCTGCGAGGGTTTTCTATATTTCCTCCAAATCTCGTCTTTTTTATAGCAAGAATTTAGACATATTTTGTTTACATTTACTCCTTACATTACATAAACCATTTTGTTTTAGTAAAAGATGTATCCACGTTATGCTGCGAGGGTTTTCTATATTTCCTCCAAATCTCGTCTTTTTTATAGCAAGAGATACCATAAAAAAAAGAAAGAAATGTATTTAATAGTTTATTGTAGGAGAATAGCATAATGCAGCCCCGTTTCCCCACCTCCCTTCCGGGCGGGCCGGTTATCAAACCTTTGCCTTCCGGCCCGATCTCTGGTCCTCCTCACCTCGGAAGAACCAGCCGATAATTTTAGCTAAATACCGTGTTCCTTCCTCGACTGGTTATCGATAGATAAGAGCCCATCTTGGCTGCTGTTGGTTCCCAGAAGTTTGCAAAGGAGATAATGGAGGAGATAATCAAGCTGCTCTCTCCCGAAGAGGAATGCTTGATATCAAATCTACCTCCAGAACCATGTGAACCTCTCCCGAATTCTGAGTATAAAAGATGAATTCTTTTAACCCTCAGTAGTAGAGTTGGACAGCGTCTAGCGGGGCAGGAATTTCCATCTATCTCGGTGTAGTGGTAAATCATTGAAGCAACAAGTCTTAAAGAAGAGATCGCGCTCAGTTAGGGAAGCTCCTTATCCCGTTGGTCTGCAAGTCAGTGTGAACCCAAGCTCGTATTCACGTGTCCGAGCCGAAGCTACAAACAACCTCACTCTGATTCCCTCAGCGAGAAATCACAATCCCGGCTTTTCTCCGTGACCCTACGCGTCGATAGGTCTCTTTGCTTCTCCCCCTTCCCTCACAGAGGCCTCCAAGATTCTGCGCAGTTCACGAGCGTGGAACCCTCTTTAACAAGAAGCTCCCTTCACCGCCTTCTTCCAGCAGAATTTTCACGGAATTGTGGGATCAGGTCAGTCCCTGGAGAACCTACCTCATCGTCTCCACCCCTTATGTCACCACCTTCACTCATCAGCGCCACCCAAACATCCGGTTCCGTGGTAACCCTTCCCTTTCACATTCCCCAACTTCACTGCGAAGCTTACCAACATTACAAGTGTATAAAGATTTAGATATTGAATAGTTATATACAAGCCAAGTGAAATATCCGAGATTCACTTATTGATTTATATTTTAAAGCACGTTATATATATATATATATATATATATATATATATATATATATATATATATATATATATATATATATATATAATTCTTGTTTAGTGTTCATTAAAACTTTATTTTCCTATTTTTGTGTAACTAACTTCATTTGGGTCACTTGCTGGAAAAGTTCTTTCCACACCCTCCGTAGACAACCTCTAAGCCCTCTGAGTCAATAAACCCCTTCACGGCACGGGCCAAACGAAGTATAAGGAGTAGTACAACGACACCTTCGCATTCGGGATAATAGGATATATATATATATATATATATATATATATATATATATATATATATATATATATATATATATATATATATATATATATATATATATATATATATATATATATATATAAGAGTCAGGAAAAACTCCAACCACCCGTCGCCTATTCCTCGACATTTATAATATTCACATGCACTAAATATTATTGCTTCAAAGTAAATTTCATATTATTAATTAAAAAAAACTAAACTGCTCATAGTTTGACTTTATAAGATGTATTTCTCAAATCTAGCTGCTAATACTCCTTTTAAATGATAAAAATAAGTTTCATAAATTATATATAATTTATTTTTTTAACTATAAATTCCATATCTAGAATTTAACTGGATATTACTTATTTGTGTTGAAACAATTTAATAAGATCATGATTTTTGGCCCAGACAAATTACGGGATGCCTCTAAAATTAGTTCAACTGCTGTTTTGTCGCGTTTGATGAAATATAAGGACTTGAATAGAATCTTGATGATTTCTTTTTGCCCTTCTTGATCTTTAACCATCAACTCTGGAGGTTCATAAACTTGAATTCTTCTGATAAACTAAATCCTCTCATCGATCAACATCTAGATTGATCTCCGATATCAGATTCTATTCAATTTCTTGGAAATGGTGAGGAGCAGGAAGATTTTCTCTTGCATTGCCTCAAATTTCACAGACTTATATATTTATTCTTGATCAAGTCCAGCTAAGAGAGGGACATGAAATGTCTCTGGTGCCAGAAAAAAAAGGCATTCCTTTTAAGGAGAGTAAACTATGTCCTGATATTCTTGAGTCCGTTTCTTGAAGTTCTTCATTAAATAAACCTATGGATAATAATAAAACTATTTGCTTTTTCTAATAAGAACCACATTGACCAAGAGACCTCTTGAATAAAGGTTAGAATTATTACCACTTACGCACTATAATTATCTATTCTTGAACATTATGAAGAGCAATAATTCTGAAAACAAACTTTAGTATTTGATACCCAGCAAATACTAAAAAATTGTTGTTTATTTAAAGGTAGATCTATGATGATATCATCAATATGAACTTCAACACATAAATCTATGTGACGAAAGTTAAATGAGGTCTTATAATTGTTTTCGGGATTAGCAGCTTTGCCAATACGGTGAAATTACTTCAAGGAATCATTGGTCTGTCCATCTATATTTATTGAGAATAACATCACGTAATAATTAAATTTTTTCTGCATTTTTTGTCTCCAAATTCGCCCCCTCTCCATTTTAAAATACAGTATTAACATTAATATTCTCACAAATAACATCCGCTTGTTTCTCCAAATGACCAGAGTGATAAAGAATATTGTAAATGAAAGAAGCCTTGCCTTCTCCTTATTCCTATATATTCTCTACGTCATATTAGTTTAGATAATTTCACTGATTAATATAATCAATATCTTGATTATATTAATTAATTGGCTCTTTAGAATCAAAACCAATTGCTTTTAATAAATTAATTTCTATTTCATTCAAAGATATATGTAGAAAATTATCTTTTTAACGAACCATCTTACAATAATCTTTTCATGGTAAGATCATATGTACGCCGTTATACGCACACTAGCCTACTTGACGACCGAAATTAAGGCTTAACCTGAGAAGGGTTCTAAGAGTGCATTAAATACACAGTTGCTAGGCCAAGAATATTCAAAACACGGCTACAAAAATATACTTTAAAAGGACTAAAGATTACATATACATATAGTACAAGTTAAATGGCAATGTAATTATGTAAATATTGACGCTTCACTGCTAAGATGATTAACACTATGAATTTTAGTTTGAAACCAGGGAGAATTATTTAAGTAATAGGTTGACAATAGGCTAGTTCTAGAGCAAAGGGGATCATTGAGGAGTGTGACGAAGCGGAAGTTAAATCCCTTTCACCTTGTTGTCCGGCGAGTAGGACCAGTTAGGTAAGTTCCACCTTGAATTTGTGGGCATCTCACGGCACGCTCAATTCAACTTCGGGAAACTGAAGTTGGGAAGGTGGGGCTTTTCCTTAAGTGGCAAATGGAGGGTGCTTCGGGGGTGGCTTTTCCGATCCTTAAAATCCGAAGACGTGGTGAGAAGTATTGAAGGGCGCCTAACTATCTCCACGAACAACACTGAGGGACGAATAGCTGTTCTTTGGCTCTTTGACAAACACTCAATTATTCTCTGGACGAGAATTTAGTCGATTATCTCTCGACTACGAACACCTTACGGTAACGTTCTGGACGGTGGCTTCAGACACAATCTGCATGTGAACTTCGAACTGTCGAATATATACCCAGAAATTATCTAGACGGGGAGAGAGATTCATCTCCAACAGACTTCCTTAATTGCCTTGGGTCGAGATAGGGTTCTATAGCACGAAGTCGCGATGCCCACTTAGTGGACTTTCCATTCTTCTTCTTATTTTCGCAGTATATAGGGCAGCCGAATTTAGAGGGGTCAAGGGTGAACTGTGGAAGTCAGAGGGGTGGGGAATTCCTTCTCTCTCTCATTCGTCCACAAATCTATAACCTTATACTTTGATGTGTGACTCAGTATTCTAATATTTTTGAGTGGGGGTATTTTCAAGAGATATAGTAGCTTCTGATCATATCTCAAAACCTAAAAATTAAAGATTTACATTTAATTTTTTACAATTTTCAAGAACCCGAGTATTTCATACGACCTGTTACACTCGTTACAATGGTCTCAACAAAGGAAAGAGTGATAATTTTGATGCAGTTCGAAAAGTTGCTATTGTTTCAACATATAAAGATGTGTAAAAATATTGGTTAATATTTTTCGATATGATCAACCTTGCCAGCAAACAGGCGCTCCAGGTGAGAGCTGAAGGCCGCACGCTCGTTGCGGACGAAGTTTTTTCTCATGATCGCTCATACACTGTTAGCGGAGGATTTCAGCTCATCCATATTACTATGTTCACACAGGGATTGAGGTCGGGCAACTGCAGCAGCAAAGTTTTTTTCGACCAGAACTACGTGTTTGACAAGTCCTTTATCACAGCCACTCTTTTGAAAACATGAGGTTTTTATGCCTCACTGCTACTATGTGAACAGTCGTCCGGCTAAGGTAGAGCCTCGTAGCGATGTCGGACTTGTGACCCTCCCGCAGTAAAGCAGATATCTTGACATTTTTCACTTCCAGCTCAACACACCAGCATACAATAGAAAGAAATTTCAGGGGACACGTGCTGTAAAAGTAGAAATTTAAGTTGATTGGAAATAAATTTTTCCTATCACACACTTAATCCTCTCGAAATATAAAAAAAGAGTATAACACAACATTTGCGAAATCCGATAGGCTCATTTATGATATGCATATTTAATATAAATGTAGTCTTAATGTTACGAGTAAATAGCAAAGTAACGTTGTCTCACTTTCTGAAATTATATTAAGGTACTTCTTACTCTTCTATACCTTAATATTTCCTGCGTAAATGTATCTTTCTCGGCTATTTAAAAATCCACTTTTTTCCTATTTTCATAGATTCTTTTATGCATTTTACCTGAAAAAACAGGCTCAGGATAATGGAAAGCATTGGCGTATGGAGATTTAAATTTTCTGCCGTGTAATAGTTAAAAAGCATCAATTTTTAAAATAAGAAATGACACATTGCTACATACAAAGATTTCAGAAATATCAAAAATTCTTTTTTCACATAAAATTCAGATAAGGTGCCTTATACATCACATCAATTTGAGATTGACATTTTGTCAAAAATCTAATTGATCAAGAAGTGAAAGCATTATATGATGCTTAATTTTCATAATTTTATTTATTACTCTTAGTTTTGAGTTTGTTTATGATGATGCCAAAACAGCGTCTAGTTAATTTCAAAGCTTGAAAGAAATAGCCCCTCTACCTGCTATATTTTGTTATAGCATTTACAAAGTCACTAATCATCTTGAAACCATGTTCAGAAATGTGATTCAGGGCTTTCATAGGCTTAATATAGTTCAATACTTCTTTGTAGTGCTCATTTTGTGGTCAAGATTTGAATGGTTCCATAAGACACTGAGATCCAATTATAAGTAGATTCCTCAGAAAATATGACTCTGGGACAATGATATAAACTATTGGCTTTAGCTGTGACCCTTTAGGAGAGAAGCTTTCCTGTTTTGAATCTGTTTAACTTCTCAATGGATTGTAACTGAGTAGCAATTTCGTGCTTCATTTGTGACTCAATCAATAGCTGAACATGGTAAATGAGAACTTCATGTCTGGTATTATTTGTAGTTTTTCTTTTTATTAAGTTCTGCATCAGCCAGTTCTGGGTCAGTTTTTCGTTACTTTAACATGTCCTGGATTATACTTAGATCATTTCCAAGAGAGTTTAGCAGACATTGACATCATCAATACAGATTGTAAAAGAATTCGTACAAATGAAGTAATGTATATTAAAGTTCTAATTACGAACTTTTAGACGCAAACTCTGGTTGAATGAATATTCAAGAATATTCTAGTTTTCCACTAAAGTTAAAAGGTAGGAAACTTATGCAAACATTCATTTTATTTTCCTGTTGGAGCAAGGTTTTCACTATAGCGAAATGAGATTTACATTTACAATGAAAGGTTAGTTACTAAGTTATATCACCGAGGCTAAATATTCCGTTCAATACCATTGATTCCTATATTTTGAAATCGAAATAGACTGGGACACTGCACACTCTAACTAGATATACGCGCTCACAGGTAAGGAGATCTAAAGAGAACTATTCTTTTACAGGGACTTTGGTATCAAAAAACGAAAAAAATATTTTATTGTTAACAAACTTTATGCAAGCATTCGAGTGAAGATATATTGCAGTAATTTAATGACCAACCTTTTAAATTATTTCTCTAATGGTTTTATTTCGGGGAAGAAAATATTTACTATCTTTTGGGAGGTCATAAAGGTGGGCCTGTTGAGCTAATATCCAAGACACGAATTTGGAAATTAATTTTCCTAATAGAGATGCGGGAATTACAGAACAACAGAAACAAGGACCAGCAAAACCCTAAGGTCGGTTCAAGTCCAGTCGACTTACACAGACGGTGTTGAACTACCACTATTTAATGTTATTCTATTATTATTTTTTTCTTATTTTAATATTCTGTTCTATAACTATTTTAATTCTACGCTACACACTTATTTACATGTGTAACTTTTGGCATGAAGGTTCAGTTATCCCTAAAATACACGTATACGCTTCTCTGAACGGTGGGAGGGAAAGTGATAGGATAGTACTCTCTTCTCCCGCAGGCTTCACGGGCTACGTATAGGAGAGACAGAAAAGGAAAGACAGAATTCATATTAACTCCATGTCATGCAGGAGGACGTCACCTATATCTTTTTATTGATCATTTCATTTAATACCTTAAATACTTATTATGTATAACGTTTTCATCTATGCTCTTGATATATTATATTTACACTATTAAAGTACTCATCGAATTGGTTTTTGAACATATTTACTGAAGTGCTTTCTAATACACGGTGGACAAACCTATTCTACGTTTTCTTAATATTAAAAGTGAATTAATTTTGAGCTAAGGTAGAGTCAAAGCCCTTATTTACTAATTTGCGACCGGTTGGCGTGTTTCTACCTTTTCTTCCATCCCGAAAATATTCCGTAATTAATATTAGTAAATCATTATAATACTTTGAATACCTCGATCATTTACCTACGACGTAATCGTTTATATTGAAGGGATAGTAGGTTTAATGAGTGAAGTATCTCTTCGTGCAGTTTGCTTCGAATTTTAAGAACTAGTTTAGTATCCCTACGTTGCTCTTTTTCTAACTTCGCTCTATGCTTCTTAAAGTAATGACCCTTAAATTGAACGCATATTCGAGGTGTAGGAGCACGAGCGCTTTCTATAGTGGCAGAATTATATCATTGGATTTAAAGGTAAAATTCAGAGCAATATATCCTAGCATTCGGTCTGCTTTTTCACAAGCTTCTGCGCATTGTTTCGATACTTTAAGGTCCTCTGAGATTAAAATCTCCAGGTCCATCTCCATGTTGAAGCCCATCTGCCATTTGTCTCCCATTCAAAATTTTCATCAAGATCTCTCTGCATTTGCTCCACACTAAATCTAGAAAAGGCTCGGCTTCCTAGCCCCGCATCAAGAGCAAAGTTAGAGATTCTTCTAATCACTCCATTATCCAGTTTGTTAATGCAAACAATAAATAATAATTGGCTCAGAACTGAACTCTGTGGAGCCCCGCTGTTGACTCGGTCTCTCTCTGAGCATGCCTTATTTACAACAACCCGCTGTGAATGATTTGAGAGCCAGTTTTTAATCTATTTGAGTATGTTTCCCCTCACTTCAATCGATCTAATTTTCATCAATATCTTTTCTTGTGGAGTATAATCAATAGGCTTTGTAAAGTCAAAGTAAATTATATCCACCGCTTTAGTTTCATCATAGAGGCAAATCATGTTTAATAAAAAAATTCGAGTAAACTGGTAAGGCACGAGTTCCCTCGTCTGTGATTAAATCATTTGCCTCAAGATGACTCACCAATCTATCTTGACTTATTGACTCCAAGAGTTTCACAATTTCAGAAGATAGGCTGATCGGACAGAAATTACTAGGGTCAGATTATTTCCTTTTTCAATATCGGTGTTACATTTGCATGTTTGAACTTTCTTGGAACTAGGTCTTGCTCGATTGATCGATTGAAAATCGCGGAGCTGTCTTGCTAATCTATTTTTTAGTTCTTCAAGATGGGATGTGTATACTTCATCGTGCTTAGGTGCCTTCTAGTTTTTCATTTTATTAATGTATATGACTATCTTCCCTTCATTTATACTTAGAGTGGATAGAATATTTTTGGCTTTTTCAGATTTATTTCCTTGCCTAGTGTTACTAATTTTTTCACGTCCTCCACAGTAAAAGCGCCTGAGAAGTCCTCACTTATTATTCTAGCAATTTTTTATGGGTTGGCTGTCATAACACGATCTTTACTTCTGATTGGCTGTATCGAACATTTTATGGGCTTTCTACCCTTTCTGTAACTGTAAACCGTTTCAGATTCGTGCTTTGAATTTAAGGCAGATCTTTTTCATACTTCAGCTTAGCTTCCCTAATGGTCTGCTTTACCAGCCTTCGAGAGTGTAGGTATCTTTCCCGATTTGGTACCCTTTCGTTTTTTTACAATTTGATAATCTTAATTACGTTCCCGAATTAAGTTTATTATTAAGGGCTGACCCACGGTACCCTCTTTGATTTTCCATTCTTTAGTCATATGTAGGTTAACTAACTCCGAAATCACAGTAAGCATAATTAACTGTAGCTCCAAGTACCTGCCCTTTACTGTGCTACGAGTATAAGGAAAATAACTTTGACAGTTTATCTTTATTATCTGGTCACGAAAGGTTGTGAAATTGCATCCCCCAAATCGTATTTTATTTATTTCGAACCAAATTACATTATGGTCACTCGTCGCCAAATGCTCACCCACACAAATGTTTTTGAATTGGCATCTGAGGAAAGAAGCGGTACTTATCTTTATTAAGGTATATGATCAGTATGGCCAATGCTTAGCAACTACATAACATATGCCAAGGAAGTGATATTATGGATCTTTTATCTTTTCGTAGAAGTGTGGTTAGGTTTTAATTAAAGAGATACTGTGACACACCACTATAAGGTCTGATAAACATACCTAAAATGACGGAAGATTGAAGGTTTGAGAAGGATGCTAACTGGATAATTGTGCAGGAAAACAGACTCATTCGCCTCATTGTGAGACAACAACACAATGTGAAAAATGCGATCAAGGGTTTCCTGTAAAGTGTTTTAAGTCATATCATTTGGAGTAAAAATACAATCAGAGTTCCTAGATTTTTCATAATTTGATAAAAAAATTTCCTCATGCTTTATAGATAGGAGACATAGAAAAGCACATAAGAATAATTTTATCAATAAATGTAATATTTACTCTAAGTTGATATATTTATCTAGCACACCTATTTTATTCAAATTCGGCTGAAAAATTTAACTTTAAGGAAAAAGGGATTAAGTTCCCTTTCAAGTTGTTAATAAAACCAAATAACAAGAGGCTAATACTTTGCATTGAAAGTTTTATTGCTCTTAGTATGCCATACAAGGGAAAAGATTCCTATGCTTATGTTTTGTTTCATGTTATTAAATGTTATTAGTTCCATCTTTAATGAATTAAACATTGCTACGCAAAAATATGATTAAAAGAAACATCTCTAGGGAAAGATTTATAATCACTTTGCATTAGGTTAATCTGTCCAAACATGTTATATGTTGTAATCTCATAATCTTCTTTTCTATTAAAACAGGTGTATACTCGACTTAAAGATATACGTTACAAGGCATCCCTTCAAAATACTTCAACTAATGAAAGCATTGTGTCAGAAATCATCTTGATTACCGTTGGATATATTATTTTTGTCAGGGGGAAGATTTGCGCCATTACATTTATTGGTACCTGGGACGTAGGTGGTGCATATTATTTACACAACACTTATTACAAACTTTATTTATGATAAGCCAACACAAGTATTGCCCTTTATATTGATTTTATAATTTTTTTGTTTTATAAGAGGAGCCATCTGGCTATTGCATCCAAGGGCATAAATCACCTCAATGAAAATTTAGGAGGCTTTTTGTCCTCTTGTATTTGGACACACTCGACGGCTGCACACTATTTAACCACAGAATGAGCACTACAGAGAAGTGTTAAACTATATTAAGCCTATGAAAGCCCTGAATCACATTTCTGAACATGGTTTCAAGATGATTAGTGACTTTGTAAATGCTATAACAAAATATGGCTGGTAGAGGGGCTATTTCTTTCAAGCTTTGGAATTAACTAGACGCTGTTTTGGCATTATCATAAACAAACTCAAAACTAAGTGTAATAAATAAAATTAAAATTCTAACAACAAATACAAAACGCAAAAAATAAGAAACAGGACAAAAACAAAAAGAAGGAAGCACTCTCTGGCGCCGTGGAGCGGCCCGTCTCCGTCCAGCACAGAATCATGCAACAAATATCAAGGAGTCAAATAAAATTTCGTGTCCACGAATCCATCCTAAGTTCAAGAGTTAAGCGGTAGCGATTCCGCTTGTCCCACTACCGGGGAAGATAACGTGAGCGAAGTTCACTAAGAATGGGACATTCAAAGTGAATCTAACGAACAGTGTGGGGAAAACGCCGTTGTTAAAGCAAAATTCAGGGGAGCGCACCATCCAATAGTGTGCAGCCGTCGAGTGTGTCCAAATGCAAGAGGACAAAAAGCCTCTTAATTTCTTCGAAGTAATAAGAAGTATGTCATAGAAACAGTCGCCGTACAATGGCCCGACACTTTAGGTTCTTCTTCGACGTTTTTCAGCTTTTTTGCCACGCTGACCTAATTCTTGCCATGTATTCATGTGAAGGAGAGCAAAACACTAATCTGGTAAGCCATAACTCGCACAATCATTGGCTCCCTCATCTTTTATCAAAAAAGCGAAATCTAAGAACAAAGTTTTTCAGTGGATTATGCCTATTGTGCCAGTGGCCAATTAGGAAACATAAAAGAAAATACCCGTCTTACGCTTCAGCAAATATAAAAGTTCACTATCCTGGTACATACGAGTTTTCAAGAATCAAAATATATATATATATATATAAATATATATATACTATATATATACGAGTATACATATATATATATATATATATATATATATATATATATATATATAGAGAGAGAGAGAGAGAGAGATTAATGTCGCTACATAATCAAAACACTTGGGCAGCATTTGCCTAGTAATTCTTGAATCCATTCGCAATATATTGAATAAGTTAATTTTTGCAACGAGCAATTATTTGATGAAAATACACACTACCACTAAGCTTGAACTCATCGATTTAGTTAGGGTAAAATCGATTCCACGCACCAGTCGAAATACTTTGGAAAATATCAAATGAAAGTAGACCTTCACAACGGCTTGTAACTTTCGATTAAACTGCGTTTGATAAAAATCAAGCTAATCTGAACTTATTTTAAAATCAAGAGATAATCGAACCATTTGGCTGAGTCACTCAGATCAATCTCAGTTAATCTAATTTGAGAAAAAGTTTACATATTATTTGTGAGATATAAGTTTCCGATACAAAATTCAGTTGTACTTTTGGATAGGCAAAATTATATCAATAAGATGGATAATCTGCTAAATTAAATAAAGGTCCCTTGCCCTCTAATATAGCAGTTTTTACCAAGAAGCTAAAAAGTTGCATTAAAGATAAGGACATATTAATTAATTTAGCTCTGTCTGCCTCTACATAACTTATTTTTATGGGTTAGCCAAGATTCATAAAGAAAATATGTCTATGCGTCCGATCATCAGTTCTGTAGGTTATAAATGATTAAAATGGTTAGTTTCTTTACTGAGCCCTCTTTAAGGGAGCCTATCCTCGGCTCATATTAAAAATCCTTGTGATTTCATTGATAAACTCAAGTCGCATACGCTTAACTTTAAATTTAAAATGATTAGCTTCGATGTTTTCTCCTTATTTACCAAAGTCCCCGTGAATGATTTGCTCATGTGGCTACCGGAAGCACTTGATCAAATTTCTTTGCCCATTTCTACAGATGTTTGAATAGATTTAATCAAACTTTGCATCTTAAACACTTAGTTTAGCTTAAATGATAAATGGTATCTCCAACGTTTCGGCATGGCTATGGGTAACCCTCTCTTCCCGTTGTTGAGTTGTTTGTATATGGAATTTATTCAATCTAAGTTACTAGCTCCCATCCTCCCTTAAAATGCTATTTGGTACCGTCATGTAGATGATGTACTTTGTATTTGGCCTACTGAGTATAACGCAACAAATTTTCTTGGTGCCCTAATTAACCTCATTCTCTCAATTAATTTCACTCATAGATTAGAAGAAGCCGGAGAATTATCTTTTTTAGAAACCATAGTACACCGTACGCCACAAGGATTTAAGTTCTCGATTTTCCAGAAGCCAACTCATGTTTCGTTTTACATCCAGTATTATTCGAATCATCCGCAAAAAACTAAAAAATCAGCTTTTATTTCTTTGTATTTGCGTACCTTTCGAGAATGTGACCCAGAATTTATCGATGAAAAGTTAGAAACAATCAAAATCATTAGTAAAATGTTAAATTATCCGTCTTATTTTCTAAATGATTCCCTGCGCAGAGCTAGGCAGTCCTTTTATGGAAATAAAATTAAATACTCATTCACACGAAATAATATTTTAACGCTCCCTTTTAATAAACACTTGCCCCATTTTCCGAAATTATTAAAATATTTTGATGTTAATGTTATATTCTCTAATAATTCCACGTTAAAAAACGTAGTCATTAAAAATTATCCCCCTAAAAAAATGGCCTGCATTTATAAACTCCGTGCAAATCTTGTCTTGTTTTTACATAGGCAGGTCAAAAAAAAGCCTAGATGTGATAATTAAACAACATAGGTACTGTTGTCGAACGGGGCGAACTTCAAATGCACTGTTTATTCATCAATCTATTTTGAACCATCAAATAGATTGATATAATGCGAAATCCATTATTTTGTGCCCAATTTTATTGAAATAAATTTAATGGAATCAGCCATGATCAATTTCGCCCATAACATTACTTTCAATCTAAGTGAGGGTTTTTTTAGAATTAAATAATTGGATCATGAATAATATTTGTTTGCAATATAAATTTAATTTGTTTAATTGATTTGTATATTGTAGTTCTTCGGATGGGCTATGCATTTCTTCGTCAGTTCGTTCCCCCCTAAACAATTGTCTTTGTTCGTCAGTACGTTTGAATAACTTCACAATTCTTTGTTTATTAACTGTTTTTCTATTCCATTGTTCTTATGCCCCTGATGATGTAAGCACGAAAGCGCTTGGGCTCTTTCTGTGTAATATTTTTTTTCTTTGGGATATTTCAAGCATATATATATATATATATATATATATATATATATATATATATATATATATATATATATATATATATATATATATATATATATATATATATATATATATATATATATATATATATATATATTTGCCCTTAGTATTGCGTTTTGCACCAAAATTATTTATACTATATTACATAATATTATATATAAATTATATTATATTATTATAATATTATAAGGTGTCACCAGTATCTGGTGACATGGCCGTCAAAGGTGAAATAAACGTAAACCAATATTTATATATTTATTACTTCCTTATTTGTGGTTTGGTACATGTAAATAATAGACAAATACATATATAATACATATAATTCGAGAGGCCTCCAAAGAAGTATTGTACATAGCACAATTTGATTGTCACCAGTATATTGTGACATGGCCTCTGCAGTTAGAATCAAACTTTGAACGCCATTTTCTTCAGGGAATAATAACTGAACACTAACATTGATGCCAAACAACTTCATTGGCAAATATATCTCATATTCTTGGCACTGATAAAAAAATATTTTGGTGATCCTGAGGGGCATTTCGCTATAAATGGGCTTGGCAGGGAACGTTTTAAAAGTATCAGTGCCTCACTCAACAGGAGTGAGCTCGAGTATTTTAAAGAAAGACTATTGTTGAGGCGTCAAAATCCTGACAGGCAATAAGGGAAGAGTGTCCCAGAATCTTTTCTCTTTATTAGAGAGACAAATATATTTAAAGCTAAAATATCTCTAAAAGACAAAGGGTTTGGAATATTAGTAGGTAAAAGCGACGAATTTTGCATGAAAGTGCTATTAGATCAACTAAAAATATAGACCTTAAATTGTTTAGCTAAACTACAGAATTGTGAGACAAAACTGACGCCTGGAGTGGAACGTAGTGAGAATTACTTGATGGATAGACGAGAGAAGAATTGGACTGTTTAATCACACCAGTGAGTCCACAACAACGAAAAGGACGATACTAATTAGAAAGGGAAGATAATAATAGCCACCAAACAGGAGATGGAAACATCAAACAGCATTGAGTGGATGGTTAGATGGGCAGATGGTTAGATTTGTCAATTTTCAGAAATTTTGAAGTCCAAATATAAAGGAGACAACATGGGAATTCTGAATATATTTTTCATAATTTATCCTAATTTGGTTTTGCTGTTCAAAGATATATATAAAAAAAATTATTTTTTGAAATTCATAATTACAACCAATTACACGATATAATATCATATAATATATATATATATATATATATATATATATATATATATATATATAAATATATATATATATGATAATTAACACCCACAAGGAAAATGGAAAAACGATTCCGAGCAATTTCGTCTTTATTCTAAAAGATCTCTTCATGAAATAACATAGGTCAGGAGAGACAATGTCTTAAATAGTAAAAAGTGGGGGGTTAATAGGGCTAGCTGCATCAAAACCCTAACTAGCGGGCACAAATTCTTTTGTACACTTTAAGTTGTGATTTAATATAATTAGTTATGATAGGATCTAGGCTAAAAAATCGAGAGCTAATATTAAAATTTGGGAAAGTTTTATTAGAGATACACTTCAAAATATTTCTTGAAATGTAGTTTGTACATTTAATAACAGGTTTAGCACTATTCCACTACATATCTATGGTCATGATCATACTTATTTTTCCCTTATAATTATATCACATTTGAGGATGTCTTCAATCATTTTTTCTTTTGGCCCTTCTTTACTTGCTTCGTCTAGAAATTATAACACGAGGTTATCCTTCCTTTTTCCTTTTCTCTTTTCTACTCTAAATATGCTTCAAACCTCGTTTTTAACCGTTTCGTAACTCCTTCCTTTATTCTTGTTTATTTTCTTTTACGTTTTTTTGTTTTTCTTTCGGGTTCTTTATTATCTTTCTCTCTCTCTCCATGTCTTTTAATATTTCCCATGGCATTTTTACTTCTGTCATACATGCGATACAAAATCTCCATCTCTTTTAATATTTTTCATGGCATTTTTACCTCTGTCATACATGCGCTACATAACCACATCTTCTTGGGGCAGTATGCCACCAGATTATACATTTCTAGTGTCAATTTACCATATTCAATTTAGCAGCATATTTCAAACATCCTATACTGCAGTTCTTTATCTTAATCCCTGACCACACTATTAAATCATGGACAAGATGCATCTTATCTACTTTTTTCTACTGATTGATCTATTTGACTTAGGAAAGCTCCACGGTAGGTCTGCTTTCCTTACTGCAGCAGTACCTACATAATAGCCATACCTCGCCTGGATACTCCTAAATGTTACATTTCTTACACTTCTTCTACGTTCTTATTTCCTTGTGTATTCCTGTACCGTTTATAATTTATTGTTCTATTTATAATAGTATTATATTTACTTTAATAAGCAGCGCAGCAGCAGCCTTCAGCACCAACTGTGACAGACGCCATGAAGACGACCTAAATTGGCAGTCCATCTGGCAACCAATCACACTAGGTTTCCAATTAAGTTTTCTTCCTATCGTCATTTATTCCTTTCCTAAATGATATTCGGGCCCTCTCTTTTATTTTCAACAGAAATATGCCTAGATTATAAAACTATTGAGAATCTGAATTTGTTTCAATTTTGCACATGCTATTAATTGGCTCTTTGCTGGAAACGGTTAAATGTTATATTTGATGTATGCATTTATTTTTCAATGCCTTAAATGCGTCCTCTAAGCAACAAAAAATTGAGTGCATAAGACTCAATTAATAGTCCTATTCATCCTATAATTTCATCTACACTCATTTATGCATAATTTCATTCTTCTTCTCTTTCCCTCTTTTTATTTCGCTCCACAGGACCAATATAAGTTAAAGGTGATCTTAAAACCCACCTTAGTAAGGATAGAGTAGAAATTTACGAAAATATTCCTCGAATTAATATTACTTTTGTTATTTACCTGTAACTTTCAGTGAGTATCTTTGTTTCCGTCTGTGGATAATAAACCCATTTTTCATTTAGTAATAATTTCACTCGTTATTTTTTTTCATATGACCATTGTATCTCACGATTTTTTGTCTTCCAAGTCCATCAAAACAAAAGGTCGGCGACGTCACCAAGTGGGGAAAGTATTTCTTTTACCTCACAGCTACTTTCTATTTTCTGCCACGCACAAATGGAATACCTTATGTACATTCCAAATCTTTCATTTAATCAGACAACGCGCAAGATAGTCCTTTCCTTAACCCAATTTGTTGTCTTATGAGACTTATTTATTTGATACCTTAGGTTATTGATTTTCAAAATCAGAGTTAAATTACCTTTTCTTCACTTATAAAATCTATCCGTCAATATCGGAATATTTCTTGTATTTCGTAGATGGTTTGTTGTTTGTTTTTATTTTGCTCCCCAATGTATTAAATTGTCTTAAATTTTATGTTTGTGTCTACAGGTTGCTACTATGTTAGTAATGTTTGCACTTTTCAAGGAGATTTAAATAGTTACTGAAATAAAAATTGGAAAAGGTTTTAATGTCTTATCAAATTTAATTTTATTCTTTCCGTTAGGCATTCCCGAGCCCAATGAAGTAAATGATAATTCAGAAAGGTTGACAAATTTTCCCAAAAGTACTGTAAGATAATTTATCAACGTATCGTGGATTTTCAATATTCACTTTTATATATATTTTTTAGGTTTACAAGCCCTAAATATGTTTCATTATCTTATCTTTTTGACACAGCTAAGTTAACATGAGTTCTTTTGAAATCCTAGTTTTAAAGTTTTCTGGTACAACAATTTTGTGACTCGAGTGTGTCTGTTCGACCAAATGGGTAGAACTGAACCACAAGAGATGTTTATTTTACTAAAAATCGTTTTAAATGAAATTCGACGTTCCTTTCTCATAAAACTAGACAGTAGAAATGCTTTCCTGACGAATCCAAATCGAAACACAGGAAATTTTTAAAATGACTTTCGATCTCATTGGGTTAAGTAGAGTCTAAAAGTGACTCGACACAATGTAAAATTTGGCGTAAACAATTTATCTTATTTATATTGGTTCCCTCATACTTGGCTTATTACAAAATTTATCTTCACATTTTAGATTAATTTATTTATAAGGGTTACTATAGTTTTGTGTTTTATTATCCATATCTATCAGGCGACTTTGTTATCTAGTCCATGACTAGTTTATCGCTTGAAAACACATGGAAAAAGAATTAAGTTTAGGTTTAAAATTCTTTCTTTGGACAAGATAAACATAAACTACCTTCGTAAAGGAAAATCCCTCAGAATTATCTAAATGAAATTAAATGAGAGAAAACAAAGTTGCTTCTAGGAAATTAATTATAGTTTATCTAGTTTGCTTGAATAATGGCCACTATCAGCATCTGCAAATTTCAGGGTAGAAATGTTAACGTACCTTGGCTGTAGCATTGGCAGAAATTAGTAAGTTTTGAATAAATATGAATATCATCATTATAAAAAAGATGATCTATTTTTGTTAATTGCAAATTTATTTGCAATTGAATAACACATTTTTGCGCTGATTATTTAAAGATATATTTGTTTTGTTTTTCGCTGTTTATACTTGCTAATTTCTACCCTTCTAGCTTCAAGTTATCTCTAATTTATTTTAAATTTAATAAGATTAAGTCTAACAAATTAAGTTATATTAAAATCATAACTTAAAGAAATACTTGCATCGTTGCATAACTCCTTTATAATTGCGCGCAGTTACTGACTTTCAACTCTTTTTGTCAATTTATTGCGCAAAATTTATAAATGATTTAAAAGTAGTGTTATGCTCTTCACCCTTTTTGTGTATATTTATTTAAGAGTTGATCTAATTTAAGTATTATATTGTTTGTCATCGAATCGTTTCGTTATTAAAAAACTAAGTGTATCTTATTTTTTTTTATCATTGAATTTTGCAACACCATCTTAAACATACCCACAATTCGCCACGAACCCACCCCAAGGGCTTTCTAATAATGTACTTTTTGAATCACAGTTCATATTAAATCTGATGCTGTTATTCTGATCTTTATCATAATTTATACCATTATTTCTTGACATAACTTTGTTTACTATAGTAAATACCGTGAAGTAGCCTAACCTATAAATTTCATCGTTACTCACAGCTAAGTAGGGTTTAGTGCTGAACCTTTTGTGTCTGTTTGCTGTTTGTCTTTAAGAAAAGTTTCTCTTCCTCATTGTCCGGTAATGAATTATAATCTTAACTCGATTAATTAGTTTTAGCTCGAAGTTCTCTCGTTTCGTACCCTCACTTCATATATATTCGAGAACATTTATCGCATTCACAACCAAATCCAGTTTTGTTGGTGAGAATAGAAAATCTTCCCAGTTACAATTTAAAATTTTCGCTAAAGCTACCGAATCATCAGCTCCACGTGTTTTAATTCTATTATTTGTTAAGAGCTTCCTCTGACGGCCTCCGTAAGGGCCAAAGTAGCCGGAGGAGAAAAAAGTAAAACTTACGATTGATTTCTTTCTATTGCGATCCCATCTAATTCATCACAATAAAATAAATTTCACTTCATGGCAGGAAAAACACCTTTTTAGTTTTCAGCACTCTACATGACGTGAGATGGTTTGGCGAGACATTTTGGTTAAATTTTTCTGTAACTTGTGAAATAGGGGCTGCTATCTCAAAGTCATCCTTCATTGCGCTTCATTGTTTCCTGCGACATTGGCTAGGAATAGCTTTTTGAATTTAAACCTTTTATTTGTCGGCCAATTATAATGACTAAATGACAGGCAGGGTATTTGCATCAATCTTTTACATGACAAATCCTTAGTGAGTGATTTGTCGAAATTGACTCATCTCTCCTTCATGATAAATAAGGAATGTATGAATCAGTAGTAGTCTACCGTACAAAAGAAGAACACCGAATATATGTACAAAATTTCCGAATTTGACTTATATTTTGACTCTTATGTAGTTCGACCAGTAGATTCCATTTCTGGCATTGGTTTACGCCCATCTTTAACTCGTTTTTTAGTTAGAAATTGGCCACACACCGAATATACGCGACACTACCATGGTTAACATAGAAGAAACACCTAATATGCAAAGTGCAGAGGTTAAACACCGATTATACTGAATATTCGGTTTGTTTCATTTATATGTAGCTCGCTATCTAGACGTAAATCACTGAATATGCAAGCTTTCTATCAATTTATTGCCGCTCCTCTCATGCAGCAACCTGTTTTTTCCTGAACAAATTGAGCTACGCGTCTGTACTGAAATGTACAAGAGAGTATTTTTCTGCCTATGTCAAGTTTTATCTTTTTAATTCTTTCAGAGATAATCCCGTTGTTAAAGCAGAAGGGCTGGTAGCCATGGCTTGCAATTACAATAAACAATCAAACGTCTTCCAATTTTTAAAAGAACAGTAAGTATAAACATATTAAGTTTTAATTTGAATTTAGTTTTGTTTTCTATCACAAAATGCGTTTGTCTCTTTATTTTATTTTAGATTTATAATCAAAAGTTTTCTTTGTATTTATAATAACTCTAATTTTCTTAATAATATGGCCTGTATTATTAATAATAGTCATAATTACTGGAGTGTAAAGGAAAGAAGAATTTATTAAATCTTTTCATTATTGATTTCAAGATGAAGTTGAATAGCTTGGCTGGTGAGAGATGATTAGTTTGTGTTGTCTCTCGCATCAAATTTAATCTTCAATCAATTAAATCATATCAAACTAAATATGAGCCCGAAAGGGGGTTCAGGCTTACACTTCTTCGTGTGTCTGTTCCTGAAGGTTTAAGTGCTCTTCTGACCTCAGCATATTTTTCTTTTGCTGATCTTCTTTTTCGCTTGTTTGCTTCATCTGTTTGTCCAGCCTATTTTTCTTTGTTTCTTTGGTAGCCTAGACTGCTAGACCCACTAGGGGTAAATTGTCCGTCTATAAACCGGTAATTTTGGATTTTTTTTTATTTGGATCCAGATTATGTTCTCTTTTGTGCATTGTGTGTGTTTGCCATGTTCACGGCACTGCGCGGCTGCCTGCATCTCTTGCTGACTCACAAACATTTAACTTTCAATATCGTTTATCTTTAATATATCGTTATTTATATATATATATATATTCAGGAGCAAGCCTTAAATATTTGTTTGCCTGTAAGGTATATATGTGTCCATTTGTTAACACAAGAATATTTGCACCGTTATGCTGTGTATACAAGGTAACAAGCATAAATTAAAGTGGTGGTGAGGGGGGTAAGGGAAGATGATGATGGTGATGATGATCATTATGATAATACAGTAATTTCCGATATTTTTGTATGTGCTAACTAAATGCAATGCATAAATATTTGTTTATTTTTTCTCCTTTTAGAGGTTTTTTGAGGACAGAAGAGCAAGACATTTTATGCATTCAAGAGAATAATATAGCAGCTGCTATTGAAGTTCAATCTCCTGGAGTTTCCGATGCTCATGAAGCAGTATATGACAATGAAATGGCTTACCACACACCTCTGTTGCTTCTGAGGTTAAAAAAAGAGGAATTCAATGACAGAACAAGAAAAGATCATCTAGAATAAAGAAAAACACCAATATTAAATGGATGTGATATAGATAAATGCACTTACAAATGCCATGCAAAGTTTTCAAATGAAATGCAAAACCAAATTCACTCAGAATTTTGGAAAAACTGCTACGATATGAGGCGAGCATGTTTTTCAAGCAGAGTAACAAGGAAAAAAGTAGAAAGAAGGCATATTCAAGAAGATTTATCAGGGAAAGAGTCATCGTATTTGTATACAGTAAGCGATTCACAAGGACAAGCAATCAAAGTCTGTCAGAAATTTTTCTCAGCACTTTAGGGTACAGTCAAGATCAGGTTATAAAATCATTATTTCATTCCATTGATGTAGCTTCTTCATCCGCAACTAATTGGTCAGGAAATATTGCAGTGCCAGATAAGAGAGAAAAACGTTAACCTACCATTCGAGTTAATAGAGAAGTAATAATGAATCACATCGAATCTTTTAATCCAGTTATTTCTCATTTCAGAAGAGACCATGCTTCACATGTCAGATACCTCCCAACAGATCTCTCCGTCGCTTAAATGGACAAAGTTTTTTATGCCCGAGAATGGTTGTGTTTAATGAAACATTTGCTACTTTAAAGAAAAATCAACATCACTATTGTGTAGTTTGGAATGAAAGTCTTCGAGGTAGAAATGCTCCTGATGTTGCATTATCCTATATCAAAGTAAATAAGGAAAATAGAGATACAAAGAAGTTTATATTTTGGACAGATAATTGCGTTGCTCAGAATAAAAACTGGACATTATTTTCAGCATTCGCTTTACTTGTGAATCAAGATCTTGAACCTTCGGAAATCACGTTGAAATATCTTGTTACCGGTCAGACTTTCTTTGCCGCAGATGGCGTTTATGGAAAAATTGAACAAGTAATCCGAAAAAAGAAGAATCTGCATGATATGAGAGACCTCTGCGATTCACTGGAACTTTCAACGAAGAGAACAATGGTCCTAGAAATACAACTTTATGATTTTAAGGCTTACGAAAACTTTTCAAGGTTGAGAACACACCGAAGAGCGTCTTCTGAGAATGATATTCCTCTTTTACAAGATTTATGTGAAGTCCGATTTAAGAAAGGTCTTCACAGACTGACCTATGAAAAAAACATTTTAGGACTCTGGAACTAAAGTTAAATTTATGAACGAAATTATTCCACGCAGATATTTGGCGAAATATTCATCAAAGCCCAAAGGAATTCAAAAAGAAAAATTAGATAAAATTTACTCAGGTCTTGTTATGAGAATCCCTATTTCCCGTCGAGCATTATGGAATAACCTCTCTACTAGTGATAATATCTCCGATCCCTTAAATTCTAGAGTAGATTAAACATCAAGGTCTTATGAATTTTCGCGTTAAGTTTAAAATGGATGTACTTTTTGTGTATTTAGTCATTTTTCCTTAAAAAGGGATATAACTACAGTTTTTGTGAAGTTTTATTCTTTTACTCAGTTCGTTGTAAATATGACTTTATGTTCACTATTTTCTTTATTAAATTAAAGATATTTCAAACTAATATTTACATGCAAATAGAAAGATAAATTGATTGCATTTTTTAAAGATCCTGTTTGGTTTGTATTTTTATTGTCAAAATATCAATAAAAATTATATAGATTTATAGGATTGTTTATACCTTCCCAATGACTTATTGAAAATTCTAATAATAAACAAAAACAGTGATGAATGTATAATGTAATGTTGTTGCCATAATTATAATGAAGTCTGATTACTTAATGTTGTCAATAAAACAAAGTAAAAACACCGAATATAGGTATAATCGGTGTCTTATTGTTTAATATTAATGGTCATTCAAGAAGAAAAACACCGAATATATTCGGTTTCTTTCCTCTGCATTTGTGGTGAATAGCATTCCATAAACCAGAGAAAAAACAGTTTTTGTGCAACTGAGCCAAAAATATAAAATTAATGCACAAAAGAAAGTACAAATATGAAAGATGATGCCCATAATGGAGTAAATACATTGAACGCTTAACAGGATCATGAAACTATACTATTTTGGTGGGGCATTGCGATAAAGGAAAACTTTGAACGCTTCTCCTGTAAATTTATTATTTTGTCTATTCGGTGCTCTTTCTCTGCACGGCAATACATAGTATGTAATAAAAGTGGGACAGAGTTGCCATATGTATATATTTAGAATTTCTTTACGTAAAAACTGAAAGTTTTAGTTATCTTTCTCTAATTTAAAAAGCATAATTTTGTTAATATACAGAAATTTTTTATCGTACAATTTTCTTTATCAGCCCTTTTATATAATGACAATAGGCAAGCTCCAAAGTAAGGAGGTCAGTGCCCGAAGCATTCTTTCTTCCTCTCTCTCTTTCTCTTTCTCTCTCTCTGTTTCTATATCACTCTCTCTCCTTCATAAATTTGTACATTTAATTTATAGATTCAAACTTCATAGAGTTTATCACATAATTTATAAAAGAACTATTTTAATAGCGTGTAATTTTATAATATGTTTACATAATTTCTTAATGTTTGAAATCTTTAATACTTCACTAAATGATGTAAAATAAAAATATGGTGTTTTCTTAAATTGGAACATAACCAATATTTCTCATTCAAAACTATTGTCTATTCAATATCATTCTCAATTAGTAAGATGACTAAAACTAAGGAAAGCCCAATTCCAAATTATCTATAGCCAAAAGTTATCCCAAGTATAAATTGCTAAAAATTAAAATTTCAAGATGTACTGTTCAAGGGATTGTTAGGCCACCAAAGTTATCAAATCAGATGGATGTAATTATCAGGTATGTAAACAATACTCTTGTATTGTTGTGTTACATTTAATTTGTGTAATTCCATTTAAATATATTTTGGAAGAAATTATTTAAAAATATAAAATCTTCGGGAAAATTTGTCAGAATTTCCCCCGTTCTTAGCCTGCATTTGGAGAGGCATTTCACACTATTTGTGTGTACCAGCTTTGAATCCTGGAAGTGGTTCTATATTGGGAGGAGGCTGCATATCTTTATCAGTGGGAGAAGGGGAATTAATTCTCGACCAGTAATATATGTGGGTTTATTCAAAGATTACATCTTTGTTGTATTCACACGAACTAAGAAAATCACACACATACAAGGAGTGTTTGCGTAGCTAAGATTAACTGCTATTCAACGAAATCCTTTAATAGTGGCTTAGCATGGCGATTGATCTTCCGTAACTTGCAAACATAAAGACTGGATAGAACCACTTATCTCTCGCGTCTTTCTTTCTCTCTCTCTCCCTCTCCCTCTCTCTCTCTTTCTTTATCATATACGGTGAAGACGCCGTCGGATGCTTTGCTCTACGATATTTCAAATATTACTCTCAAAACATCTTTACACGGTTTGGTTTCAAAATTGACTTAACCATATTTTCTGAACTTTTAGATATGGATCTCACAAAAATATTCTAATTCACAATTAACTATTTTAAAAATTATCGATATAATTAATTTTCTTATCTCATGTGTTAGTAAAAACATTATCACTTGGCAAAGCAGCACCGGTAAGTCTAGCTGTAGTCACAAAAAACTATACGATGGTATATAAACTTAATTTTAAGTTCAATAATTTTGGTCAAAACATTTTTTAAATGCAAGATGACTTGTTTAGGACATCGATAGTTTAGGTAAGCGACCCTTAACCTTTTTTATCTTATACCTGTAATAACTCCAAATGACCTGTAAAATGGCGGGTAAACATTAGCGAGCTCAAATTTCAGCTCGTAAACTTCACCAGCTCTTCGGAATTCAATGCTCAAGATGGAGGTGAATAATTATTAGATAGCAGCATTCATTAACTGCAACTTTTTGGTCGAGAGTCGCCGATCGTTAGTGACTCTAAAATGACTATACAATTTAATTAAAAGAATGGAAAGTTAAACAAAGATTTAAGGCAAAAGTAAAACTCTCCTCACCCCTAATAATGTTACAACCAAAAATATTTTGAGGAAACAGATAAAACTGCATGCAAATAATAGAATAACCAAGTATATTGTCACATTGTAAATCTATACATCTACAATTTTAGTCTAATAAAAGAAGAAAAGTCAATGGAATAAGGGAGAGAGAGAGGAAGAGGGATAAGTTCAATTGGTTGTGGCGGAAGAATATGGAATAATTATTTAGAAATGATTGATGGTTTTAAGTTATGTAATTAATTTAATATGGATACAAAGTCAGATTAATAGAGCTACAAGGAGCTACAAGAAAAATAAGGGCCTAGAAGACTTTACGGTCCATACAAGGAAGGTACTTTTGACGCAATCCTCGAGGGTGTCCGTTGGCAACCTCGAAAATCACTCGCGAGGATCTTAACGGTGATTTCGCCAGACTTTATCTAGTCTTGACTTGAACTGATCAACAGTTTCACTGTTGACAACTTTCGTCGGAAGTAGGTTCCAACTACCACAGATACTATATGAGAAGAATTTCACACACAGTTCACGGTGGTATCGCCTCAGTTCAAGTTTGTATCCGTGATTTCTTGTTCTCCCCTCGCTGAGCTGGAAAATATCCCCGTAGTCCAGTCTTTCGAAGCCTTGAAGTATTTTAAACACTTCGATAAGCTGACCACGTAAGTCTCCGGGTCTCCAGCGAGAACATATCTAATTCCCTTAGTCTTTCATTATAATTCATATGACTGATGGTGGGAATCAGTTTGGTTGCATATCCTGACGCAGACTTCGCTGTCCTATCAAACTGGTTATCTCGAAATGAGTTTTCAGATACTGACGTGGAGAATCATCTGGGGATAACCATGCACTAAAGCTATCTAACAGACCAGCCACCTGGCTATTTAACCCTGCGTCCGCCATTTCTCGTGGAAATTTAGAATCTGCCAGTCCCTCACTTCAACCGTTTTGTCTGTTCTCCCGCAAAGTCTCGCAACCCCTCTTTTAGTCGTACCTCCTGTTAAGAAGAAAGCTTATCAAGCCACCTTCTTCCAGGAGAACTGTGCGGCCCAGTTTATTTCTCATCCCCCTTCAAGGCTGCCGTTCCTCGTGTCGGAGACTCCCTGCTGAGCCGCAGAACCGTCTCGTTTTTGAGATTCCATCTCTCTGGAGCAGAGAAAATCTCGTTCTTCAACATGAAGTACTACAAAATATCCATCTACTAGTCCTCCTCGTCAGGACTCACAGAATATCTCATCGAAGACCTGTACCGTTGGTCTTTACCCTCCGAAAACCTCTAAGCTTCAAGGTTAACCGATTTTGCGTATTAATCCCCTGATTACAACTCCCGTCAATCTTCACTTGCATCCCTTTTTGAATTGACTTCTCGCTTAAACTTAAATAATATCCATTGATCGAATTAACGATAATTTTTCACTCCCCACCTAGCTCTGTCATATTGTAAACTGTCAAGATCCCATTAACTATCCTTATGAGCAAAAAAATATTTAGGTACGGAACCCAGTCCGCTGCTGATGCACACCTTGGAAATTAGTGGGGAGGTGCAGGCGTCAGGAACTACAGTTGCGGAACCTTAAGATGCCTAAAGTTGCGGAAATCCGGAATGCGGAGTCCCTGTGAAGGGTTGCTGAGGTTCGGGTGCGGCGTGCTGAACCACAAAAAAGGGTGAGGTGTCCAGCTCTGATTTTAACAAACCTTGTTATCAACACTTGTCTTTATAAATAAAGCAATCGACGATAACTGATCCAGTTAGGTAAAGGGCAAATGTTCCATTCTCAAGGATCACAAAGCAAAATCACACGCAGCCTGAAAATACCTAGGGAAAATAAAGCTGTTTGGTTGAAAAATTTAGCAAAGATCTCCATGTTCGAGCATATTTGTATAGCTATGTTTATTTAACTAGAATATTATCTTTTATCCATGACATTCGAAAATATGGACAAAATGAATTCCGATGCTTCCAAAAATTTCCTTCAAATGTTATCAGCGAGAAATTGAAAAAAGCTTAGACAAGGGAAATGCCTATTTAGCTGATTAATAAGATTATATTTGCAAACATAAGTAGAGTTATATTTAACCTTTTGCCTGTTGCCAGGATAATTCCAATGGGCGTGCTGTGTGCGGCAGATATTCTTTTTTTAAATATAACTATTTACTTTTTTTTTTTTTAGCCGCCTAGTTATTTCTTCGACTGCAGTGTTTATAAAAATATATTTATCATTTTGAAAATGCACTCGTTTCGTATCCAAGGGCAATTTGTCACATCCGTGACAAATACGAAATATTCCGTCATAATCATATTTTTATAAAATTCAACCGGCTCTTTCTATTTTTCGAAATAAGATTCAATCTTTTTGGAAAATATTAAAATATCAAATGACACATTCGAACGCGTGGACAACACACAAAAATTAACAGCTGAGAATATCTTGAGATTTGCTAACCTCATTCCCATTTTCTTACTTTCTTTATTTTATAAGTTACTTACAGCATTTTATTTTTATTTCTAAATAGACATAATTTGTATGTTTCCATTTACTTATTGTAGGTCTAAAAGGCTTTCTATAACGTCGATAAAAAAATATTTGTAAGCAATCTTACACTTCGCTTATCACACCCTATTTTACTCATAATATATTGTTGCATTGCGTCGATTCCCCCTACCCCTTCTTTAATTTTTTTAAAAATTTAGGCATGTTCTTTCTCTTGGAACGAAATGTTGCACTCTTACAATTAATTGTACAATACAAACGTTTTTACTCCAATGGAGTGCTCAAAAGCAACTCAATTTTGTATGCATCCATTTTTTTTCAGGTGCGATGGTGTCATTCTCTTTGTATGGATTTCTTTGCTTCAAAACATTATAATTGGCATTTATTTTGTGAGAATTATATTTATCAAGTCTCCGTTGATAAAGTGTTAAAAAATAATCTATTTATTTTGAAATTTGCGTAATAAATAAAGATTCAAACGTAGGCACTGAAGGCATAGACCGAAGGCCAAAGACTAACCTCCTCGTCTTAAACATAGCATGCTGAGTATAAGCCTATTCCGTCATATTGATAATATTGTGAAATTTTAATAGCTTTTTGCATTCTTCCAAAAATATCTTGTAATAAAATTTAGCAAGCATTTTATCTTAAAGTAAAATTTACTGCTTTTAAAAATATTAAAAATAAAGGCACACTTTCGAACGCGTGGAAACACGCCAAAATATTACGTTCTAACTGAAAGAACAATATGTAGTTTACTGGCCTCCTTCACATTTACTTCCTTTCTCTAATCTATCAGTAACTTACATAATTTTTGTTTTAAGTGCATATTTATTTATATTCCCATTAGCTAAAAGTATATTTAAAATGCTTTCTATAACGAGGATAAAAAGATATATATATATATATATATATATATATATATATATATATATTAAAACTGTATTTATTTACAATTGAAATAATTATGTACATTGAACCAGAAATCTTTTTCTGTATGCAACTTTTTTAAACAAGGGTGAACACATAATGGTACTTCACATTCACCACAGATTTAAATTGTTCGTTGAAATTTTATCCCAGTTTTTATTGTTTTAACGCATACATTGCAAGTTCTTCTCGAAGGAAGAGGCTTCATAAAAACCAATACCAACAAAAATAAGGCGCGATGGTCGATTAACAATATGTCTAATATAAGAAATTCGATCTTTTTATATTTATCTACCATTTGTGCAATCACACTGTTTGAAAAATTAAAAATGTGCTTTGATGCTAAAAGCTGGAATCGCAGAACCCCTCTTACCTGCCTGGACAAAGATAAGCTGTGATGCAGCGAATGCGCCACAAAAGGCCATAGACATGACAAGTGTGAAAATACAAAGAAAAAGTTCGTAAACTTGGAGGGAGATCATCGAACAATGTCTCTGAACTGCCTGAAGAGGTGGGAATTTTAAAAAGGAAAGAAGAGGAAAAGAAGAAAAAGAAAGAGCAAACATACCCAGCGCAACGAATAAAAACGCAGTGATGCGAACGACGCCGACGCAACCAGACCGCGGAAGATCTTAGCGCAAATATTCTTATCTGCAGTACTTATGCAAATGTGAGTAAAGCAGTTAAACCTGGCTGTTACAACCAGGGACTCTATGCTTTGCTAAAGGCGAATAAACTACATTCCAACATCGTGCCCGCGTACTCCGAGTGCGCCAAAGCATTCAAGGAGTCTGGCATCAGAACTAACTCCAACATTAAATCTGGATTAGAGGCTATAGTCAAAGCTCACTCATAAAAGGATCTAAGGAAGATGAAGATCACGAGCAGGCAGAAGAACAAAAGTAAGAAATGAGGAAGAACCTACCTCTTTGGATAGTAACGAGGGCCCATGCATCGTACACGAGCGACGAAGAGCAAGTTCTTGACCAGGACTCCTAGGCCAAAAGGAAGAAGAACAAGAAGAAACACTGGTAAAATTATACTACTATGCATCGTAACAAACTAATGATACTGAAAATTGACACCAACGGATGGGCGACTAAAAGGAACTCTTTGGAAACGTGTTTAGAGAAATTGATGCAGACAACATACTGATTTCAGCCCACGGAATTGACACTCGTAATTCCAAAATGAAGATCTGGAATTACAACGCGCTGGTCACAAACTATACGCAAGAACGGTACGACGGTGCCGCTATTGAAATAAAAAAGAAATTAAACACAAGAAAATACGAAACCTAGAAGAATCTTATGTCGCGATTGAGGTTGAGCTCAACTTAAGAAAGCTGGTTTTAGCCGCCTGGTACCACAAGACAAGGAGAGTTGTTTTACCTATACACTCTGTAACTGGCCTATTTAGCAGAAAAGCCCTCAACATGCTAATGGAGAACCTAAACATCAAATTCCAGGCGTCCGGCTACACGAGACACAATGGAAAAGGAAGAAGCCTGGATTCCCTGCTGGACAGAAACTTTGTTTAGCGGATAGGCTCCAACTTCTCCACCTTCGTCAGAAGAGTGTGTACCACAAAGGCGGATATATGTTTAGGCTGTTTAACTAATCAACGTATGCCGTTTAACTCCTACATGCAGCTAATCCAAATTCCATGTAGTGCCCATATAGGGATCCTGCTTAGTATCGGCAGGAACGTTATACAAATCTCAGCTGCAGTCAGAAAGGACTACATAAGAGCAGACTTGGAACAGTACGCGTGCCTCCTCGAGGGATGCCATCCACCTAACTTTGTGGCAATCCTCCATGAGATTGACGAGCCACTCGAAGACCTCAATACCCATCATATCAACTCGGATAATTCTTGTATCCCTAAAACCCAGTATAAGTCCATCTCATCTTACATATGGACTGAATAAATGAAAGAACTCTACCGTGAACTGAAAATACTGTATGAAATTAAAAGGGAATGCATGAAATTACTCAATCCAAAGAAGCAAGGAAATCAAGAAAGAACTGAACAAGTTGATCCTTCAACAACAATGGAGGCGATGGGACCACGCGATCGATGGTCTCGATTAAGAAGCGTTTCCCCATCAATTCTGGAATATAATTAGACGTCTCAAAGGATTGAATGGTAAGAAGAAGAAGATTGAGCTTTTAAAAGAAGACTGAAACATAGAGACAGAAGAGAAAAACATCAAAGACATATTTCGAAGTTATTGGGAAAGAGTCTTCAGTATAGCTGAAGAATAAAACAAAGACTATGGTATAGAGTTCGAGAGCAACATCATAGACGATCTACACCACCAGGTAGACAGATAGCGCGACGGAGACCCCAAGATTACTGAAGAAGAGCCCAAGGACAATCGGGGCTTTAAAAATTGAACTTCAAAAAAGCACCAGCCAATACCATAGAAGACATAAGAATATTCAACGCCTGTACGAACATGGGATACTTTTTAGATGCTTACAAAACGGCACAAATGATCTTCTCACTGAAGCATGGGAAAGACCCAAGGTTGAAGAAGAACTACTGCCTGATTTCACTCCTGAAATTTGGCGGGAAGCTCTTAGAGCAGATCCTCAACCAAAGGATGGAGTTCAACCTAGAAGAGAACTCCCTCTACAAACCATATCAATTCGGGCTTAGAAAAATATAAGTCCAGAGACGTTATTAAATGTCACCATGGAAAAGTTAGTGTTGGAAAAGTGTAGCAGAAGGGAATGCAGTATAAAAGCTTACGGCTAGGCTCAAGTGAAAACTTAGGAAAAACTCTCTTTGACTGTCATGGAGAGAGTGGCGTACGTCAGTATAGGGTCTACTGACGGACCGAAGTTCCCACTCACTACGAGCCTCCCGCAGGGAGGGTGTCTATCACTGTGGGCCCCTCTTGCCTTAACGTTTAATTCGCCAATGATTTCAGCAAGATAATCACATGCCCATGGAGGAACGAACCTATACAAGCTCGTATAACAGCAGTAGAAATTGATAGACAAAAGATCTCCGAGGCACAATGGAAGATTCAAACGAACCGCGAAAATTTCAAAGTAGTCCCCATCAGTAAAAGGCTACTAGCAGATGTTAGATCTGGGGATACCCGCTATCCATACGCAACGGAGTGCAATGTACTCGGAAGGAGGATTACCTCTAAAGGGTACAGGAAGCACTATATAGAAACAATAACAAAGAAACTAAGCACAAAAACTAAAGTAAAAATAATTTATAAAAACAAGAGTAAATGCACATTATATACCAATGAACATTAATTATAAATAAGACAAATGGTTTGAACGCCATGATAAGATATATATATATATATATTTTAACGAAAACAACAGTGGAACTATAACAAAATAAACAATTTGAAAGCGATAGGCCTGATGACCAGGCTCTAGCATCGATTAGCATCTCTTCCCCACTACTTTCTCTTAACATTACTTGCCTATTTTCCCTATCTATTCACACTCTACTTTGTCCCTTACACACAATTAAAGATAAACAAATATCTTCTCTCATATTTTATTTCTAGTTCTCTTTCCCTTTACGGGCAGATTGGAAGTGGAGTTGATGATTCTTGCTAGTCTTCTGTTCAGTTGTTTAATATCGGCAAGGTATCTCTACAAAAATTATATCAAATTTCTAGGCGGATATTTGTCAAAAAAAGATATGTTCTTTATTTGCTTCTTGACCACATTGTTTTTTCTAAAATAGATTCTATGACTATGATGAAACTAAACGAAAAAAGTGTACAAACATGTCAATGTCAGTTTCGATTCTTGATAAGAGAAGTCAAGAAACATTTCTAATATGCATTCTACAAATAATCCAAGTACCTTATTCATTACTTTTGAGCCGTTATGATTCACTAATCTATAATACTATAACTTATTATTAGGTTAACATTAAACCTCGGATTATGATTACTTTTAGCCTTTATTAATTCATCTCGACAACATTCTATAACATCGTGTTAGAATGGTATTTAAATCAAAAGTACCTCAAAAACGAGCATTTTGGAGTTTTATAAAATTCTATAATGGCTTCACAGTAAACCAAAATATCATTCCATGTAAAGGGAAATCAATACTGTTGTGAAGAGAGAATGAGATTTTTAAGCTCGCATTTAATGATTAGTTCTCCGAATTAAATTTTGTATTATATTTTTCTTAAGTGTGAATAAAAATTCACCGTTAGACTGTTCTTTACTAGTCAAAGGCGTTTTTTGGACCTTCAGGAAACAGTTACCTCCTTTAACAGGTAAATAGCCCATCTACTTTGTCCAAGTATTCTGAGCAACTAAAAATCGGAATTTCAGTAACGCTTATATGTGAACACCATTGAAGGTAAACTCTCTTAAAAATCTGCCGCTTTCGCATCCAGCAATCTTACCTGGTCCTTCACACGACCACCCTCGCAAGCGTGCCCAAATGTGAAATCAAGAGCTTGGGGAACGACCATGCGCATTTTTATGATTTCTGGTCCCGCAACACATCTCTGGTTCTAATAACCTTTCTGCCACTTGAAGTCTATAGAAGCTGCCTCTCTCTGACGTGTCCGAACACGGGACTGAAGCCTCGCAGGGGGCGCGAAGAAGGAGGTTTCGCTCTGGGGAGGATTGGTCAGGGCATGTTTGCAGATCACCAATAGACATTCGATTAAGGTACGACATAAAGGGTAAACCAGAGTATATTTAGATAAGCGCTCAGCGAAAAGGGCCTGTTAGGTCCAAAGGATTTTCAACATTGCAGCCGTCATGGAAGACCTAAATGGCGAGAAACGTGTCCCGCTCCGGTTCAAGGAGCATCCTTCGAAACGTCTCGTAAGAAAGTGCTGTGAGAGGCAATCTAAGCACGTATACCTCTCAATAAAAATAAACTTGAAGATCTACGCGGCCGAAATGTCCCCTTTCCCAGAGTAGATGACTTCCCTTGATGTAACTGAAAAATATTTCCAAGCCTGAAAAAATTAATATCAAGCCATATTTAAAATGGCTCCGGCAACCTTCACTAATCCCACTGTCGAAGAATTGCTCATAGTCTGGTCCAATAATTATTCTAGTCCTTGATCTGGACACATCACTTTTGTTTAAGTCGATGGTATTGACTCTATGACTCAATCTACGATCATATATATATATATACATATAGGTAGGCTATAGTTCCTACTGAACGCGCGAAAGCTGGTTAGAGGCGGGTTGTGCCGTAGCCAGGATTCTCACTATAAAAGTCGCACTTGTTACTGGGGGAAGGTTTGTGATTGTTAAATTCTAAGAGTACATAATACAGGTTAAATAAATTAGCCGAAGGGATTCTTAATTAAAGTCTTGCCAAGGGTACGTCAAAAAGAAGGAGCCACAAATAAACACACGTTCCAAAAAATAAACTTTACTTTACACAAATATAATAATTAGTAATAGTTAAACGGGCAAAATTAAGGATTAAATATTAAACACTGACGTTAAGCGTCTAGATTTATAATGACTCAATGGAAGTATCAATCACTGTTAATTAAATATATAATTTAAGAATAGAGAGACACTGGGTTTACAAATTACCATTAATTGTGATAGATTGGAAAGACGACTACTCAGGTCCGACGGGGTGGTTCGGGTGGCGTTAACACAAGTTCTTGGGGAGAGGGGGGATAAGACGACGGGTTGGGGGCTGCTGACTGCAGTTCCGGTTAGTTCACTCCTAACTGGATTTGACACTAACAAATAGTAACTTCCACTAACTATTTGGATGTTCTTTTTCTTTCTCAAGTTACGTTGATCAACAGAGCGTATTCTTCTAGTTACACACTCTGCGGGGCTGGATTTACCTCAGGAACACTTTGAGACAGCGACCAAGTTAACTCGGCGGTGCGTTGGCAGTCGATACGTTACGGCAACGACTCTCGTTCGACGTGAAGGTTACGCGTTACAAGAGTAGGTTTGGGACACTGCTGTAGAGGGATGAACGGCGATGTTATTTATACCGCGCATTGTAGGAAATCGAGAGAGAGCTTCCATACACGACAATATGCTTATGGCTGCGCCTTCTGGACAATCTCCATGGTATCATAAAGAAGGCAAATAGAATTTAGGTTTCTCTGTGAGATAGGCCTTCTTTCGTCAGACTTCCTGTCGCCAGTTGGGGGAAGGGAGGGGGTGGGGTGGAGACGAGACGAAGATCAACTCGAACGATAATTTTTTTTTGTTCCCACGATTTTCTGGCGGCATGCGAGTATGTACGTTCCATACTCTCACACCCACAGACGGCGAATACAGGAACAAACTCACTGTTAAAACAAATACGCCATCAAACACTCCACAAGGGCCCAAGCTCGTTAGAGAATAAGCCCTAACAACAGCACATACCCAGGAATCTAACATGAATAAAACAATGGACCAACTAAAAATACTATATTTCAATTCAAACGGTTGGACTGAGATAAGACTACTTTACGGTAACATAATACGACAAAGTGACCCAGGCGCTGTATTTATCTCAGAACATGGGGTAGATAAAAATAGAAACCAAATAAAAATTTTCCATACGAAGTCATATCTAGAAATCAAAACGGAGAACGATTTGACTGTTGTAAAATTGCTGTGAAAAAAGGTATTGACTACAGAAAAATAAGTAGGATCGATGAATCTTACTTAGCTTTGGAGGTAGGTACGGTAGTGGGGCCCCTAGTTCTGGCAACAGAGTACTTGCTCCCAAGGAGTGGGTACTTACCCCTCCACAACTTTTTGCAGCTTTGTGGTGACGGCAGAAACGTTCTTTTGCGAGACGTGTTGCCTCAAATCATACGTCGACTAACCGAGAAGGCAGGAATATCGAGACACATTGAGAGACAAATTTTCACAAGAATTGGACCAAACATTCCCACATACATCACAAACAGATCAGCCAAAAAACGAGACATAGTGCTCACCAGCTCTTTGTTATCCTATATATAATTCATTGAACCAGGCCTTCCTGTCCTCAGCGGCCACCAGGCTATCCCTATTAAAATCTCCACATCCCCTATTCAGCTCACCATGCACAGTGCATTTCTCGCCTGTACGAGTGAGCCAGGTGCCTTCACCAGGCAGCAAGCCACAGCTTTCACTGCATTCGCAGCTCATCTCGACGGTGCTATCTCTTTTCCAAAGCTCTCAATGCAACAAGTGCTCCCTCAAATTATACGTCGACCAACTGAGCACACAGGAATCACAAAACAGTTATTGACAGGCAAACTATTACAAGAATTTAACCAAACTTGCCCACATACATCACACACAGATCAGCCACAAAACCAGACATTGTGCTAACCAGCACTTTGGTCCCTTATAATTACTTCATTGATCAGGCCCTCCTGTTCCCAGTGACCATCAGGAATCTTTTTTAAAATATCCACCGGCCCTATTCAGGTCCCCATGCACAGTATATTTCTCGCCTGTACGCTTAAGCCCGGTTCGTTGCTCAGTCGCTAACAGCACTCACTGCATTCACTGCTGATCTCAACGCTGGTTTTGCCACCAAGAAACGGAGGACATACCCTAAGCCTTTCGGCTTTAGGACCAGGAAACTCCTTCGAGAGCTAGATAGAGCTTTCAGGCCGGTGGCACTGCCTGGATCTGCCCATCTTGCCACCCTGGAGGGTACCACCTTTGACTATTTGCTTATACAGCACCAGGAGTATTACGTTTGTCCTTTTTGGAGCACACTTTTTTCACGCTAGAACCGTGGCAGTGTATATGGATGGCTCTAAGTCGCAAGAGTAGGCAGTTTCCATGCCATTTCATCCCTGTTTGAAGTTAACGGGTCTCTGCCAGGAGCTTCGTCTGTCTTTACAGGTGAGCTGGTTGCAATACACCGCTCGGTACGGAAGATTACGCGACATGCCCGGTCTGTATACAGGATTGTGATTTTTTATCGACTCACAAAGCGCCCTGAGTGCTCTCGGTGCATTGGAATATCCGAATCCTCTGGTTCGCGATTTACGTGACGCCATTATTTTGGCGTAGAGATTTGTAGAGATTATCTTCCTCTGGCTTCCTGGACATGCAGGAATTACGGTGAATGAGCTCGCCGCTGAGGGCGCCAAAGAGTCCACGAGGACTAGGCTCCTAGACTAGCGTTTTGCTCTTCCTCACATCGATTACATGGCATGAATACGGGCAGCTCTCTGGGCTGTTGGGCCAAAAAGATGGGAGACGGTCGAGGGGAACCTAAAATTGCGTTCTATTGCGCCGATACTGTTCGCATGGAGCTAATCCCTCAATGCCGCCCTGGCTTCAGGTTGCTTTCTGTCGTCTGTGAATTGGACACAGTCGCGGGATGTACCGTCAGTTGATGGAGCGCTCACCTGTGCCTTAATCTTACGACTGCGTTGTCAACCAGAGTGTTCGGCACATTCTCTTTGAATGTCCCGGTACTGGGATAGCGGAGTCGCTACGGCTTGTCCCTTTAACTCAGGACGAGTTCGTTGCACACTGACTTGTGGACTTTACGACTTTTTGGAGTAAGCTGGTCTCCTCCACTTTATTTAACCTTTTTTCTAGGTTTCTTTTGTAGGTCTATGTTCCTGCACGGAGGGGAGGCGGACCTACCCCCGACGCCGGACCATGCTTTCTTCTTGACCTTTTGCTTTTTCTCGTTATTTTTTTAGCCCATGTTTTTTATCGTTGTTATTTGTTAGTTACATATTGTTCTTTTTTGTTATTTGTTTTTTTTAATATAGCTTAGTATTTTGCTGTGTTGTGTATGACGAATTATACCCAAGTAGGCAGTCGCCAGATGTGCTATCAAAAAGGAAAAAAATAAATCCTATCTTTTAAGTTCATTGTTTATTATTGTCCATTCGCCAGAAATCTACACTATCAGAAGATATTACATGAACACTATTCGAATGATGAAAGATGAAAAATCTTTGGCATTTACATTAAAAAAATTTCGACATTTAGCATCATGGTAAGCACATGGAAAACAATCCATTTTACACAAAATGAGGCACCCCTTTAATTAAGAAAATGTGCTAACTATATCTTGCCCTCAGTTCAGTCTCACTTCTCTTAACGAAAATCTAATCTGGGGTAGTGGACAAAGTTATTGAATTATTCGATTAGGTTTAATAGATTTCCTATTACAACTTCCTATTAATTCAGAGGCTCAAACTCTTATTGATACCCGGCCTTTTTATATATAAGACCTAAACATTTGTTTAAACACTAATTCCCAATTTGACCAACACCTTCTTGCCTCTTATTTGCAAATCTCAAAATAAAACAAAATAATTAACAAGAATTCAACACTTGGCTTGACTTTCTGCTCTCCTGTGAAAAGTGATGTCATTTAATATCTTTCAAAAGACAAAAAAACGCTTAGAAATAAACGACTAATTAAACTTAAGTTTATCTAACCACGTCGTTATTCCTACCCATTAACCCCCTTGTGCCATCTCATATCTGACAAACCTACTTGCCTTCTGCCTTTCCTAAAACAACCCACTTTTCCGCATTCTAATATATTTCTTTCTCTTCCTTTATTTCACCCTCCTCGTACAGTCTTAAGTTCAAATGCTTATTTTTATATACACATTTCTCTTTTATATAACATCCTGTCTTTAAAGTCGATAAACCAGTTTGAACCCTCTTTAATAGCATATTAATAACTCCAAAAGTGTAAGTTGTTTTGGATGTTCCATTTTGTAAGTCTATATTGCATTTGCTATCAGAATTTCCAATCTCGTACGAAGTTGCCATAGTATTTTAGTATGTTTATGGATGGTGTAATGAGAAAATTACGAAGAGGAATGATGAACTCCGTGTGCGACTAAAAATGAATAGTGAGGGGCGGGTTCTGACTAATTAAGATAATGCGATTTGGGTTAAAGATGTGATATTAAACTACATTTGAATACCCTTGGATAAGTGATATTTTTTAATTATCTATTATTTATCTCGAATGATTAATCGTACAGATGAATTAAATTAAGGTATCTATGTTTCGACTGGCAATAAAATCTCAGGGTCGGTCACAAAGTTATTGAATCCTTTCGGTTATAGTGTAGTATGTTAAAAGAAATTGGCTTCATAATATTTCAGTACAACTCTTGTTTTATTTATAGTAAGATTATGTCATGAAAGAGGAGGAAAGATCGATAGTGAGAGCAGGCGAAATGCACAATTTAGAGTGATGATTAGCGTATGATGGGGAGAGAGATTGAGGAACGATTGTCTACTTAGGGTATGAACTGGTTATAATAGTAGTTCTTTGACGGTATGGCAGTGTAAAAATAAAGAATGAAAATAGATCTGTGTAAAGAATATATGAGTTTGAGAGAAGATGGCGCAAAAGGTATACCTCTTAAAGTTGGATTGCTGAGAAGATTGAGTGTTTGATAGAGAAAGCGCTGACCAAGGGGGAAGAGGGTGATATTTTGTTTAATAGATTAGTAATAAAGGGGATGGAGTGTTTAGATGAACTGATTATTAATATTTCTACCTAAGGATGAAATGCGAGTGGGGAGGATGCTCCTGCACACTACACCCCATTGGTACCAGGAGCGAATTTAACTTGAGGGAAGAGAGGTTGGATATAGTTTACCATCTTGCTAAAACAGTAGCTGCATCATTCAAAATTTATTATCTTTTTAAACTTTCCTTAACAATTTTGTTTTATTACTTTTAAACTTATAAAATAAAATAATTAGGTTCGGAATCAATCCTATTGGTAGGAATCATGCTACAGTAGTACCCATTTTTATTAACTAGGTTAGAATATAAAAAGGGACGAGACTTAAAAGTGTTACTTTACTTTTCTAATAAAAATGTAGAAAATGTTCAGTGTAGTTGTTTAAAGCCAGGCCTAGTTGGCTGATAGAGAAAAAGACATTTTCTATTAGAACTCCGATACAACAGGATTCTGGACCTCGTCTTGTTCATCCGAATTTTCTGAGCTTCACCCTTTGAAATTATTTTTTTGTTATAATTCAGAACCATTTAATATTTATATTTGTTTTTTTTATGAATCTTGTGAAAAAACTATAAAAGTTTCAAATATAAAAAACAGCCTTAATTTTAATAATTTTTTAAAATCTCTGAAGGTTTTTTCAATTCTTTTTCTTTTTAAAAACTCCCAAACATTGAATAATACCTTTTATTTCCAAAGATTTCATCATCTTAATTTTTTCACTATCAAATCTTCCCCTTCTTTCTTTATTAACATTTTGCAAAAATAATAACTTAAATGAGATTGTAGCATTTGCACACAAATGCGCCTTTTCTTCTTTAAATTATCTATTTTTGTATCTAGCCAACCAACTACGTTCTATTATCGTAGGGAATTTCTGAAGCATAAGCAGGCCACGTTTCCGAATGTATGAGTGATTAAATCTTGGCTTCTCTTTGAATAATTCGTATGTTAAAGTGTCTGTATTACGCCTATTCCTTTTCTAATCCCAAAATCCAAATACCAATTGTTCCTATTATTCACAATCTCATGATATTTATCATCGGATAAGGAGCATATTAAAAGCTTATTTTGATATTATGTGCGACGGCTTGAAAATCTTGCTTCGTCTATCTGTATCGACTCTTCTGCTACCTCACCATTTTGTTCTCTAGTCATACTCAAGATGCTTCACGACACGATAAACCAGTGAATAATCTTAAGGAGATACCTGTTATAATGAATTGAGTTAACACTGGCGTATCCATAATGAAATAGAAGACTAACTTCAAGATTTGATATAACTTTAGATTGCACTTTACGGCATTAGTAAGTTCTTTGTAATTAAAAATTCTTTCCCTCATTAGCGGAATATAGGTATAACATGCTTTCCCACCGCAACCTAAAACAGCTCCGAATTTTCCACTTCGATCATTCTTGCGTTTATTTTGAATTACGCTTCTGCATTTGTGGCACGGATCCACATTGGAGTGTCTTCATCAAATCATATTTTACTAAATATGTAAGTGCGTTTTCTTCATTATGATCCATTATAATGTATGTTAACTTGGGTGTTTTTGAGGATTTTTACCATATATTTTTTCCTTAAAAAACTGTGGCAAAATATACTCAAAACAAATATTACATATTAAAGTCATTCTAATTCACAAAACATCCAATAAAAAAACTTCTTTTTCTCGTTAGGCTTAGAAAGTCAGTATTTGTACATAAAACATTTAAAGTGCTTTCTCCATTTTGGAAAATACGAGAAGCAGATACTTTAATTATATAAATTAGACGATTACTTTCTAACCTTACCTAGCCCACCAAAAGGGATTTATTTAAAGTGCACAACTAGACAGCAACCAAGGAGATAGGTTGATATGATTGATATTAACGTAGTAATAGGCTACATTAAAAAGAGATAAAAATGCAGCATAAAAAAAAACAATACACACACTAAAAAAATAGGCAACAAAAAGAAAAACGAAACCAAAAGCAGAAGGAGGCAAACCTCTTCGTAGGGGAGGTCTGATTCCTACTGGCACTAAAACATGGGCCTAAAACCAAAGAGAGAAATATAAAATAGAGGCTTTCTCCATCTAGAACGATCGTGAGCCTTGAGGTCTGTGTGCGAAATCTATTCCCAGAGACAAGGAAGAAGCGGTAGCGACCTAGGTGACCACGATACTGAGACAGGTGGCGTGATCAGAGATCCCTTAGACTGGGATAATACAGGAATGTGATAAACTCTCTACGAGTCAACGCATTCTTCGAAGCAAGGTGCATGGGAACGCTACATGAATTTGCGATGTGCGTTCAGAACGTGAAAATTCGAAGATGACAGAAAAAGACTTGAAGGTGCCGTAGGATAGGAAGATAGCTCCACGTTAATAGTCACGCATCATAGTTAGTAAGTTTAAGTTCCCATTGGTCGCCTCTTAGTTCTCAGTCAGGCAGCACGAGTGATTGACAAGATTCTTGCAATGTAGTCAGTGTGAGGAAAATTGAAATGTTTGTCTGGTCGCACAATCATCGTGGACTTCTATGCGACCAAGCATCATCCTATCATCATCATCGCAATCTGGTTTTCGAATAGGTCCCATCGTGTTATGCCCCCTAATAAACGATATATTAAAAACAGATCGTCAACAAAGCCACACGCTAAATTTAAACAGAGATACGGCGTGGAGGCCGACCTTGACACGGATTGTAGTTTACAGGAAGTGTGCTCCAATAAAGTAGAACGCAATACTTCTGCTGCTTGAGAAGCTTCAGAACAAAGGCGCGGCGAGAAATGAGAAAAAAGTGGTACGATCCAGGCGGCGTACTGGGCAGAACCAGAGGCCCAACCCCTCCTCTTGAGAGCAACACCAAGCTGTCGAATGTAAATACCCTCTCACAACCAATTTAGTGAGAGCCATTGACGACTGAAAGAGACGCCGGGCCAGCCCGTATAAGAGCATAATTCAATGTACAGTGAAAAGTAGCATTTCTCCGCCATCGAAAAGTACGCTTTCAATATTGGATGTGTATGAGAGACAGGTCGCCAGACTCGGAGGGTTGTGGTGGATCGAGTCCACCTCTGCAATACACGCTCATATTTAGATGTGTAAAACTCTTAGAAATAACGAATAAGGAGAAAAGCAAGGCCTTAGGTAATTTAGCACCCCAATTGCTAAACGTCATGAAAGGGAGAATGTCTCTGACGCATTTACAAGATTTACTAATCAGCGAATATTCGCTTGCCACTTGAAGCGTCAATCAAAGAGAAGAACAAGAAAACGTTAAAAAATTCAACAATTCCAGCTTAACCAGTATATCAACAGTTTGGGACAGAGATTCCGCATGTGGTGGCAATTAAAAACCTAAACATGCGCATTTTGGTACAAGTAATGCTGTGTTTCGATGCCTGTCGTTTTCGATGATCCATAGTTGGCATTTAGGATACACAAAACGAGATCAAAAAATCATCTACGTAAAGCGCAGCAAGGAATATTCCGAAACCTTAGAAGTGATACCCGGTGTGCTCAAGGCAAAGATTGTGATATCGAGGACAATTCTTTGTTGGAAGTCTTCCCGCCCTAGTAGACCGGAGAGTTCTCTCCCCAATAATACAAAGAATAGGTGACCTCCAGGGATTTCAGATATTAAAATTAGGGGTACCCTGCCACCAGAGTGTAGAGGGTCTCCATGATTCCATAACACCATTAGATATCATAAACCTTCTCCAGAACGAAAAAAGGAGCATACGACGGAGGAAGGGAGCATAAAACGTTAAGTGAAACTTGAGGAAACAGCTGTGTGCAGGCTATTAAAAATTTACCTATATATGTATATCAACTGGCATAAGCAGGAGTTTAAAGAAATTAGGCTGAAACCACCCTGCTAAGAGTACTCTTTCCCCCCTCTGCAGAATCGAGCATAATTAAAATTAGAGAGGATTATGGGAGGATACCCTCTATTCAGATTCTCTGGTCGAAATCTAACAGAAATACCATGAATTTGATCAAGAAGGTGTCAAGATCTTCATAAAGATCTGGAGAACAGAGTGATAGAACAAGATAAACATTCAACACCGTAAACTCCAAATTTTCTATCAAGTCTTTAATGACCTTAAATCTGGGATTGATCTTGTAGTCCCCTCGTAGATGGTGCCTAGGGTTAACTCAAAGAAGGTATGAAATGTCCTTGGCAATCGTACCAGATGTATCTCCACTGAAATTTCCTAAAAAGGCTTATTTATAGCAAGTAGAAGTACTGAGGTATCAAGCCGGGTGTAAATGGTGCATATTGCTGTCCTCACATCCAGTTGTGGTGGGATCGCCAAACCCTTACCACTAGGGAAGATGCGCAAGTGAAACGCGCCTAGGATGGTCTCTTGTAGAAAGATACATAGCTAACAGGGAACTGTAAAAGTCGAGCCTTCGCACCATCTAATTTTTTTTCGGACTCCGAAATATGAACGGCAGGCCTAGCTTATAGGAAATGCAGTGGTCTTTTTTGAATTAAAGACCCTCAAGGTAATTTTCGTAGCATTCTTTAAGACAAATTCTGGGAGCTACCTGCCTTCCAAGGGACTGTGATTATCTCCAAGCCTTTGATGAATGGGGCAGGTTCCTGGCTAGAATTGTTTGATGGTCCCGTTCCTTCGAATCTCTCCTCACGAGGGGTGAGTCCTAGTAGAGTTAGTAATGCCATTATTTCGAGGGATAGCCCTATAAATCCTATATGATAGTCTAATTCTCACCTTCTTTGAGTTTGACTCATGTAAGTCTAACGACTTGGGAAGAGCCGCATGGCCATTTGGTTTACAAGAAACTCTCCCGCACGGAAGCTGGTGAATTCTGTTGTAGATAAATATATATCGCCCGTAAATCAGCCAGCCCGTTCGTAAGAGCTGCCACGACCTCAAAAAGGAAGCACTCACCCTATATTAACCAAAAGCCATAAAAAGAGAAAACCCTGCTCTTCTTGATCTTATTATTCCTACTTTTCTTATGATATAGGGAACGTAGAGTAAGCCCTATTTTCTCCGTCGGACGTGCCTGCCTCAGCTGTATGCTTCCCAAAAATAGGAATTTCCATGGCACACAAAGGGTCACAAATTAGAGAAAAGGGTGCCTCCTCTCCTCAAGAAGCTTCTAAGAGCTTTTGTCAAGTTAGGAGTATCTTACACAGCAGCGGACTTAGAAGTTAGGAAACACCATCAGGGCATTGTTTGCCACCTGGAAGAAGCTGCCTTCTTGGATAGGAGCACATCTGGGGCCATTTCTTACTCAAAAGTGGGCATTTGATTGGACTTTCAAAGTTTGCGTGGACCCAAACGAGTGTTTATTGCTCTATAGCCTGTATTTAATGTCATCGATTCCGGCAAACAGACATACAATAACATAGAATTAGGGGCAGCTCCCTCAGGTGAAACGGAGTAAAGTAATAATGTGAGTTGTTGTAATTCTCCTGTCAAAGTAGGAGCAGTTTCCCTGAATTTGAAGCTAAGGATATTCCCGTGTTTTAGAACAATAAACTTCGTTGATTGTATACTGGTTTTAGATCTATAACTTTTATAGACAAAGTGCACTGGTAAAGAAATTTCTCTAAGGACTCTTGGTTAGTTAAAACCTAACTAAAATTCCCTATTAATTGAAATTTTGTGGTTGTAAAGACGGCTCTGATAGTTTTCTATATTTTGGACAAAATAGTTCTTTAAATTGGATTCTTGTTGGGCACCTCTATCGTTAACGATCCATGTTTAAGCACTTTTAGCAGCGGTTAATTCCTCGAAATCGTTTATTTCTATCGTCATTTTATTTAAAGTGTAAACATTGTTTGAAATCTTTGAATATCCTTTTATAAATAGTGGGAACACCAATGAAAACCGATTGAATATTATAGACGAGTAAAGCAACGAATAACGTAAGAAGAAGATAAAGATTCTTAAAAAAGTCTACTATTTTAACTAGCAGGATATCTACTGCGCTGAATACGTCATACTCCCTAATGCTCAAGATATGGCCCCGCTTTGTTTCTATAGCAATGTTAGGTGAATCATGTAAATATTTTGTCAATTTCAAGACATGAATTTAAATTAGACGGTGGGCTTAGTGTACACTTACTTTTTATTGTTTTATTAATTACACTAGTCAACAATGATTTTGCTACTTGAGTATTAGCTTGTCATTTATACTAAATCGAGTATGCTGATTCCGAATCTGTAATAAAAATGGTTCTAACACGTAAGTCTCCTGAGTTACAAACATACTCTTTAGTTACACGTATGGGCAGTGTTGCTTCGTCTACCGTAGTGAGAGGATTTGTTGTGTGTTTGGTTCTTGCGTTACACTTAGGCTTTATTACGTTGTGAAATTTAACCATTATAGTAGTGGTGATAAAACGGTATTTACATACAGTGATTAATTTCATTTTTATTTCAGTTTCATCTCTCCATCAATATGTAAATAAAATAAGATTGTACGAAAGTATATAACAGATATATACAAACTCAGTTAAAAACATGAATCACCGAGGGTGTATAAATAGCCCAGACAACTTTTTTTATATCTGTGAAAGATATACTTCAAGCAACCAGCGGAAAAAATTAGCTAAAAGCGTGAAAACTGCATACAATTATTATTTTGATGGTAAAGTTGGTCACCAATACAAGCCTGGGACACCTCAGAAATCTTGTACTGTGTGTTCTAGGGGGCTCACACAGTTGTTAATGGCAAACGTAAGAGTGTACCTTTTTCTGTACCAATGGTGTGGCGTAAGCCAACAAATCATGTCTTTGATTGCTACTTTTGTATGACAAATATTGCAGGATTCTCGAATAACAACAAGTCTAAATTGTATATCCTGATTGTAAGTCAGCTATAAAACCAGTCCCAAATAATATGGAAATGCCAATCCTAGTTCCTCTATCAGCTAGTGCAGTTAAAGAAGATGATCCATCGCCTGAATAGGAGGATAACATGACGATGAAATGTATAAGGACGATTCTAAGGAAAGGAAGATCCAGTTGATAAATCAAAAAAGATTGAATGACTTGGTGAGAGATTTGTCATCGTCAAAGGAGAACATAGAACTGTTGGGCTCCAGACTACAGCTATGGGATCTTCTATAGGACGATGCAAAAATATATACTTTCCGTAAAAGCTATGAGGCCTTAGCTGCCTTCTATAAACAAGAAGATAGTGCTTGTTTCTGTACTGATGTTAATGGCCTCATGAATCAGCTAGGAAACGAGCATTTACCTGATGAATGGAACTATTCATCGATGCAAGCACTGCTAGCCTCAAAACTGTGTTAATACACAATGAAAACAAGAACCTTCAATTTCTGTCGCACTTATTGTTGCGATGATAGAGACATATGACTCAATCAAATTTATTTTGGAAGATGTTCATTACTCGCATCATAAGTGGAATATATTTGGTGATCTAAAGGTAATTTCCTTTTCATCTTCGAATGCAGCTAGGATATACCAAGGATATGTGCTTCTTTTGCCTATGAAATAGCCGTGACGACAGGAATCATTATATTATCAAAAAGTGGCCTGAAAGAGAAGAAGACAAAGTTGGCCGATACAATGTGAAGCACATGCCTTTGGTACATCCACAGAAGACCTACCTTCAACCAAATAATATCATGAATTTTTTTAAAGCAATGGCCCATGATCCTGATGGTTTTAAGTATCTCAAAGAGAGATTTGGTGCAAAGAAACCCGATGTTAAACTTAAAGCGGACAATTTTGTAGGGCCGGAGATCAGAGAATTGATAGGTGACAGGGAGTTCAAAAATAAACTAGCTCCAATTGCGTTGGCAGCATAGGATTAATTTGCTCATGTAGTGCAGAACTTCCTTGGTAATCATTGGGCTAAAAACTATGAAGAACTAGTGAATAACATGTTGAAGGCTTATCATCAAATGGGGTGTCGGATGTCTCTTAAGATGCATTTCCTGCATTCACATCTAGATTTCTTTGCATCTAATATGGGTGATATAAGTGAGGAACTTGGGTATTGATTCCACCGAGAATATCACAATGAAGGAAAGCAGGTATCAAGGCCACTTCAACGAAAACATGATGGGTGACTACTGCTGCTTCCTACAACGAGAGGATCATATATCCACGTACAAGCACAAGAGCAAGAGTCTCAAACATTTTTGAAGAAATTTAAAATAAGGTGAGTACTGCCTCTTTTATATGTAATACATATCTTGTCTGGTGCTGCAAAAGGACGTACATAATGCCAAATAGGGTGCCCCGATTCCAATCCTTTGCCCAGAAACGTATCATTCTTCTCAAACTCGTAATAATTATATCATTAATTCATCTAATTTGAGAAAGTGAGCCATATAGCCTAGTTGCATAACCCAGGAACCTGACGTGCTAGGACAAATCTGAGCACAGATTTGGAATCAGCGCACCAAAGTTAGTTAGTTACTACAACATTTACTCAAGTAGCAGAGACAAATTTAAAATATGTCGGCTAGTGTTATTAATACTACCAGGTGGGCCGTCGAATGTTAGCAAGTTTTATCGACCATCCCCAGTATATTAACAATTCCTGCAATTCAATCCCCCCGCAAATAGAACCCCGACATTCATCGCAAGTTTCAGTGATGGATTTACTGTTGCAATGTTTTGATTTTTGTTACCTAAACATAGATCTTCCCTGAAGTTGAGCATTCAGCAGTTTTGAACGTGTAAACTGTATCACTTACTCTCATATTTCTGACCTGTCGAACAAAATAAATGTGGTAGAGGTTTTACTATCGATATGAAGTCATCTAAGATGCATTTTATTTCTCAGTGGGGAAAAATAGATAATAACGTAAAATGAGAAGCAAGGATATCAGCACCGAATTGCAGAGGCTATGAAAACGGCCCCAATTCTGAATCCAACCCGCAATTTAGGAAACACTATGTTGCGTAACTTTGTTCTAATCCAAAATGGTGCCTCCAATATGCTTAAAAGTAGCCCTGCTAGAGTCTCAATGGAATCCTCCAGAAAGGATGGCATTTGCCTTATGTACTTTGTAAACTTAATTTCTTAATTTCTTTTATCAGAAGTAAATTTTACCGATGACATCATTTCTTCCTATCCGATAATAAAATCTTCCCATATAATTGATGGAAGTAATTTTCTCACTTTTTCTGGCACCCATGGAAATATTTGTAATTCGAAAAAGAACATTTAGCGTGTTGTTGTTCAACCAATTCTAATATATTTATTTACTTCAACATTTTTTGTTATTTTATTGCACTATAATATTGAAATGTTACACCAAAGTCGTGGCCCTTACGGACACCTCGCCCATATCACGGATAAACACGCTAGTCCTGTACGGGCTGTAACGCCGGGTTTTCAAGCCACCTGGGGCTCATGTTTTGTAATTAGAAAAAGTTTCAATTTTACCATTACCTATCTATTTCTACCTATGTCAAGAGAGTATGTCTTGACTTCATCTTTGGCATGTCTAGATAGTATATAAAATTTTAATTTACCTTTACAAATGTAATTTTACCATTACCAAACAATTTCTAACTTTGCCAAGACAGTATGCACACTATACATGTTTTTCAACTCAGAAAATTAGTATTTTTAATATTTTTGATATTATTTTTGGCATTTCTAGTCAGGATGTAAACCATACATTGCCTTTGTTCATTTAAACAAACATAAAAATATTGAGAAACAAATATGAAAACAAACGTCGCTGTGTTTTGAACATTTAATTTAAAAAATTCTAAAAATATGGTAAAAAAATATATTATCTATAGAAAGATGAGCCAAAACAGAGGAAATAACAATATTTACAATGATAAAGGCAATGAACTTTATATATATACAAATATGGAGATATATTTAATATAAAAACTAAAAATATGGTCAAAAAATTATTATTTATGGATAACTAAGGAAAAACAGCAGAAATAGCAATACTTACAATGAAAAAGGCAATGAACTTTATATATATATACAATGAAAAAGACAATAATGAACTAGGACAAGAAACACAAACTGACACAAAGAAGAAAAAATTACTATAAAATGAAAACACAATAATGAACTATGACAAAAAGCACAAACTGACACAAAAAAGATATAAAAACTAGTTGGAGGAGTTGGAAAGAAAATCTCATAGGATGGAACTAATTAGAGGCATGGCGATGAATAAGGATAGTTGCTGCAAGAAGTGGGTCCATACTAGGTAATGTGCTGATACTTGGAGAAGCAGCACAATGGAACTACTTGAAGCAGCTCCTGGTATCAAACAAACAAAATGCTACCTGGCACACCGTGCACATCCAGCGTGCATGATGAACATCGTCCTTCTTGGAGCAGTGTTTGCAGGTCTGCCTATTCTTGACGAACACCAGCCAGTTGGGTCCTTGTAGTCATACCGGAAGTCGTTAGCTGGCAGCTGACGGAAACTCATAGGAACCCATCGTAGCCTTCTTTTTCTTATTCTTGACCGAGAGCAGTGGCGCATTACCAATCCGGTATATGTTGGCAGTACCAACCTACCGAGAGCCGAACATTTCCCTCAAGTACTTCACTAAGTCTATGATTATAAACCAGTTGTCTGCATAAATGGCAGATTCCTTGGGGCTCTTCAAATTCTTGATCAGTGTCACAACAACCCAGGTGCTAACTGGCAAAAGATCCTCTTCCTCAGTCATTTCTGTGGGATGGCTTGAAAGGTGCGTTCCCCTTGGTAAAGAAGAATGTCGTTGATGAATCCCTCAACACTTCCATGGCAGAACAACTTATAACCCGACCTATCAGGCTTGTTCTTGATATAATGACGAAGACTACTTTCTCTATTACCCTTGTAAGCCACCATTACCTAGTCTATTGACTGATGGGTGGTCTCTTCTACTTTCAGGAATTGCCGTGTTATTGCTTCAAAAATGAGCATCACTTGAAGAAGCGGTCTGTCGATGATCTGGCATTGTCGTTTTTGATGCAATGTAGCAAAAACTTGATGAGTTGAGACCTCTTCGATGACATGGAGTTTGCTACCTCGGTCATTCTTGTGTTTGTCGCCCTGTGATGCTCTATGCTTGCAAGTAGGTGTTGCCCATGCAAATGAGGATCTCGACGAAGATGTGAAGTTCATGGCAGTGATTATAGAAGTTCGTGTTGGCACTCTATCTGTCTTACATAGAAGTTTGTCTGAAAGACAATTTCCTCCAAGAGTGAGTGAAAATGGGAAAAGTTTCCAGAAGTATTTAATTGACGAGTTGACACAGAGGAGTGGAGGATGGCGGGATGGCTAAGTGGTGGCAGGGAAGGATTACTGATGTCTTCTCTCTTCCAAGTTTATTCTTGATGGGGCTTCTTTGAGCTGAAGCCCTTCGATGACTTGATTCTGACAGATTGCTCCTCCTCCTATTCTTCGGGGTCAATGTCATCAGTGAGGGCTTGTGGCTTAACCACGACTGCAGTAACTGTTGAGAGAAGTGCAAAGTAAGTATATAAACAGAAAATAATAAAAACACAAAATATATTTTTGCCGTGAAGCCACCCCTTTTTTGGCCCAAATGCCTTATATAAACCTCACTGATGGAGCACGACAGGCTCTGTGGATTGGGGGTAGCTTCTCCAGAGAATCAGGTACTGGGGAACTACAACAACACTAACTATATTTATATATTCGTGATAATTGTAACATTATATATATATTAGTCAACACCCATTTAGTTCTAAAGGATTCTGTTACTACAACTGTAAAATAGAGATGAATTCTTCTGAAAAGGAAAAATACAATTCCCATCGATATTCCATAATCATATAATGTTAATAATGTTAAATCAACGTTTTCATAATTTAATTGACCAAACCAGACGTAATGTGTCCACAAACAATGATAAATTATCATATATTGATCAGAATTATCAAAATAATCCTAATAATCCTCCAATAAATCGCCTTACCTCCATTGAAATATAATAAATTTTATGTTAATTTGCTAAAAAACTTCAAGTACTGTGACCACTAACAATAATATTATATCCATTATATATTTACAATCAATTATTTTATAATGAAGTAAGGATATTTTAATAGCAGCAATACCCTGCAAGCAGTCCGCGCTAGCCGCCTTTTTTTAGCCAGGTTGGATAAAAGTGTGTCCCTGCCAGGACTCTCTTGGCTGCCAGCATTAATTCACATTATAAGACCAGTGCACACAATCACCTAGCTAGGTTTTGTAAAAGAATCAAACACTTACCTTCCAAAATGTTAGTTTAGTAACTCGAAACGTCGGAGCAGCTAGCAGCACTCCTTGATGCTTTGACTGTTCAGACAATACTGGTCGCTCTGAGGCTCTACCCTTGCCACTCCACTCGCTTGGGACTGTTTTGATTGGCTATCTAAAGAGACAAGGAGTGCTACTATTGGCATGAAATAAAACATTGAAATTTCGACGTGATTGCCACATGATATAGCCATTGAAATCTTCAGAAAAATGTGGCCCGGACGAGCCACCTGCCTGAAAAAGGGTCAATTGCCACGGAGTTATGTTGTCATTACTGAGGTAGAAAATACGTACACATGCCATCTACCAATAAAAATCTGGGCTAAGAAGACCAAGAGACACGGGAGATCTTCCAGCTTTAGTTAGCTTTTGGACCAGAAGTTTGCCTCGGTACCGGATCAGGTAACGCGTGTGAAGGTTACCCAGGGTGAGATATCAAAAATGATGTCTTAGACGGTCTTCAAGGCTACTATTTTCCATAGTAAGTGCTAGGGAAGTGTTCCATCAAATCGAGTTACTTCCAACGATTTAACCCTAATTTAAAGGCAGCCTAAAAATGACATGAATCCGTCGAGGCATTCGCAGATTTCTCCACGGAAAAAAGACGTGGTGCAAAGGCAAACTTAGTTAGGCTACCTTTGGCAGTTTCTCATCTTTGTTGACCTCATTCCTGTCATGTAGTCAGGATGGAAAGGAGTAAAATGCTGCTCCTGTCGGCCATTCCTTGAAGACGGTATAGAGCACTCATCAGCGCACTCAGTTCTCACAATCCCAAAATGTCAAGGAGCTTCGTACAAGACAATCTAGACAACCAATTTGCATCCTGTCCGGTCTCCTAACTTGTCATGGTGCGTATTCCTCCCGGTCTGTGTGGTGGATTGAAACCTGTATTGTTGGGTAAAATATCGCCTGCTTCTAGCATAACACAGGAGCTACTCCAAAAATTCAAACTTAATACTCTAGGTTCTGTAGAAGCCTTTAGAGCAGACGTGTGTCAAAATATCTTCGGGGTGGTAACCTCCAGTGTCGCTTCCTGGCCAAATAAAAACAGAGAGGGGCAGATGATAAGCATCGATTAAGCCAAAGCTAGATCCTCGTGTTTTAGCTCTCACAACATGAATGAGCGAGTACAAATCGAAACATGCCACAATTTTTGATCCTGGATTAAAGATCGCGAAGATAAAGGCGTAGAATCGGTAAATGGGAATAAAGTGTGGTTGCGCAATTGATAAATTCAAATAAAGTAAAGAAAGAGATTCGAGCTCTTTCCTGAAGAATATTTTGCAATTAAGTTTTGAGACAGATACCGCTTTGACTCATAATGAAATGGTTAGTTAATCTAGGCCAGGGTGCGGGTAACTTTTTGGGGTGCTACCCCAAAAGAATTTGTAGTAAAATGAATTTACCCCTGACTTTGAAGTACTCTGGGGATCAAACTAATTTACTTATGAAAATCATGGATAATAAAGACAAAAAAATTTATATTGGGATAATGTATACTTTTTTATTCATTCCATCATTAGGAAATAAAAGTCCGTCTTTTTGGCATGGAAATAGCACGCAAGAAAAAAATGTAGGAAATTATATATTTATAAACAGAAATAATACAGTTACTTTTTAGCATTACATGGCACGCCGGTTTTTGTATTTTGTTTTTAGAGTTACAAGGGTAGAAAAACTTGTTCGCAAACGTAGGTTGTTGCAAAAGGTAGCAGAATTTTAGTTGCTTCCAAATGTGCACTTTTATAAGCCCTTGCAGTCTTTGACATCCAAAAACTCGAGAGGTCATCCTTGGTCTTAAATTCCATGCTTATTTTACTGTTTGAACGCAGTTCAATAAGCTCTTCTTTGAATCCTTCATGCACTTCAGTCAAATCAGCCAGTTTACATTTGAAGGGATTAACAACCTAGCTGACAGTTTGTGAATCAAGCTCTGGAAAGTAGTCACATAACCTATTCCTAAGTTTGGTCAGCTGCCTTGTGACTGATTCCTTCATGTCACTAAAACTGCAGTCTTCACATTCTTCCAAAAATTCTGCCAGGTTTGGAAAGATAGCCATCTTATTGGCATTTACTTTTTGGTTCCAATATTGAAGCTTTGATACAAATGCTGAAAATTTTTCCCTTGCTAAGATGAGATTGATTTTCTTTCCTTGCCATTCCTTGTTCAGCGCATTTACATTTCCAAAAGTGTCAGCTAAGTAAGCAAGAAGAGCTAGCCAGGTTGATTTTCTGAACTTCTCTGCAAGTGTGTGCTTTTGATCAATCAGAAACATTTCAAGTTCGGTTTTAAGAGCCCAAACTCTATTCAGGACATTTCCACGTGAAACCCACCTCACTTCCGTATGGAAAAGCAGGGTTGAATATTCAGCCTCTTCATCCTCACATAAATCACGAAACATCATCGTGTTTAGTGCATGCCCTTTTACAACATTGATGATCTTAATTGCATTATTCAACACAGCTTCCACTTTTGGTTCCAAATCCTTCACAATTAATGCCTGGCGATGTATCATACAACGGATGACCTGAATATTTGGATTCAGTTGTTTGGCCAAAGCCACAAATTCAGTGACGTGAGAAAACATGGCAGGAGCTCCATCAACTGATACTGCAATACAATCTTCCCACTTTAAATCAAAACTTGGATTTTTGAAGTATGTATCAACCTTATTGAACACATCACTACCACGAGTTCTCAACTCAAGAGGAGAACATAGCAACATTTCTTCTTCACTTTCATCAGAACCCCTGTTTCGAACGTTTCCTATTAGCTGCGAATTGCTACTGACATTTGTAGTCTCATCAAGTTGAATGGCAAACTATTTACTCTTTTTACTGAGAAATCCCTTGTTCTCTCACATTTTCTGCCAAGATGGAAATCCTTTCTCTAATAACTCTTGCAGACAAAGGCACTGTATTCAGTTGTTTAGCTACTTTCTGCCCCTACATTATTTCTGATATTTTCACAGCCACTGGTTTTATTAAGTCTTTAGCAATAGTATGTGGTTTGTTGTTTCTAGCAACCAACCATGCCACTTAAAAACTAGCTATTACTGCTGAACGTTAGCCAAACGTTGCCCTCTTGTTATTTTCCACTCTCTGTCTTTTGACTGTTTATTCCACATTCTCATAGTATTCCCGTGGTTTGCAAGACAAATGTGATTGAACCTTGTCCAAGTGTTTTTTCAGTTGATTCTTTTCGAAAGACTCGGGAGTCAGTACTTCCATACAGACGACACATTGAGGTTTCATTTGTCCTTTGTCCTCTATTTCTATGAAGCCATAATTAAGGAATTCTGCCTGATATGTCCTCTTCCTTACTGATGCCATCTGAAAATGAAAGACAAATCTATCACTTTTTAAGGTCTTTTGACTTCTATTTTTGAAAAATAAAAGATTATTTAGTGACGAATTTAAGAGTTTAAATTAAAACTTTAAAATAAAATAACATAAAATCAAACCACAACTCAACCATAAAAATTCAAACAATAAGACTTAAAAAGAGTGAGCATTACATCTGTAGGGGCTGCATGAAATCTTCTTAAATAGAGTTAAACTCGTTAATAAACTTACTTTTGAAACAAAATAATTCATTAAAATAAAAATAAATATATAAAAGAAAAATATAATAGTTACCCATAAAAAAGTAAGAAATGGCAACTAAACAGCTCATGGGACAATTAAACCACTTACAAATAAACTAAAATATCTTAAAGTTTAAACTAATCTTATATTTATATATTTACCTTTTGTTAAATTTTAATCACAAAAGTCTATACAGAAACGTAAATATTATATAGATTATATCATAACTCACCTTATGTAAATAATTATTATATCACTTGATCAACTCTACAAATTCATCAACTACTCTGAAAGAGTCATGTTCAAAACATGGCAAAGTGCCACTTAATTAGAAGAAATGTTGCCAGATTTTACCGAAAAATAGAAGAATGGCTCCTCGATGCATTTTTTTTCTCCAACCTCATATTCGTTTCCCTCAACTAGCACATCCACATCCATAGCACATCCATTACCCCAAATATTTCTAAATTACCCCCTTTGGGGTAATTTATCCCTGTTCCCCGACCACTGATCTAGGCGGTTCAATTTTATTTATTCGGAATTAATGAAATGATTTATGAGAGGAAGGCAATAAATATTTAACTAACATAGGGGTTCGAGATATTCATGAAATGTGAGATTATATCAGCTACTGAATGAAACAATAAAGTAGGAAATCAAGATAAGGGAAAGAATTTAAGCTGATGTAAAAATGCACAATGCAATAAAATGTTATATGTGGTTCGGGGGAAAACAGCGGATGGGAGAGCTTGAGAGATCTTTGCACAGTCTTGTGAAAAATAAAGTCCAAATAAAACAATGTCTAAACATTAGGCAAGGTAGCAGTAAAAATCATGGAAAGAAAGTAGTGCATGGACATAAAAGGTTAAAACTTAATACCTATGGGCAGGAACGGGGAGTATAAACTAGGACGCGCGAAAATGATAAAGCTCGAGGTGACGATGGGGGATTGCAGGGAGTGATTTGATATTAGATGCGTGAGTCTCCAAAACAAATCACTAAGTATAAGAATTTAAAGAAATAGAAGATAATAATACACGCACTATATAGTTAGGATACAAAGAGACACCTCGACTGAAGTAGAAAATTACAAGAGTGTGAAAAAATCAAAGAATTTGATGAAAATATCAGTGAATAAAGGGTATGTAAAGCAGAGGACACCCGTTTGTATAGCGCATAATCACAAAGTCTCAGAAAGAATTTGAACGAGTTTCTAAGGCTTGTGTTGAGGAAAATAGACGGGAAAATAAGTGAGAGAAAAATAGATCGAGAAGTCTTGTAATAAAAAACGGCAGTGTGGGTGAACCAATGGCATGCGAGTTTCTAGAACCTATACTAAAAATTTATTCTGTGCCATCGCGTCAATGCCGAAATCGAGCGCAAATTAACACACTCTCCTTTATACTTTTTCACATCTATCATTTTACCTTTCTGGTTCACTCATAACTAAATCTCGCTGCAAAGAGTGAACCTTCCCCATTTTCGTCCCAAATCCTCCGTGCCGTAAAACCACATGGCTTGAGTTATGTGATTTGATGTGTACTCTGTGCCAACATGCTCTGAAAGACTTTTTGGTACACCTAAAAAAACTTTTATTTTGAGTTGAAGTTTCCTATTGCATTTTGATCTTAAATTTTTTTACTCCTATTTTTCTTCCTTTGCAGATATACATCTATTTCATGTCTCTTACTTCCTCTCATCCACTATCACACAGCTAAATTTCACTCATTGGTCTCTCTTCTTTGTGAAATAAAGTAAGGAAAAGCAGAACAGAAGGATAGAGAGAGTAATTAATGTATGAGTCATAATTATGAGGTAATTTTATTTCCACTCTTTCCTACTAATAAAAGGACCACGTTGAACTCGTTCGATATTCTAAAAATAACTGTAATCGAATTTCAAGCAATTTTATGAGATAATTAGGAAGGGTAATTAACGCCATTTGTTTCCATTGTAGCTGACTTTTTCCTATAATGAATTTTATATTTTAGGGAAGAAATTTATCATTACCGATTCAGAAGCTTATTCAAGGTAGGAAATTTCGTGATCAGCTTGAAGAGACTGTCCAATAACGATTCATAACTTGCATAAATGACCGATCACCGAGTAGAGCCCAAAGTTTTGGCTTAATTGTACAATTCTAATTACAGGTACATATGCAGAAGCGTGCACCTCGTAATCAAACTTCCATTTGGAAGAACAGATGAGGGCTAGAATATAAAAATTTACATATATGAGGTCCTATCAGTAATCTACTTGCTTACTGATAAGAAACGAAGAAATTTGTGATTAATAGTAAAGCGGCGCCAAAACTTTCAATAAGAATGATAAGACTTCACCTGGTATAGATAATTTCTAGTGAGAAAAAGTTGCAGGTCAGTAAAACGACCACAAATTCTGCAAAAATTAAACCATATTATCTAGAATAGTGAAAACATTACCTTATTTGCTTCATCAAACATAGTTTAAATCTTGTAGAAGACGGTTTTCTAAAGTTGGCATCTGAAATATCACAAAACTGAGTTGTTGAGCCAGTAAAAAATGTTAACATTTTTTGATATTACCACTGTTATACAGTTTAGGATTATGCATAAATAGTAACGAACTGAGCACATTTCTCTCCGGGGTATCCTCTGCTTATCTTACAGTATATGAGATATATAGTACAACCTTCCGGTACCTGTATCGGCGCACTCATAGATATTGAGGGGGGGAAGACCGAGAGATAGCCGCTAGCAAACATCGAGTGCAGATACTCGTACATATACATGGTGTTATGCTGCGACAGTATCTATATGCCTTCATTAAGTCAAAGGAATAACGTATTTAATTTGAAACTAAATAAAAAAGCTTTGAAAATGGTAATTTATTTATTTATTCGCTTCATTAGAACCAAAAACAAACTCTATAAACGTTACTCTCGCAATGATAATTTTTTTGAAATCCTAAATCCTAAACTCTGAAGCACATTAACGTAAGTCAAGATTCATAGCATAGCCTGCAAGAGGAAGAAAGATTTCTTAAGTATTTAGAGGATCAGATGGAAGCCCTCTCTCTTTTAAATATAAAAGCAGAAAAAAACAGTTTCAGATTTTACTCAAAAACAATCGAAAAACAAACTGTCCATACCATTAGCCAGACTTGTTTTTCAGTATGCTGGTGACTCATCTGGTCTTGGACCTTTTCTTACCTGTAAGAGAAGGTTTCTATAAGTGAGAATTCTTTGTACATTTAAATTAAATATAATTGTATGAATGGTAACCATATTTTGTATACAAATCGATCGGCTATTAGTGTAGACTTGTTAATTGAGGTATAGGTATTACCACCAATTTACACTTTTTCTAGACTACACTCCTGTAACTTAGAATTGAGAAAGTGGTTTAATCATAGGCAAGTACAGCTTATATATCACCCAAAAGATAAAAGAATAGGGACTATAATTGTTGATTAACCATTTCTGTAGATACTTAAAGTTGATCAAAATAAATATTGTTTTCCCTTCTGCTGTAGCGAAGATGAACACAAATTATTTAGTTAAGAAAAGCCAAAAATCTTTATGTCCATTTTCAACCCCTCTCAAAGCTAATATAGAAGAACTAGAGACTAAATATAAAAATATCATTTATATTAAATATTCCTCTCACCCCATTCTTTAGAAATGACCATTTAATTAGTTGATTTAATATGAATTAAAATGTAAAGATTAAAGGGTTCATTGTCTGACCATAGTGTAAAGACAAAAAATATGAACAACATATGTATGCTCGCATGAGGACATCCAAAAAGAGCTTACCTTATAAGATCAATATTATACTCAGCTCCTGGCATTAACTCGTGGCTTAACCTGCCCGATCACTTCAAGCTTGCTTCATTGATTCGAATCGTTGCTTACTTTGGAAGATCTCTATTATGCTATCCTCGAGATCTCTAATTCTAGAATACTATGGGAGGTTCTATCATACGGAGCTTATGGTCATCAATCATAAAATAATTTGGGAAATACCTATATAGATCGATTCAGTGTCTCAAATCATAGGTTACTTTGGGAAGATTCATAATACTCACCTCTTGGCTTCAACTTGTAGCTCAGTTTAGGAAAATCCTATCATGCTCTTTTTATCGCCTCCAAACGTCGGTTACTTTGGCTGACCCTTATCATGCTCACCTTATGGTTTCCAATAATAATTTACTTTGGGGGTTCTATCATGCTAGTTTCAGGGTCCACAATCGTAGCTTACCTTGGAAGATTCCTATCATTCTCGCCCAGGCTCTCCTTCCTCCTTAGGGTCACGGTGATGTGTTTCTTTGGCTGACATACTAACAGAACTCACCAACCTGCCCGCCCCCACCTTATCTTCCTCTTTGCTCTCCAGTGACAGCTTCCTTCGTTTCTATAGCAACCTCTGTTCTTTTCCCTCAATGCATTTCGTTCGACAAAATAAACTACTCTTTCTTGGTTTGGACAAGGGTTGGTAACTAGTATGGGGAAGGCCAGATTCTTTTGGATTGGCCATGGTATGCCCACCCATATTCTTCCTTCCCACTTTTTTAGGGCTGTCATGAATGGACACGGGACGCCACAGTCGGCTTTCGGTCAGCGAGGTCCGTCCTGGATCAAGAAAGTACAAGATATAACATAACAACAAACCAATATACGTTCTATACAGTCCATATAAGTTAACCTTAATACAGGGATGACGTGGATCTCAACATAGAGCGTATCACCCGCGCCTACACACCGACTGTGTTTCTTAAACCCATCCTGATGTTTTTGCAAATGGGCGACCACCGTATTAGATAGTGGAAACCAGAAATATAGTGCTGTTCTGACAGGTTTCGGTGGCTTGCCGTCACTCTTCCTGCCGCTCAACACAGCTGCCTGGGTGTTTGAGGAAAGAATAATGAGGAGTTAATCAAACTATGATTTATGACTATATACCCCCCAAAAAGTTAAATGCTAACACAAAAAATAAAAAGAAGATGGCAAACCCCAAACGCTGGCAAGTATAAATACCAAAATATATACAGCCTTAAAACATATTTCGCCCAACGCAAATTAGAAATCACACGCAAAAAATATATATCTATTGACACAAATCCAAGGCACAAAAGATAAATAAGACCTTAAAAAATCTAAATATTAGCCAAGGCCAAAATATACAGTTGATCACACCCAAAAAATAATATATATATCGAAAAAAATCCAAGACAAATTGGTACGGTTAATGTAGTGGCATTATTAGTCAACCGCTCTACTTTAGGTCCAGCGTGACATCCTTTCGTCTTCGAACTGGAAGTCTACATTTTTAGTATAGCTAAACCATCAGTTAAATAACTGGTTTCAAATTTACCTCTTTATGTTAACCTCATTACTGTCACAGAAAACCGTTATTATTGATATATTAACAGCGTTGACTTAGCCAAAAGAGTCGAAAAATGGAAAGATATCAAAGAAAAATTAGTATGATTAATGTAGTGGCATTATTATAGAACTGCTCTACTTCAGGTCCAGCGTCACATCATTTCGTCCTCAAACTGGAAGACTACATTTATAGGATAGCTTATCCTAAAAATGTTGTCTAATAATGCCACTTCATTAACTGTACCATATATATATGCAGATACACCCACAAAGGAAAATTAAAAAACGATTCCGAAAGCTTTCGTCTATATTTTTAAAGACCTTTTCAAGACACGAACAGTAGGCTAGACATCATGCATCGCCTTAAATAGTGGAATGGGGGGATTAGACTAGCCACCTCTGTACCTTAATTCGGGAGTACAATATCCTGAAACTACTTTATTTGAGATTTTAGGTATGTAGTGATAATGGGATCTAGCATGAACAAACCAGGGCTAAGATTGGGAATTTATGAACGCGTTAATGGAGATACATTCTAATATATTTTTCGAAATATATTGAATATCGTTGAAGAACACAGTTTCTCTCCCTATACCTGCTTCTACACTTATTAAACTCATTGCTCTTTGCATCAACAATTGCAAATTTACCTTTAATGGAAACTTTTATCGCCAAATCTTCGGAATGGCAATGAAGAATTGTTTGTCCCCTGTATTCGCAAACCTATACATGGAATTCTTTGAATTTAGAATTCTTCCCCAAATTAATGAAACCCGTATAGCCTGGATGCGATATGTTGATGACATCCTTAGCCTTTGGCCTAATAATTTAAATATTAATACATTTCTTACTAAAATTATCACCTTAGTGCCCTTGAGTAAATTTCCTCTAAAAGTTTAAAAAGATCGCACACACCATTTCCTAGATATTATAATTTATCGGACAAACCATTGTTTCAAATATAAAATATATAGAAAACCCACAGTCATAGACCCTTTTATACCCACACTTTTATTCTAACCACCATAATAACATCAAACAAAGTGTTTACTTCTCTATGTTTTTGCCTGCCCTTAAAATTGTCTCAGAAAAATACCAAGACAAAGAAGTCGATAGAATATATAAAATAGGGGTTAAATTTGTGCTACCCTTTGTACTTTTTCGACAATTGTTATAAGTCCTCTAACCGTTTCTATTATCAAACTACTATTAATATCCCTAAGTTCCAGGCCCAAAACTCATTAGTTTTGCCCTATAACCATATTTTCATTAAATTACCTCGTTTATTTAGGACTCTAAACATAAATGTTATTTTTAAGTATGAGACTACATTTTATCTCATCCTTGTCAAAAATTCACCCCTCCCAACTTGGCATTTTTTATTCGATGGGCTGCAACAAGTGCCAAAAATGGTATTATGGACAAACCGGGAAAGAAATAGATGTCCGGGTTAAGCAATATTAAGCCAATATACGTAATCACAGGGAACAATCTGCGCTTTTTCTACATATGTACAATCTTAACCATAGCATGAACTGGAATAGTGCCAAAGCAGTCATAAAATGCAGTAATTATATTTAGAGAAATATAATAGAATGTATCTCCATTAATGCGTTCCCAAATTTAAATCTTAGCCCTGGTTTGTTCATGCTAGTCCCCATTATCACTGCATACATAAAATCTCAAATATAGTTGTATCAGGAGTTGGTACCCCCTAATTAAGGTTTACGGGGCGGGTATTTTAACCCCCCCTTCTAATATTCAGGGAAATATATGCCCAGCTTCCTGTTCATTCATTGAAAAGGTCTTTAAGAATAAAGACGAAAGCGCTCGCGTGCGTTTTTCACTTTTCCTCTGTGGGTGTATCTGCATAGCTTTGACTCATGTGCACTTTGCGAGCTTTTTTCCTATATATATATATATATATATATATATATATATATATATATATAGATATATATATATATATATGAGGCCAGAGGCCATGTTGGATTCATGTACTGTAAAAGTCTACAGCAATTTCAGCGTTATTCGCTCTGACTTGTACTATCTATATTCTCCCTACAAGTTGTTTTACTCGGTCTGTGAGGCTAGAACAAACACACAAAAGACATAATTTATTCCGAGACTGTCTTTCCACCGTGGCAGGTCATCTTTAGGGAATGAGTACAAGTCGCATACATATCAAAAGGCATTTGATATGTATACCATAATATGATAAATTAATACCTTAAGAATATATTAATTAAAGTTATCAATTACCTAATGTCTATATACTACTTGTTTTTGCTAAAAATGCCTATAATATGTGTGAAAGAGGTAATACATTTGATATTTATTTTCAGCATTTATGCTGGCTCAAATCTATTTAAAATTCGAGAGCTGATAGAATTAAACTGTTGCTAATTTTGGAATGAGCAGCTCAAACTAAATATAAAAAGACATCTGTATTTTTATATTTAACCTATTGCTTTTCCCAATCCCTAATCTCAACAGACGCTTCGCTTACACGCAATGTTTGTTATCGGCATGAATTCATACAAACATTCCATGTCATCTCCAACCCCAATAAAGAGAAATTATAATTGAATCCAAATTACTTATTCATTTATTGGTCAGAAGTGACATGCAATACCATTTTCCAAATTTAAATTAATTTACTACTCCTCAAATATTTTCTATTGAAATTAAATCAACTTATATACAAGTTAAATTTACAACCGTTAATTTAGTGGATACGATTTTCCACTGCATATCACACTGAACATCTATATTACTATAAACCCTATTGGCCACAGCATAAATCGCTCTATGATATCTCTCATATAATGTAATTAGACATTTGTGGTGAATTAAAAGATTATACATAAAAGATTGTACATTTATTTATTTTTAATTGTTTTAATATTTAGTTGGACACCTTTTTGGTTTAATTAAAAACATATTTCTTCATGGTATAAATTTCACAAAATTAAAAAAATTCTGAAGCCAGCTTTTCCTATTCAGCTTGTTATTTTTCATATGGTTTTGTTATATTTATACGTATGATAGTTCTGTGTGCATCTCCAGGCACAAGCCACAAAGGTTTCAAATCATTTATGTCTGGTGCATTTGTTGGATACTCCAGAGGATTGATCACCTTTATTTCAAACCAATTTTGGTCTGGTGGGAGTATGCCATTGTGAAAGTGTGGAAGTTTTTAATAGGCATTATATGAGGAAGAGACTCAAATTTTCCAATTCCCTAACTCTAGCAAGGATTATTTTACCACCCAGTTAGAGCCTATTTACAAGAGAAAGGTAATGAGCTTAAGTCATCGAAAAAAGATTTTACCTTTTAACAGGAACAAATATTAAGGAATGTGTAACCTTTTCCTTGGTCCTTAAATCTTACTTAGGTTATTAAGCTTAAACTACAATATTTTAGTTATCCTTAAAATATTTACAATATTAAAATATTTTAGTTATTAATTTATGAAACTTTATCTTTAAATTATATTAATTTCAGAGAACACTTTTAGAAAAAATCTTTTAAATGTACCAGTATGTTACAAGTAATTAACAGTTGATCAAGAATCTTTTTTGTTTGTGATAATATTTAAAGGTCACCTCTAGAGTTTGGTGGTTGGTTTATAGTTATATACCAATATCTTAGGTTTAGCCAATTAAATTATTTACATTTAATTATTTTATTTTATAATTATACATTTTTAACTAACGGTTATAGAAATTGTGGAGTTCATTCTCTTCAGGCATAAAAGATCTCTCCTGGCCCCGAAGAAGACATGTAGTCCCATACTATGATCGATCCACACCCATGCCTCAGAGTTAGTAACACAGAAGAAGGGTGAAATTCTTTTCCAATTCTTCGTCTAACAAAGGACGCCCCAGATGTGCTGTAAATCTTCAAAATTGTTGCAAAAATATTAAAATTATAAATAATTTTCTTCTAAATATATTTTTTGTAAATACAAATATTTCATGTAAATCACCCATAGAATAGTTTTTCTTAGATAGCTGATAATTACTTTCATCTGACGATATAACTTTACATCATTTTTTTGTTATGGAATTTTCGGCATTATTAGCCCACTGATGCCATATTTAATATCAAATTCTTGATATCCATGGCTTGTTTCTTGCCTCGCATCCTGCTAGGTATTGATCTATAAGTCTCCTCGGAACGGTTCTAATGATAATAGAGAAAACGAAGCATCACTAAAGTTCCAAGAATTTTCGCAAGTTGTTTTTCTGCAATTCATAATAAAATAAGCATGATAGATATCTTTTCTAAGTGGTGTAAGGCAGTTTTTGCCAATTCTCTTCCTAAATAAACCACTGTTTTCTTCTTAAAATGGTTTTATCGTAGTTAATACAGCATATCTTGAACAATATAAATATTTTGGCGATTTTACTTGTGATTCTTTGGCTATGTAGAAATTGGATTTAAGCTCTTTTCGCTTCTATAATTTCTTTAGTTTTAGTCATATTATTTATTTCAAACGATATTAAATATATATTGGTTAAATTCTGACTTTAAAAATTATATCGTCTTAAAAGTTACATACTACAGAACTACAGAACTACAGAATCTAGGACCAACAAAGACCCTAAGGTCCGCTCGAGGCTAGTCCGCTACACTACATCCGAAACTACGATACACACTTATCTACGAGTGTATCTCTAACATGCTATTTTTTTTTTTTTTTTTAAATATATAATCTACTGTACACACTTATCTACATGTGTACAATGTCAGGCATATTAACTACTTCAACCTAAGGGGGGGTGATAGAAAGTTTTTCTTCTCAACTTCCGCAGCCCTCGACTGCTAGTGGTGAAAATCTAGTTATAGGATAGGCGGAAAAGAAAATGGATATCTAAACTACACTATTTAGTAAAATACTAAGTAATTACAATATGTTGCCAAAGTATTCAAACATATAATCAAAATACACAATAATACCATAGATCTTTCTGAATTCTAAGATAATTTCCTAAAAGTTGGATTAAATATGTTAAATATAGAAATTATAAGGGGTGATTTATAAATTTTGCCAAGGGTGTAGTTATATCCATCAATCGATCTAAGTACTTTCCTTTATCTTCCCTCTATAGTTTTAAAACCTTCGCTAAAATATTTGGTGTAAAGATAGCTTACTGAATGATACCCTATTTTTCTATATATAATGATCTTTTGTCGTAGTAGGGGAAAAAAATTCATAACTAAAATATCAGCAATACTTCGTTTTCATCAACATGACTTTCGGGAGGTTAAACACACAAATGTTCTTCCTTCCAAGTTAACTGAGTCATATCCATTTTCTAAAAACATCTTCATATAATCTATTTTTTTCTTTACCTTTATTTACAATTCTGCACATTTTAGCTGAAATTATCAAGCGATTAAAAATCCTTTTATTAAGAGGTAGTAGCAACACTAAACTAGTTTTGTATAACACTTTTCTGACATGTGCGGTCTGGAGAAACCTTGTCTCGTACCACGAATTAATTAAATAAATATGCCACCTATTGCGAAGGATAACGAAAAGGAACTAAAAGCTAGAAAAACAAGTAAAAAAGGAGACTATTTCAAAAGTAGTATACCGGGATTGGACGAATTTCTCCTATCTCCAACCGTTATACAAAATAAACAGGTCGCTTTGTTTGACCAGAATAATGAGAATGACTGCAACTCCTTTCAGCAAAGAAGGAATTTTCCCTTTGCTGGTGTGTATTTTAAAAGGTAATAAAACCGTATTATGCAAATTAAAATAAATAGTTATGAGCAAAGCGGAAGAAAGAAATTATTTTTTTTTCGTTGAGGTAAAAAAAGGAAATTGCTTCGACCAAATTGATATTTATATTGAATTTAGATTGAATGAGAAGACGGGGAGACAAACAAATAAATATTTGTAAATGAGAATAGGGAAAATATTTCAAGTGCAAAAATTATTTAAATAAAATACCAGCATTCTTAAAACTTAAAAATCTAGAAAATTGAAACTTAAATCAGATTTAATTAACGAGAGAGCTGAAAGCTCTGGACGGCGTAAGGAGCTTCATAGATGGACCACATTATGTTGATAATATCGAATATGAGGGTGCTTTAAAGCGCTTAAAAAAGTGTCAAATAAAAAGATTAATATTTGTATAATAGCGCAGCGAGAATACCATTTCACTTCCTTTCGCGATTTGTAAAAGGGGACAAATCCTTGTTAAACGCCACTTGTCTTGGAATGAACTCAGATGTTTTTTTACATATAGCAAATAAGGCAATTTCAGAAATGTCTTGGGATGTCCCGAATACTGTCTTGCCATGGAAGTTATAGCGTAGATGATGGCACATTGACATTGTAGAAAACGGCATGATACAGCTGATCAATGGGAAAATTAGAGAAAAGAGATTAATAAAAAAATGGTTTGGAAAGCGAAAAAATCGCATATTTGCCAACTTTTCTCATAATAAGGTACAACATATAGATGTAGTACACATGTCTTTCTTGTACAGTTCTTGCAGCGTCATTAGCTTAAACTAATTATATTTCTTCATATTTAAAGACCAACAATTGAGAGCGATCTTTATTTTCTTAAATTTAATGTAAATGAGGAAAAACTGCCAGCTAGTTGACGCAGTAATCTACGTTCACTAACTGGCAGATTTTTCCCTGATTTAGCAATTTTCTTGAAATCGATAATTGCATTTATTTATTTGTTAATAAATCTTTTTTTTATCATTAATTATTATCTTTATTAATTTACAAAATCCAATAACTTTTATTGCACCCTTTCAAATTAAAAAGTATACAATAAACCTCCTCCCAATTCACTCAGAACACTCAATGCCCTCTTTGTTTATGGTCACAACTGGTAATTCTAAAAAAAGAATAACATTATGATATGAGGCAGGGATAAAAAATAAACATCTGAATGATTCGTTTGTAGAAAGTTCCATAAGCTCAGTAACCTTCCCTGAAGTCATTTCAGGTGAATCTCTGTTTTTTTAACTTATTCTATTCTTATCATTCTGTCCAAGTGCACTTTCAGCGATGATTATTGTTAGTTTCAAGTAAATAGCGAATATCAAAGAGATTATTTACTGCAAATTTGCGCTTACTATTATCATGTTTGTCCAAATTTGAACTGGATCTAGCACAACTGACGGAAGCTTCTTATCCAGGCCAAGCTGGTAAGTTCAAATACATATTAAATAATATAACAGCCCTAAATAAAACTACCTCAACTGGCTATTTTAACCTTCATTTATTGGATACATTTAACGAGGCATTTTGATCATCGTAAAGGAAGGTTATTTGTTGCATTTCTCATTTAAAATGCAATATAGACTAGTACATCTAGTCCACCTCGGCATTGCATTGCAATGAAAAAGTGGCTTTTCCTTGATATAAGGACTGCATAACAAGCCTGTGTTGGATTCAATTTAACTGATAACACTGTCCAACAATTGTTTTGCTACAAAATTGAGAAAATAGTTTTCCAATGTAGTTTTTTGAGTAGATTACGAAAATGACCTTTATTTTTTATAAAATCCCATCAGTCTTTTATAATCTGCATATTAAATTTTTATTAATATTAGATGATTCAGTATATAGTGGTATGAAATATTTTTTATTATTTTTATTTTATTTGACAAAAAAAGCTTAGTCAACAAAAGAAATTAATAAGTCTTTTTAATCCATTTCAGAGTGTGGTATTATAAAAATATATTTAAAAGAATAATGAAGATTTAAGATTTTTCAAAATTGCTCATATCTTTACAATAGTAATATATTTTTTAGAATAATTAGGCTTCTTTTTATGTACAACATCTTGTCTGTCTATGTCAAGGGTTCAGCTGAAGTTAGCACTATTGCAGGACTCCATTTTCCTTTATAACGATTTTATATAGTAGCAATATCTTGGTGGAATCTTTTACCATGATCATCTCTGACGTCTGTTGGATTCTCTGGAAAGAAAGACGGATGGGAAGGCAAAAAATGAACCTTATTAACATACTACATCCCAACTCATTATAAGACTTAATCAAATTCTGAACAAAAATGTGGTAATTTTCTGATTTGTGCTTCCAAGGAGAACATTATATACACCTTTAAAACTATGCCAGGCCTCAAATTCTAGCTTGCTCAATTTTGCCTCAAACCTACTATCTCCATAACTGGTAGAATCTGAGGCCCAAAGAAGATCTTTCTATAATTTTAGCATCACTAATCTTAGGAAATTTGGTTTTTAAATATAAGAAGGATAACTGATCATGCTTTAAGGCTTTTAAAAATTCTTTTATTAAACATAATTTTATGTGAAGTGGTGGCTAAATTATGTTGTCCTTAGGAACCAATAGTTCACGTATGACATTATGACAACCTACTATTTTCTCTGCTCTTAAAGGCCATTCTGAGTGTATGTAATGTTCTCCTCGAACTCTACTCCTGTACTCGCACAAAACCACATGGATATTGTGTAGCCTGAGTGCAAGCCATTTAAAATGGCTACTACCTTAAGGTCAACAGTAATCAATCCTTTATGTTCACTGTATTTAATGCTATTTAAAATGAAATCTAAATTCTCATAAGATTCTTTCAAAACAACAGAGTAAACTACTGGAATCGATGGTGGTTTATTTCCATTATGCAGAAGCACGACCCTACTACTATATAAAGAAGCATCTATGAAAAGTGTATTGATTGTGTTCATAATGCATATATAATTCTTTAAAGAGACGTGCAATATTATTACAGTTGCCTAAATTGTTGTTAAATGAAAATTTGTATTGTAAATTGATTGATCGAATGCGAAACTTACTAATTAAACATATTCTGCTACTAAATTTACTTCTTTCAGTTTCAAGGCCAGTAATTCACTGTGTTGCTTTGTTAATTCTTACTCTCTTACAAGATCATCTAGATGATGTTGCGAGAAAAATTTTGGAGTAGTATTAACAGTTTTAGGTACATAAATTTCAGTTTCTGGTTCACATGATTCCATATCTGATTCATTAGAGTTGGACAAAACAATTTCTGCAGGTGGTTTAGGTACTGGAAGGTCGTTTGAGTCAGGTATAGGCCGTATAGCAGATCTAAGGTTGGGATATATCACATCTTAAGCGCACTTCGTTGTTTTACATAAATGTATGGAAATTATATGTATAAAGTTTAAAGTTCAGTACATGTGTGATTACAATAAAGTGGTTCTAAACTTAAATAATTTTATATTTTAAAAAATAAAATTACAGTATACTACTTCAAAATATAGGTAGAGTGGACAATAAACAATTACTTCCTTTGTATTTCTACCAAACAGAAAAAGCAGTCAGTGGCATGATCTTTGGGGTCTTGACATACCACTGGAACACCAAATTGAAGGCTTTTTATTTTTCATTTAGACCATTTTGATAAAGAATTACAGCATGTAGTGCAACAGATACGTGGTGCCCATGGTTTATCATAGTGCCAATTTTAGATCCCCCCCAAAAATTATCTAGTTTTTTCACTAGAGAAGAAATTTTTCTTTGATTTTTTTTTAATGTTACTGAATCACATATGTAGCAGAATTTATCTGGGCCATTTTTAGACTGTTCTCTTAGGATTTTAATTAAAATTGTTGCTTTTATTTAAAATTTTATTTAGTTAAGTAAACTGAAAATAAGAAATAAAAGAATGAAACTAGTTAAAATCTTTCAAGTTGACAAAAAGAGTAATTGGCAACTTACAAAAAAAATTAAGTCATTTCGATAAAAATGACTTCTACTTTAGAAATCTCTTTATAAAACTACATTAAAAAATGTTTTTCTAATCTTTTTAGTCGACAAAAAGTTAAATTTTGTTCGACAGTATAATTAATCTGGAACAAGATTTACTAGAGATGGTCATCAGTAGAGTAATGAAGATCGAGTAATTTAATTAGTTTCCCCATTCATCGTGGTAATCGGAAAGACAAAACAACCGCAACCTTTAAATAGTGACTGTTTACATATCAGAAGGTGAATAAATATTTACCCATGAATTAAATATGTTCACCAAAATATCGATTAAATAAATATTTTCCTTAAAAATTTTTCGAAATTATAACGTGGCACCTTCATCCAAAGGAGGCAGGCCTCCTTTAAATACTCGAAAAACTGTCAGATAAATATAGTTTTTGACATTAAAGTGAGCTTAGAAATATTGTGAGAGGCCTGACTCCCTAAAGAACTAAATGAATGACACCGCAATAAAAATAATCGACCTTCAAAACTTTCCTTAATTCTAGGAATATCCTTTGGAGGACACTAGCAATTATATCAATCGAAATATAATGTAAAACAACATAAGGGTTTCACATTTATTTAGAATTGGCCGAATAATTACAATATTACTACGAAAACCAAAAAAATCACAACGTGGACTGGCCGACCGATCGATATAGTTAGATATAGAGTTGCACAGGGCTAAATGCACAGGAATAAGAGCACCTGACTAAAAATCGCCTATAAAAGTTATGAGCAATGTAATGTGTATTTATGTAAATGCGTTCATAAGTTCAGAAAGAAAGCTTAAAACTTTTACTTTATACTTTCCTGTTATTTTGTTTACAGATACCTAATAATGATATCACTCATTTATTAAGCTGGCAAGAAGAGTGAAGGTCGAAAAACCTTAGGAAATCAGGTCTAGAGAAAGAATGAAAAAGATCAATTGAATTTCCTGAAATTTCGTGGTATTATAGTGAATCAAACATTGTCAGTTATCGTATAATTAAATTCGATGACGATATACGGTTCTGCGAGTCAAGAAAGAAATGGATCACTCTCAAAAAATAACTCTCAGGGAAAATGGCAGTATGCAACATAATTCAATAATAGACAAATTTTGAGTCAGCTGGCAGAATTCCAATTCAAGCTGGCGCAAAATATAATCTAAATGCGTATTGTCTCACTTTCCACGTTGCTTGAGAGAATTGAGACTCAGAAATCGCTAATAAGTAAAAAGAATACAGCGAAAAGATTGGCGTTTGTTATGAGCATGTGGTTTGGATTAATGGCAATTGGCAAATATTATTCATCTGAGACAACAACAAATTTAGATTGTTTGAATCGAAAGGAAAGTAGCATGTAAAGTGGAGTAGAATTTTAAGATTGAAATCCACTTCCACAGAAATAAAGGTTATATTTGTATTAGATTGGTTTGTAGTTTGGGGTTTTATTTCTAGCGCTGACTGTGCCTTTTGTTTATAAAAGTAACAAAGGTCACGCTGCGGTATAAAAGGATCAGCTTCAAGAGAATATGATACACTCTCCCGCGACATTGCAAAAAGCTGATTCTATTTTCATTCAGGATAATGAGCCGTGTCACAGTGTAAAGAAGCTGAAGTAGTTCTCGGATTCTGAAAATCTCGACGCGATGAGCAGGCATACAGGCATTATTTAAACGCATAATAAACTTATGAATGATAATATGTGAAAAGGTAATGGCTTGGAAAATAAGGAATGTTAAAGAATCTTGGTCAAGTTTGAAAAATAATCGGATATAATCACCTCAAACAATGTGAAAAAAGGGTAAGGTTCTACAGACGAAGATAGGTTGTCATTCATAAAGGTCCTACTCAATACTTATTAACATTTTCTTCACTGTTTACGAGATAATTATATTTTTTTAGATAAGGTTGCATATATACTTTTCTTTCTCTACTTTTGGACTCACTCTTTGTTCAAATACACATACCTTTCCCTATAAATCATTTGATCCCATGTTCTTTGAAATATAACTTATACCCATGAGTGCCAAATTTCCAAGAATATTATTTGTAATTTTCTTGGAAAATAAATAAGAATTTTCAATAGAATGTAGATTTTGATATGTTTTTCTCTAATTTTAGACGGTGGTTTTGCACTGTTAGTAATCAGCAGAAGCGCCACACCAAATTTAAATTTGGTAGAGACAGCAAAGAATCCGAATCAAAAATCAGGCTTTAACCAATCTTGTCAACTAGGCCCGCTCAATTATGCCATTATACCAAGATGGACAGACAAATTATTTATGCTGTTTTGAATACCATGAAGAAGATATTTAGCCACAAATATTTAATGGTGGTAGTTTCAATACCCACAAAACCGATAAATAGGTTGACTAAACCCGAAAACTATACTTTGTGATTAGCATCTGCTGCTAATCAAATAGAGGTGTTTTGATATTCGGGTAGACTTAAGACTCGAGTGTAAAAGTCATAATATTCTGTAAAAGAGTTAAACGAGCTGGTTCTATCTTGATCCGAATAGGAAAATCAAAAATAAAGAGTAGCAGAAGAGCCATACTCACAATTGGGACACCAATGTGAGTGATTAAGTCCGTCATCTTTTGAAGTTGCGCACCTTCAGAGCAGTATACAGCGCAAAGAATGTCAAATTTTAACCAAACAAAGTCGGAGCAGCTGAAAGAAGGATTAATATGAAAGAGGGAATTTCTATGCCTCTCGTACAAAAGAAAATAAGGCTGAGTTTGGGTGCCTCTCTGGTGAGGTGCTGATCAAAAGTGACAAAAAATTGCATCACTTGAAAGTAAAGCCGTATCGATTCAATATTAAGAGAAACAAAGACCCGAGACTATTGTAGACGGTGCTAAAAGCGCTAGAAAACCCCCCACCTCAAAGCAAGAAAAGGCACCTCTAGTAATAACGAGGTCATACTCTTTATGATACCGGCAGAGACATTGGGACTGATCACATTGAGACAGGGCTTTAAGGAGTCGGAGAGAGCTTCTACCGCCTACCTCCAAGCGGAATCAATGAGCTCAGATGAATTCAAAGAAAAAAAGGAGATATGTCGTTTTGCACATGATTCTTCTCACTAGGGGCTGTCCTATACATTTTCTTGATCAAAACATACTATACTAAGTTGCTAACTACAAAAGAAACCTTCGTAGGGGGAAATTTCAAGAGGGAACAAAGCATGAGAAACTGAGGCTGAGTTACACAAGTCACACTCAACCGAACAGAAATAACATCCGCTGTGTAATGAATATTTTAACCTGACATTTACCTCTTTCTCCATCTTCTTATAGAGGCTGGAATTTAAAGAAATTATTGGAAATCAGCTGGGTGCAAAAGCACGCACTGTAACCTTAACGGAAAAACTGGGAAATAGCATGTTATTAGATCCTGTTTATAAAGCTACCTAAGAGAAAGGGTATACGTCATTTTTCGTGTCAGAACATGACGTATGAAATTTTGTCTAGGCCAAGATACTGCAGTTCCATCCTGCAACCCCCATACCTCCTTAACTTGAGTCCCTTTAATATTTTCCATGTTTCTCTATTTAAATACATACTTTAAAATAACTTCTTTTTTAATAACTTGAAGAGGTTAAACAACCTTGAAAACCTGGTTTACTGCAAAATACTGATTTATTAAAGGAATGATTAGATTTTTGGAAATAGGTTGGAAAAGTGTTTTGGGTCAAACGGAGCGTATGTAGAAAAATATTCCTTCTAGTATTTAGGTATTTTTAGATTTTTTAGTCCCTTTGTTAAATTCGAATGGTTACACATTTCCATTCTGATGAATGCAAAGTGCAGTTATTTGTAGTATCGAAGGAGAATTTTGACGAATGCTCCGAAGATTCTAAGATAGAATTTTAATATTTGTTCACCGATGTGGTGTAATAATGTTCTTATTCTGGTTAATCCCCAGAGAAAACTGCATATGTGAAGGTCGTGGTCTTTGAACTAAAGTGTACGATTGATATTACTTGATAATGTATAGAATAATATTTAAAATGCTATTTTATATTCCATAGGGGACAAGTGGCAATGAACCGTCTCGTCCTGGTACTGGGACGAAAATTCGCCAAATAGTCTGGGGGACAACGTACTCATCGCATTAAGCTGCAAGGAAGCGTTCCATCAAATGGTGCTTGCGTCACGCGTGATTGACTAATTCGAATAAAACAGAAAGCAACTTGAAACCGCGACGGCATTAGCGGTTACTTCCATGGAAACAGTCAAGGCACGATTCCATGCATCGTTTTGTTCTCGTAGGCCATCTCCCTTATATTACCCATGCGACCCTGAAGACTTAACTCATTCACCACATGGTGGAGCTGCGCTGACTTTAAACAGAGTGAATTTGACACGGAAAAAGAACCCCTCGTTGGACTTTGAGCCATCTGTGTACAATGGCACAGATCCAGCCAAACAAAATATGAGCTCAAAAATGATCAAACGCAGTACTCTCAGCTCTGAGGAAGCTTTAAGGCGTAGAGACCTATAGTCTAAGGTTATACCATCAAGGTTTGCATCGGGGGAAAGTCCAGAGACACTTATGGCCAGAGAGATACACCGAGCCCTCTAAAGAGTTTTCTAGCCCTAAAATTAAAGGGTATAATTTATAACTGACATCTCTCAATTGCATAAACACCGTCCAGAATAACGGCAGATGCAATGAGAGCCTTTGGCGTTTTAGGGAGACGCCGTGGCCGAATCTACAAGCATATAATGCACTGTGCACGGTAAAGAGAAGGAACCATCACCTCAGCATTGATGAGAATGAGATCATTAGGAGACGTGCGGAAGATACCATTCAGCTGACGGAGACTAGTGTAGAGTAAAGTATCCTTATCCTGTGATGGTGTGTTCAAAAACGGCCTATATCCCGGAAGGGTGGCCAGGGGCACGACCTAGTATGTTGTCCTGTATAAAGACTGATAAGTGTCAATGGGAGGCGGCAAGGCTGAACAACTCTTCTCAGTTGTTTCTGAGTCTACGATAATAATATTCAAGCATTATGTGTTCGTGGCCTAGATCAGAAAGAATTATTTAGAGGCTCTCTTAGAAGAGAAGACCTTTAATGAAATACCCGTATGCTTCCTAGAGGTTGAATTCCAGGCTATGAAGGCACTGTTGCTTTCGAACTCTTATTGTGGTTTGTTTAGCTTTTCATGTGACTATTTTATTCCCTCTCCCTTGAAACATTAAAGGAGAAGGCCGGGGGTTTGAAGAAGATTGTGCCTCTTTTTGATGGTCATGCGTCTCCCAGTCTTCCGGCCAGCCTTCAATGGAAGCGTCGGAGCCGAGGTTTCCTTGGTGCTGTCCTCCTTTTGGGGAAGTTCTGAGGACAATTTCATGACGACGTTGCTGGGTTTTGCCTCGCGTGAGTCTACTGACTCGGTAAAGGGAGTGGGCGTGTTTTACTAGAGCCAGGATGTGAGCCCTTTGACCAAACAGATGTACCAGTACAGGCATGCTCTGAGTAAAACCCTTAGAAGGCTTCACATAGGGCCTGACAGGAGCAAATCCTTAGCTTCGTAAATAGAGTCAGTCAGGAGCCTGAAGGCCAGTACCTTTCTCCCAGGAGATACGCACCACAGTGCATCTAGAAAGCATGGTCTAACACTGAAATTGAAAACAATTAACCTGTTTAAGGAGTTGATTGAAAATTTTAGCGATCTGTATAAGATAATAAGAGTGGAAAAAATTAGACCATCAAAGGAAATATATAAATCCATCTGATGAAATTATGGCAAATTATGGCAAATAACTATGAGAAGCTGGCGAGGGCGTATCATCTAAAAGCGCATCGGTTTACGCCAAGAAGTGAAACGATTGGATAGAGTCGAATCATGGAAATCATATCCCAAGCAAGGTTGCAAGTAATAGTTCTAATTAATGGATATGGATTAGCACGTGATGATTTCCTTGCTTAGATATCCAACTATCTTAATCTTTTGTGAAACCCTGGCCAGCAGAAAGGAACTGCTCATTGTCAGAAACAAGTAAGATAAAGGATGGGGTTCATATAGACAGGGAATTATAAATAAATCTTACTTGTTTAGATTACCCAGAAATACACTAACTTTATTGTCTTAGTTTTTGTAGACAGATTTAAGAAAAATTTGATATGCTGTTTTTTTGGTTTTTACATGTACTGGTATTTAATATATACCCGTACATATATATATATATATATATATATATATATATATATATATATATATATATATAAGCAAAATCTTTCTTAGCTCTTAAAATAAACAAATTCTGAAGAGTTTACATTTGGCAATTTTTGATTTACTGGTATTTTTCTTTTGAGGTGAATGAAATAGATTCCATCGGATACTCTTGCAAAAATAAACCCTATGTATTCTGTTACGTCTGCAGTGAATACACTATTGAAACATATCGACCATGATATAAGTTGGTCGCCACACATGGTGCGCCCCACACTCACCGAGTATCTGCGTCGTTTGATGAAGGGCAAGAATAGTCACCTGAAGTTTGGAATTCTCTTGGTTTTGAGGGAGCCTACAATCCACATCACTGAGTGCTAGCTCTGCGCTATTGATCTTAATGGGATCAACAGTAAGAACCAGAGCAACCTCAAGTATTATAATGTTCAAATGTAGGTCGTTCTACACCTCATTCTGGTAAAATTCAACTACCTGTGTTTTTAGAAATCCTCACATTAGTGACAAATATTTCTACAGTGTTAAAGAAAATGAAGTAGAAGAATTTTGGGACGACGATGATGATTCACATCCTTTTTCCTTAAAAAATCTAAATCATCTAGTTCGCGATCTTAGCTTCTCAAAGACATCAGTCGAGCTGTTGGACATCAGAGTGAAGAAAAAAAACATGTATGTCAGTGCTTGTATCAACTTCTAAAGCCACAGACATTCAGAGTAACTCCTTTTTTCTATGAAGAGAATTTATTGTACTCTACAGATATTTCAAGCTCATGCAAAAGCTTAAAGGGCATCAGTACCTACTCAAGATTGGACACAGCTCATTGACATCAACAAGCGATCGCTGAATTATCTTCTGCTGCACAACGGCAACCAGTTTTCTGCTATAAACCTCGCCCACTCGACTACACCGAAGTAGAAATATGAAGCATTGAAGTAGGTGCTGGAAAAAGTCGTCATGATCAGCGTGCGATGTTGTTTTGTGTTTAACTAAATATTGTAAAATTTTTGTTGGATCAAAAGTTAGGGTTCACTAAGTACCCGTGCTTTCTGTGCATGTCGGAACGTGTGGACGGAGTGCAGCATTACAACAAGAAGCACTAGCATTTATGGGAGGAATTGGTGCTTATCAAAGCAAGAAATATCATAAACAACCCACTGGAGGAGATAGAAAATAATCTGCACACCGCTGCACATCAAGCTCTGCTTGATGAAACAGTTCAGCAAAGTTCAGGAAAGGGAGGTGGCTGCATCTTTCACTTATGCCGAGCTTTAACAGGATTGTCCAAGTGAAAGTTAAATACTAGCATCTTTGCCGCTCGTCAACTCCTTCAGCTCAACAAAGATCCAGATTTAAAAATCCAATGAACGAGTGGAAGTGAAAGCATGAAAGGCTTTAGTTCTTGAAGTGAAGAACTTTCGTTGCAACAAGAAGGAAAGGAAATACAGAGAACTTATCACTAATATGCTGACTGTTTTTAGTATCCTCGGATACAAGATGAAAATAAAAAGGGATTAGTGAACCTCACATTTGGATTCGTTTCCTAAGAATCTGGAATCAATGAGGGACCAGCAGGAGTAGAGATTTCTTAGGGCAAGAAAGAGTTAGAGCCCAGGTGTCAAGGAAGCTGTTATTGAGTCATGATGGCTTATGGCTGATAAGTAGTTGCGGCCTCTGAATAGACATATCACTACCGCTGATCAATCTAGGAGTTAGGAGAAACGGTACTTTATTTCCTGAATTCTGAACAATGGTGATCAATATCCAAATTACATGGTATTGGCCTCATTATTTCATAAACAAATAAATATATATTTATTGCTTCCCCAAAGAAGTGCGACTCATATATATATATATATATATATATATATATATATATATATATATAAATTATGGCAGGTTTATTAAAAAAATCAGCATTCCAAAAATGATAAGAGAAAAAAGTGCATTCCTGCGCTAAATCTAAACTCACGCCATTGTTGTGTCCAGGTAAAAATTTAGTTTCACTATCTGGATCTTTGCTATTCGATCAAAAGATTAGTTACTAAGGGTAATGCATCCAACCACAACATGTCGATGATAGTTAATTACATTAAAAAGACCGAGTACCTTCTTATGAAGAAGTCTTCTGAGGCCTAGACTCTTCAAAATAAGACAAAAATCGACCTCTTTTAAGACCTCACATCGAGAATCGAGTGGTCTCGAGTGCAAAGCTTGCTCACGAATGCAAGAAAGCATGTATGATCGCTTCAATTCACACATTGAGGCGTAGACTTTTATACAAAGGTCTCAAGGTGAAAGGGGCTGCGAAGTAGCTTCATCTCACTAAGATAAACCTTATGAATAGGTTTATTTTTTGTATAAAACTTTAAGAATGGACTGGTGAAGACTATGCCAAAGTGATATATGCTAAGAACGCTCTCTCTGCTTGTTTGCAACATCGAAATTACTGCGCGTTAGGAGGAGAAAAGTTGACCTATTTCACGAGTCATGTTTTATTACCGCTGCAAAGCATTCATCAGTTTTCATGTCTAAATCTGATTCTATTCTAAGGGAGTTAGTGCACTAACAATTTTTGTCAAGAACCGGAGGGTTATGCGTTAGGCTAGGATTACCGAAGTGGCTCGGTATTCGGGGCAAGTAAAGGAATTTGAAACGACGCGGCAAAGAAAATAAAACTTTATTCATAAATTAGCTTACTAAATGGGCAGGCGGAAACATCTTAAGTTCAATGCGGTGAATGTGTTGGGTTACTGTTTTAAAAGAAGGGTAGATAGCTTAGAGTATGAAAGGGGGGCAAAGAAAAATAAAGAAAAAAAAGTAGCGAAAAGAATTTCGAAAGCGGCCATTCAAGGGAATTCTTTGACGCTACTAAGGGAATTATATGTGTTAATGAATGTTTTTTTAAGTGGATCCTGTCTTTCTCTCTCTCTTTCTTTTTTTCTCTCTCTCTCTCTCTCTCTCTCTCTCTCTATATATATATATATATATATATATATATATATACGTATATATATATAGTTTGTTCGTTTTTTACACCCTATGAGCGGAGTTTCCGTCTGCTCTGTGTACCTGTTGTGCCTACATATTTCTCATAGATCTATCTTTATTATAGAGAATCGCTTGTTGCTGGTCTCAGTGAACTTTCTCTGGTATGATCTTATATTTGTTTAGCTACTAATAACTGTTCCCAACACGCGTATGTTTGTTTCTGTACGATTCTCTTATTTGTCCAGATGGTCACCTTTGATATTTTTGTATGTTCGTGAATTTCCAAATGACTCTAACCAACGCTTGCCACATATCTATTTGTATAGTTTAACATATATATTGTTTCATTTCCTAATTCTCATTAGTGCTTTATCTGTTAGTCTTGGCATATTATTTCCTTACACACATAGCATTTTTTATTATTTAATAAATCCACCGAGTGTCAAAGAGAAAAAGCGGAAAAGGGAAGAAACAGAGGTGAAGCGGAAATAGGCTGCGGAGATGTAGAAAAATATCGCCTTAAGTGCTGTACCTTCAAGCCAGGTGTCTTCATCGTCTTCGTGCGCTCAAGGTAAAACGGATGGTTGCGATGGCGAGTTCAAGTGCCTAAGTCCCGCTAAGGGAAGAGCTGGAAAGAAGTCTGCCATGAACCTGTCAAAGGAAGTGACCACTAAACTGTACCACTTCAATGACTTTGATCCGGCTGCTATGGCATTGGTAGTAGCCGTAGCAAAGGAATCCGGTCAGAACATCGACAACATCACGCTCTCTACGAGCTCATCCGTTACCATAAAAGAAAGTTCCAAAAGGAAGTGGCTCGATCCTCTCTTTAGCTGTGGTCCTCTCAAGAGAATCTCTGTGCTCCATATCGAACAAGTCATCAAGTTCCCCTTGAAATATATCCTCATTCATCCTTGCCGTTTCCGAAGTCTCTTTTTGGGCTTTTAGAGACCCTGGTAAAGCCTCCACTAACTAGAGCAGCTTCGCCTTGCTGTAATGCAGTGTGGAGGTAAGGATACCTGCCTTCTCCCAAATCATCAGGATTCCCTCCACCGTCTCCTTCGCAGCCCCCGCCTTTGTTTTCTTTTCCAGACCGTGGTGGAATTAGAAGTTTCCGACCACTTGCTACTTTGCGTGCATACGGCTCCCAGTGATGTTCTCGTCTGGCTAACCGATCAACCACCACTGTTTGCGAATTAAAACCATTGCATCTGTGAAAGGAAAAATGGGAATATTGAATTTCTCTGTTTTGTTAGTGATCGCAACTGAAAATTATAACTTTCAGGTCCCCAAACCGAATAAAAAAGTTGGTGACCTGTAGACACCAAACAATTACTTCCAAAGGCCAATCCACATGACTGACTGCCAATGTCATCTCAATAATGGACCAGGTTGCGGCTCCATGGAAGGAAAAGAGAATGTAGCGCTCTGGGTGACCTTTATATCTTATCCTATCGAGATCAAATTTTAAGTGCACCTATACGACCCCCATTGGAACAAGAACAACATGTGACTGAAGTCTCCTATAACTTTTATATTTTCACAATATGAACCTGATCAGCCCTAGTGTACAATGTGATTTCAATGGTAAAGCCTATTTCCATCTTATATGTTTATAAATAATTGACTAATTGTAATTTAACTTGTTTCCCATGCATTCTTTAGCCCTTATAACCTACGGTAAGCCACCAAAATTACCTTTGTTAAGTGAATCCTGACTGAGATATGGCCATTTTAAGCTCTTAGCGGCTATTTTCGTCGACATCTTGAAAATTATGCCTTTCCTAAAACTAGATTTTCCTAGATTTTCAGGTTAGGTTAGGTTGAAACCCTTATACTGCTCGTCAGGTTCGACCATAACCGGCTGTCTGAGTCGGTGCGTGCAGCTCGGAATGGCTACTGAGTTAATACATTCGTGTCACTGCCACCGAGGTGCGACTAGTACAACAGCTTTAGCTAAAATTATTATTTATGTAGACGTGCAATTTCTGGCTTATCCGAAGTATCTGTAAGATGCTTCAAGGCCGTATAACATAAGCGCCTATGGTTTATGGCCCATTTATTCAATTGTGGAAAGTCACATCTCGCTTCTTCGAAGCATTGTGTGGGTATCTCCAGTAGAAAGAAATCCTGGCAATCCAGGCTCCCGATCGTCTGTGATTTTGCGAGGATAAGGATTTGGTCCTGGCTAGCCCACCGCTGCCAGAGACTTCTTATTCCTAATTATTTTTTTAAAAAAGCGCCACTTCTCCTGGTCCCTTTAGGCGTACGAGCATGGTCCTTTCAGCGCCCATTCAAAATCTCTCTGCTAGTTCGATTCGCCATGGGCACTCTCCCGTTAGATATGGTGGCACAAAAGGTTGACACTAAGCTTCGGCTAAAACAAGGGTTCTTCCTTCTCCAGTGTGTGCGTTTTCCGTTAGGGGGACGGGTGCCTGACTCCGCCAATCGTTAGACTTTATTTGAGGCAACATTCTTGAAAGTGGTCGTTTATTGATCATCCGAAACAAGTAAAGCACTCCCCGAAAGAAAAAGAGGCCCAAAGTCGTAACGGCTCCTACGACTCCATCCACTGCAAACGTGGTTGGCTTAGAGAGGGTTGATCACCCAAATGAGGGATCCCAGCCTCTGATGCCAAAGGCTTTGATGCATAAAGAAGAAAGGTTGGTATAGACGGATCAACCTACCTGATCATTCCTAGAAGGCGAAAGTGCCTTCAGCGCCATGTTCAGAACAAAGTGCAAGGAGTTGTGCCTCCAGGGAGCATACCGTTGTTCTCGTCAGGTTCTTCTCTGGGAACAAGGACCCGGCTCTCCTCCGAGAAGCTATTCCTGGGGGTAATATTACTTTAATGGACTCTGAGACAATTAGAAGGAGCTGCGGATCTTCATATCTTTCTTTCACTCTTAGGTATCTTTCTCCCAAAGACCATCTTGTGCACGTACCACTTTGCATACCCTTCCAGGATATAAGGCGTTTTTGCCCCTAGCACTCACACGATGGGTACGGAGAGGAGGATGCGCTATTTACACTTGTCATGATGTCTCACTTATTCTCTTTTTTCTAAATATAATCTTTTCAGGCAGTAGCACCTGGATAGGAGATATATGTACTCTTATTTCTGCATACAATCCACTTTCGAAGATAAGGACTTCTGTCGCATCGTAGGAGGGTTGCCGTGTCTCTTTCTCTTGCTCATAGATAGGAAAGTTATACTCCTTCCCTTTAGAGGAAACTCCTCGATCAACCACAGGGCTCACTTTCAAACCGACCTGATTTACGAGTTGGGGATAGTTGTTCTAATTGTGGATGAGGTAACGCATCACGGCACGAGAACCGCTTCATTTTTATCCCTTAATCTAGACCCTTGCTCCCCGTATGCACAGCCTAATTTGGTTTAGAGGTGGTAGATGACCTCCATACTAGCGATCAGTTAGTTCCCTATTCAGATATCATTTTCTGGCCTGCTACCCCCTGATACATCTCTCCAGCGGTGCTTGGCGCTGTTGCGGTAGTCCGCATTTCGGGAAATGATTGATAACTGTGTATCAGGATTGAGGTATTGTCGGTCGGTAAATGAAGCCGTTGATTTCTTCCGCGACAACGTCATCACCTTACGCCTAACGTCTATTACTAGATTTTCTGTTTTTTTTTCTCGATGACTGTTTCCGTGGTGGTCAGCCTATTGTTGTTCTTACATGCGCTATAAGCGCATGTAAGAACAACGCATCATGGCACGAGAACCGCTTCATTTTTATCCCTTAATCTAGACCCTTGCTCCCCGTATGCACAGCCAAATTTGGTTTGGAGGTGGTAGATGACCTCCATACTAGTGATCAGTTCCCCATTCAGATAACATTTTCTGGCCTGCTACCCCCTGATAGATCTCTCCAGCGGTGCTTTGCTATGTTGCGGTAGTCTGCATTTCGGGAAATGATTGATATCTCTGTATCAGGATTAAAGGATTGTCGGTCGGTAGATGAAGCCATTGATTTCTTCCGCGACAACTTCATCACCTTACGCCTAACGTCTATTACTAGATTTTCTGTTTTTTTCCTCGATCACTGTTTCCGTGGTGGTCAGCCTATTGTTGTTCTTACATGCGCTATAAGCGCCGCCCGAACGATTTAAAGGTCGGTGAATTCCGTTGAGCTAGGGCTAAGTTGTGGTTTATTTCGAAACACGCATGCCATTTTACTGGCTCACATACTCCACAAGTTGTATTCCAAAGAGGTTGGGGTTGCTCTGCTTTGACTTAGCAATGCTGTATGTACAGAATGCAATAAGCCGCGGTCATTTGAAATTCTTGAAAAGGCATATGATATCGCTGAGTGATATTGTATCAAGGATACACTCCAGAGGATAGGTACGAAGGGACGCCTCTCAATCTTTATTCTGAGGTTTGCGAGATTGTCGATGCCCGAAAAGGATGTGGGGAGTAATCTTCGGCCCAAAAGAAAATGAAGATGGTGTCCCACAGTGCAGTGTACACAGTGTTACACTCTGCCCTGAGCACCAAAGCTATAACTTAGGGGCTGGCGGAAGATGGTCTCGCTCCAGTCTATGAAGACGACCTTTCGATCTTTTGGGTGTAACACAGATACCAAATCTGGAGCGACTAATCCAAAAGGTATTAACCGCATTTATCGCTATACTGAAACGAATGTTTGTTTTTCAAGACCAAGACTAAGGTGTTGTATTTATCCTCCATTTAAGGATCCACTAGAACTGTGATTTGTTCCTAAACGCCGATAACCTGGAAGTGGTGGTTTTGCACTCTGTTTCGTCTTGTTTTCGACCGACAGCTCACAGAAATGTCTCAAATTGGAAGCCTTTGGGTCTCGTATTAGTACCATTGATATTCTTCGTTCGGTGTTATTCAACAACTAGGCTGCTGATAGAGCTATTGGTCTGTTTTTCTACTGATCCGTGGTTCGTTCGAAGCTCGGCTACGGATAGGAATTTTATGTATCCGTAGCCGAGCGTATATTGCGGAAGGTGAAAGCGAGGCTTTAAATTGGACCAACGATCAGAGCATTCCACATGTCTCCCATTAAGCGCCACCTTCTAAATGCTAGGAAGATGACACTTGTTCTGCACCGTGCATACTGCATTATGCAGCTAAACTTGCGAACCCTCGCTCAGTCGCCAACGCTTCTCACTGCCACCGGGACTCGCTAGTCATGTCCTAAGCTATTTTTGCCAATTGTTAGAAAACTCATTCAAAAGCTTGGTGCAGCTTCTGGGCCGGTGGTGCTTCTAGTTCTATCTAAGATGCCACCGTAGAGAGTATAATCCAAGGTGCCATGGTTGCACCACAAGCCAGGTGGGTGTTGAGATTATACTCCACTGGGTTCCTGGAGATGTGGAAATTCGGCCAAATGAGCGCAGCAATGTAACCTCACAGATTCCTTGAAGACTGAACATCTATAACAGCTTTTCGCTCTTTCTCACGCCGACTATATGACAAGAATCAGGGCAGCCAAGCAAAGTTGAGAGGTACTTAAAGCTGCGTACCATTGTGCCACAACTGTTCTCATGCACCTACCGTCCAGTGCTACTATTGCTTCATATCGCTTTCTGTCGTCTTCGATTTGCGCAAACTCTCGAGACGCACTGCCACTTGATGTAAGGATCCTTTGCAATTTATTGCGGTGACTGCTTTGTCACCTTAAAATATTAAACAGATTCTATATTAATGTCCAATACATGGTGATATTCGCACACGTTACCTTCTCCTGTACTAAGATCAGCAGGGTCGGTTCTGCTTGTGCCTTGTACTCGAGACGTGTTTGTGTCCACAAACTTTAGACTACCTAACTTTTGGGATGAGGGTGTCCTCTTCCATTTTATTTGACTCTCTTTTTTTGTTCCTGTTATGTTTTTGTTTTGCTCTATTTTTTTTCTTATTTTTGTTGTTTTTTATTTTGAGTTTGGTTAATTTAAATTAGGTTACCAGAAAGCTGAACTTTCAAATTACGTTGACTTATCTGCTTGAAGGAATTCGGCAGATATGCTCGTTAACGCACGAATAATATTACAACACCTGGGATCCAGCATACCAACTTACATTCTAGAAAAATCTACTACAAAAATGACAGTTGTGCGTCTAAGTTCGAACCTCTTTTCAACTACTACATGGAAACACAAGAAGTACCGTGCCTTTACACACCACAACTCTAATACATATAAACAAACAAACTGTACAGACAAGAGGAAATTCAAAGGATATCACAGAGCAGATTGGGAGAAAAACAAAACAAATTCGGACTAAGACCACCTTAAAAGAGATCGATGAGGACCTGAACAGGATGCAAAACTAGATTAAAAGTTTAATTTGGTATTAATTTCCTAAAATTTATACATGGTCCTCCAGCAATTTAGATGTCCAAAATAAATGGTTGTTTAAAGGAGGCGAGGTTAGACTGGCGTCAGAAGATATAAGAATATTTGGAGCAACGAGAAATACATGTACATTGCGTTAAGGAGATTAAATAGAGAATTAATCAAGTTGATCTAGGAGCAACGAAGAGAAACATAGAATCAACACATCGATATAATGAATAAGGAAACATCTCTTAAAAAATCCTAGTATCTATTGTAGAGATCAAAATACAAGCTATGAAACGATAGAATGAGAATAAGACGCAAAAGTTAATATTATAATAAAGGACTAAATAAAAAAAATATTTCAAGAACACTGGAAAATGTGTTTAACGTATGTGAAGTAGGGAACAAAAACTACTACTTAGTATTTTTAAACCCAATTATAGATAAGGGTAAAAGTGAGATTCAAAGTTCACCCCCTTTCACTTAGTTCAATGAAGAAATAACCCCATCAATAAAAAGAATTTATCCAATTTATATCGATAAATTAAAAATAAAATCCAAAGTATTCCTATTAAGAACCACAGGAAGATCTTGTTCCACCAGGAGGAACTCTTTAGAAAGGCCAATAACATCCTAGAGAGGATAAGAAATATTTGAATACGCGATTAAATACCGGCTCATTCCCGATGAACTAAAACTAGTAAATTTGCTCTTTATCCCCGAAGTGCGTCAAAGTCCAGAGCAAGTAGAAAACTACTGCCTAGAATTGCTGTTCAAAACCAGACTAAAGAATTATCTCAAGGAGAACGATTTATAAAATAACTGATAATTTAGCTTCGGCAGAACAGAGTTATTGAGATGGCACTAAGCGTCGTTATGGAAAAGATATTGGAATCATAAAGAGAAAAGGCTTTAGACAAAGTAGTACAGAGAGGGTATACCATTTAAAATATTTAAATTAAGAATGAGGAAGTAGATATAAAGGATATTTTGCTATTATGTTATAGAGATATACGCATTTTTAAAAATTGGCCAAAATCAAAGTAATATGTTCGGCAGCCCTTCTGGACTCTCACAAGTTGGGTTTCTAAGCCTATGTCTATTCAATCTACATTCCCAATATACCACTACCTACAAATAAGGTATGCCTTAAAATCAAATTCGCCTAGGATATCAACCAGCTGGTTTTATCCTCTACAGGAAGTGGCAATGCAGGCTAAACTGACGGCAGGAGAGATAAGAAGGATCACAGAATATGAAAAAAAGGAAAATAATGCTAACCAGGTAAAAATGGCTAGTATGGCAATGTGGATCTACTTCACACTATTGGGCAACCCTGTGTGATACTCTTCATCCAAGCCAGGCAAGTGACTGTAAGCAGTGTGAAGGTTACTCCTCATTACATTACAAACTCATACCATAACTGCGTACATTGCAGTTTTCAATACTAATCGGGGAATTTTAAAATTGTCTTTTTTTACTAAAACTATTACCAAATGTATAGGAAGAATGAGAATAATACAGGTATGATAATGGCTGCCAGCTGCTGGTATTAACTACTACAATGTGAGGTTAAAAAAATCACGTTATTGAAAGAGCATATAGAGAGAAAACTTAATATGAAAATTAAATGAAAGATTTACGAAAAATTATCAAATTCAAATTAATGTATCTTAAAAATTGTTGTCTACATCTCCAGAAGTCACCTAATGAAATTCCAAAGAATTTACAATAAAGCGGTGTTTATAATTACAAAAAATTAGAATACTTGACCTAAATAGATAAAGAAATATTCACAGAGAGGTAAAAATAAGCCAATTAATACAGTAATTTCAAAGAAAACAAAGAAATTCATTGAAAATAGGCATAGATTTAGCGAATTATGGGTATAACGTAGAATGAAGGGTGCAAAACTCATCGAATATTCCCAAGCAAACGGAGTCTATATAAAAGGGAAGAAGACGAGCAAATTTACAAGTGAAGAGAAGATACTACAATCTTGGACATACCCGATTACGGCAAACTAGTAATACGGAAACCTACCACCAATCGCAAATTAGCGAATTGTATACCAAAACAGGACACCATAATGGACCGAAAGCATAACAGATTAGTGGCCTCAATCAGAGATTCTGGCTAATCTTACGATGCGAAGAGTAGGAAAGGGGGACTTGGTCCATTATTAGTTTACATTTAACATATGCAGAATTATACATCCTACTTACATATTTCATCTTTGTATTTACTTTTCTATTAATTGTTATTTCAAGTTCAAAATTCACAGAATTTGCAACCATTTGGAAAAAAAACCTGCAATTAGGACGAAAATAATTTTAAGAAAAAACGGACAGGCGCAAATGAAATCTTTCGATAACAGTTTTTTGGAAATGTGATTAATCGAAAAGCGAGGACTTTTTGAAGTCACCCCATATAACACTGAGGGTATAGGCCGAGGTTCTAAGACGTGAAGGGGTAAAACTACTTGAGGCATTAAGTAGCACGAACTGTGCCAAGAACAAAGAAGGAAGGAGTCAATTATGGAATAATGGTGGAAATAAGATTATAAGATTTAGACTCCCACAAAAATGAGGCGCAAATGAGGGCGTTCATAGCAAATATGAGTTCTTTCATAGATAATTACATAAACTCGTAAGGATATATTGTTTTTCGATGAAAAATAATCCATTAAGCAATTGAAAGTGCACTAAGGAATAAATGAGTAAGAGAAAATAGGAATAATTTAAAAGAAGGAGCAGGAAAATCAATCCGAACTGTATTGTCTATTTAGAAGGTGCTTGAATTCACATATAGGCCAAAGAAACCAATTGGTAGGTAACGATGGTTCAACTCAAATATGTACAGATTGAAAACTTAACATGCATCTTAAAATGAACATCAATCTCCAAAGAATTTATGAAAGAAAATTAGAGATTTCATATAAAACAAAAGAGAATAAACTATGAACATTTATACCCTACATACCTGACATCTGAACATAATCCTTCTTACTCTGTGCCCCTAGGTACATACATTAGTTGGTTCTTTTTAATTCCCATTATTTATTGTATCTCGATGTGTCTTTTCGAATATGGCATTGAGTAACCAAAATTAATTTATGTTTACAAATTAGAAAGCATTTGTCACTAGAGAGAGTTACGGACGATTTATTCTGTTTCGGAACGGATTGGAAAAATAGATTTAACGTTAATTTTGAGGTAAATTCGAGTAAATATCCATTTCTCCTCTTTGATTAGAGTGATATGATAAAAGGTTAACGAGAAGCATTTAGGCAAAGTTCCTCATCTTTAAAATATTCTCAAAAGCACTTATATGCAAACCGTTACTATGTTTCAAAGAGGTGAAGAGGCAGAAACAAGGTTTGCTGACCAAAGGATCGCGTGCCCTCACTTATTCTGATTTTTGACCTTACGAACTTCAAAACGCTCAATAGTTCGTGGACTAACTTTGAAAGGACCTTGCAATTATATTATTCGAAAGAAAATGTAAACTAACATAAAGGTTTTAAATTTCGTTAGAATCGGCCGAATAGTTGTGATAGTATTGCCAAAACAAAAGAAATGCAAAACAGGGACCGACGGACCGACCGCGTACATGAATAAAAATATTTGGAAAATTGAAAACAAATTCCTTAAAATTCACAGAAAATTCATAAACATAAAAAGGGGATTCTTTCAATAGTAAAAAGCAGAGGTTTGGAATGAGGATATGATAGAGAAAAAAGGAAGATATATGGTTTTAAAGAGAATTAATTTCATGATAAAATTACATAATAACAATTCGGCAAATTCTTAGATGCTAATGTTTCAAAAATATCACACATACTAAAAATATAAGTATAAAGTTCTTTGGTGGAAGGGAAGTGATAATAAACAAGCGGTTTGTTCGATCATGCTTCTCTAAAACCCACGAAAGAATTACAAAGAAGCTTTTTGAAACAAAAAAAAACCCGGAATCGAAATCTCTTCCTATACAGCGAGAAGATACGTCATTAGAAAATAAATTTTTTTATTAAAACGTCTGAAGCTCTTCCAGTACAACGGTTTTCTCTAGCAACGTCCAAGTTTGCAGTAAGTTTTACCATAGAAATCGTCAATTTTTTCGTTCCAGACCAATTCAAGAATTCTTGCTCTTCTCACCCTTGAGTCATACGATCTTTTACAGTTTCCTTCTCTTTTGCCGATTCAAAATTACGAAATTTAGCTTCAAACAGATAGGTTTCCTCAATTTTGGATAAAAGCAAAGATCAGCAGCCAAAAATGCTACGTCAGCCAATATAAAATAAACGAAATATTTTCCAATTTAATTTCATTTTCTATAAAACCTCAGAAGCTTCTGTCTTCCTTTAGCTCATTTGAATTACATGTTAAAATTACTAATGGTTCCGATCATGGTGATAACTTTGAGAAGGTGAGAAATTTAGTCGCTAGACTTAATCCACTTTTAAAGTAATTAATTGGGTTCGTTTATATCGTCAAACTTCTTTCTTTAATGACAAAAATAGGCAAATTAATCAAACATACTCTCAAGCTAGAGTGACTTTTTATCGATTTTTAATAGCTTTAGGTAGATTTAATTTTACAAATTTTAAACATGCCAAAAGAATCCATGACTTAAAGGAAAATATATTCAACCTGAAAGAAATTCTGAAACAATTACGAGTATGTAAAGAGAGACATGCTACCATCCTTCTTTTAGATTAGAATTACATTACCGATATGAAATAAGTCCTTGCATATAAAAAGTAAATTTGACGATTGGTGAATGTAAATGTCTTTACTCCAATACAAATATACTGTATTTTTACTCCCATGCCAAATGACGGCGGGAATTTTTTTTCGCTTTTTCAATTTTGCATCAATATTCTAAATTACTGTAGCGAGCATAAGTGCATAATTTATCATGTCCTAATAAAAAGGTTATTTATTTTTATTTAAAAAATTAAGGTAACGTCTAGCTGAATGAAATAAATTAGAGAATATGTGCCGAGAGGATGAGCCATTTCCATTGGCCTTCTTCCGTTCGGCATCGAGAGCCCCCCCCCCCTCCTCTTCCAGGCCAAACATGGCAAAGCCCACAAAAACAAATAAAAATACGTAAATAAAAGATTGAGACTAAGAAGAAATAAAAAAATAAATCTTCAAAGATCGCCAATTCAAAGAATATAACCGAAAGCTGAATTTTAAATGATTTGACAATTAAGTTAAAGCAAATCACTGAATCTTAAGAATTAAAGACTTTTAACAAAGTTACACATCATATTTCTCCTTATCATCCTTCACTAACGGTTTATTTACTTTAGATTCACTTCTACCGAAATATCGCAGCAAGTAAGAGTTCTCAAAAATGGTTGCCTCGTTAATGAGTTGCCTTTTCTTTCACATCATTACCACGAGGGGATAGCGAAGGACCAAAGTTTCCTTCTGGACTTTAGACCAAAATATCCAACAGCGAAAATATTGCGAAAATATTGGCGTGTTTTATTGTATAATTTTTCGTTTTTCCATCCTGTGCATGTTTTGATACAATATTGTTATTCGACGCTTGCTCCAGTTAAAACAAGTGGTTATTTGGTTATTCATTTAACGAACGTAGATTAGCAATATTTGATTCGCTCAGTTACGTGAGTAATTTATTTTTTGGCCGAAAATTCGTGATAGGATTTTGTAAAGTCATACTTTTGGAATTTGAATTACTCATCTTTTTTTATGCAAATTTTCTTCGCGGTTTAAAGTGACTCAGCCACTTCTAGAGCATTCCATTTCAACCAAATTGTTGTCATACATCCTTCATCCACTCTCATGTATTCCTTACAGAAACATTTACTTCCTTATATTTATATTTTTTAGACCATCTCCTCTTCTTTTTATTAAGTCTAACTTTCATGTAATCCTGATAATCGCCATTTCTGTGACTCCGTTCACATTACGCTGCGAAATTACATTTGAATCTTATTACTTACTCTCTTCAAATAACTTGCTAGATCAAAAGCGGATTTAAACCTCGGTAAAAGTGAAATAGCCACGTGCAAAAATAGAAAGAAGTGAATGTGATTTCTGTGTCAAATAAACCTGAAGTCCAATTTAAATACTACGCAGGAATGAAGATTTATTAAGTACTGTTTATTGGAGAGTCGTAATAATTTAAAACTCGTCGTGTATCTCATGTTTAAAGTAGCGATGAGAGAAACGTAGCAAGGAGAAGGCTTTGAATTTTGTGGGTCAGGATAAGCCTTATTACCAAAAGAAGGTTTAAATAAAACATTACAAACACAAGTTTTTTTAAATCCATTTTGATACGTACACCAGAATTCAAATTGCTTGAAATGGAGACGCGAAAAAAAACATAATGATACAAGACCTATTATCCTCACCAGCAGATTAAACTACAATCTTTGAGGAAAAAGCACTAAAATCATTGTTAGACATACATAGTCTAGGGAGTGTTTAAATTATATATTTCACAAAATTTTAAAGGCGAAGACTTGAAATTAAGGGTAAAATTCTTTTCTATGCCTTCATTTTTTATATTCTCTTTTCTTTATTCCGTATGCTCTTTCCTTTTTTATTATCAAATGGAACAAATTGATTTTTTCATGCTTTCATCCTTATCCTTTATAATTAAATCCGAACTCATTTTGTTTTGCATTATACACTCAAAGCTTTCCTAAACATAACTATCTTTGGCAACGCATTAGCTCTATAGCAATTTCTAATCATGATTTTTCAAAGGGTGTCTTTATTACCTTCGTCCATAATGCACCCTGTCTCATTTGGACCTAATTTAGCCATGTTTGCAACGATAGTAACCGGTGATTTGATCCGACTCAATTTCCTACCTCATTCTAAGCTCATTTAGCACTGTTTGCAATGAGAGAAAATGGCCATAGGATTTGCCTCAATTCCCTTTCTGTGATATTTGTTGAATCTGCATCTGCGGTCTTGATCTTAAGAAGCGAAAGCTGTCTACATATATTTTACTATGTCTTCACTGTCAAGATTTTTCACTCTACATGGAAGGCCCTTACCACATCATTATATTATATGTATAATCTAATTTAATTAAAATATAACTTAACCAATAGCAAAATTGCACTCTATGATTTTTTAATATTTTTAAAAGAACATTGTAACATTTGGTGACGTAATATATGCGTGGAAAGAACATCGCTAGACGCCGAAAAAAGCTACTTTGGGTAACAAAAAATGTGAGAAAACCTACACTATTCTGGGTGAAGTCTTTGTGCTGTTTTCACTACCATTAGTTTAGTTCTTTTTATCTCTCTGTTTACTTATACCGATCGCATTACATATTAATTGCTTCTGCTTTATCTGTAACATATTTGCAGTTCCATTTTTTATGTTCTATCGGTATCATCTCCTTCTATGCCGATTTATATCAGTTTACTTCATGTACCGATTAATTAATGTTTCATTATCATTGTCTTGTCAGCGTGCTCACCCTTCCCTGTTGAGTTTATGGTCGTTTGGTATAGGATTTTTGGTTTCTTTGTTTCATTAAATCTAAACTAAATAGGTTCTCAAAAAATAAATTTACCTTCAATCTAAATAAAAAAAATTAGTAGGAAATTTATCTAGTATTAGAGGAAAGCGAATGCCTTTGAGAACATTGATACCAGAAAGCATTGACAAGAAATTTGTAACGTAAGCGGTTACATTTTATTAAACCAGGATTTCTAAACAGCCCTAAAAATTGAACGTGGATTAACAAACAAAAACATTCATTACTCTATGTGCGATTAAGTGTGATGACGCCAAACTGAACTGAACATAATTCTAACTGGTTTAGTTTTATAGTAATATAGCAACGGAGTTGGTTTAGGGAAATATAAGAGAGAGTAGATAAACACAAATGTAGATAAAGGTTATTATTCGACACATTTGTAAGTTAGATTACTTTGAAAAACTTTTAAATTTTCGTGAAGGAGAAGAGATCAGAAATGCTGCAAATGACAGCTTGGAGGAGGGCGAGCTCAGTACTGAGGAGGAATTGAGGACGGCTTTATCACAAAAGCAGAAAAGGAAAGACTGCATTGGAAGACAGTATCCGGATTTAGTTTTTTGAGGCAGCTGGCCCACTACTAATGGGAACACTATTGTAAAGGTTCATCGCATCATATAGTACAGAAATAATTCAAAATAACTAGCGGAAAGGAATCATTGCCCATAATGGAAAAAGGGAGAGTAAACAGCATGTGAAAACTACACAGGCATCAGATTGCTTTCATATGCATGAAAGTTATATCGGCGCATTATTGAGAAAGAAAATAAGAACGTACGGGGAAGTATGGTTTTGGACCTGGAAGAAGCACAACAGATTTGAGTTTTCCATAAGGATGATATTTGAAAAAGGTTGGAAATGAACAAAAGAATTATTTGCCTTATTCATCGACATGGAGAATGAATTGACAGACAAATACTGTCGATGACAATATCAGATGAGTACTAACCTCACCACCAAAATTAGTGAGAGTTATTAAAAACATGTATTACGGAGTACCAGCGAAGTACGAAGAACATGAATAGAGAGCGATTGGTTTGACATTGTAATAGGGGTTGAAACAGGTATGTCACAAAAAGGAAATTAAAAATACACTATTAAAGGAAAACCTGAATTCATAGCTTTTAATCAAACAATGAAGAGTAAGATATGTACATAGGAACGGATAATTTAAATGAAGTCGCGGAATAATATAGTGTTCAGTAAGTTAACTTTGTACTTATTTTTGGTGTCGGATAGGAATACACCCCCCCCCCGTTAATTTCTTTAGGAGGGAGGTAAATGTAGAGGAATAACAACATAAAGCCTCCCGGAGGGCCAGTCGGACGTATACATTAAAGTCGAGACGTATACATTGTGGAGAAAGCAAGAGAATCGAACTACATGAGGAGAGTCGTGGGAAGGTTAGCCTGCGAATAAACGTCTAACTGCCTACCCTGTTTGATCTCCCTGCCGCATAGGTAGTCGGAGCGAGCCACTGTTGCTGAGGTGACCACCAAAGGCCCTTAAACAGCGCTTAAAAGATACAATTACCTACGAGATCCGTAAGTCCGTGGTTAAATCGCCAAAAAGCAGTGCCAGTCAAAAGGAACACCAAGGATGGTGACGGTTGGTGGTGTCTCTAATTAGCAAGCCGACTTGGGAACCGCGGTGCTACTCTCCTCACTCCTCGCTACCCCCACTGCGGCCTCGCCCCTTCCCACTTAGATGTGGCGGTCGCGAGCCTATAAATAAGCCCCTGAAGGAAAGAGAAAGGATTATTCGAGGAGAGATGATAAAGGATCAGTTCTAGAAAATCGATCCTTCACCCAGTGTCGAATTAACTTTAAACGTCACGTTTTGTATCGGTACCAGACTGAACCATCCTGTACAGACTTAGAAGAAGTCTGACTGGATTACCATTTCTAGTGCCAAACTAGGAATTTCGGCAGCAAGAGAAGAAGGATTATTTCGGTGTCACCCGAAGCATCCTGCACAGTCTTAGAAAGAAGCTTAGCAGGATCAATATTCTTAGTGCTAAACATGAATTTTAAAAGTAAGATAATAGAAGAGCCAGTCACCCTCGAGTGACTCTCAAATTGCGATCTTAAGACCGATGAACTAGACATTGGCTTCCCTTACTTTCATCCCATCTCGAAGAAAATCTACCAGCGGCCGCTTCAACACCCCGAAGCGCGAGAAAAGACATATAGTGACATCTAGCAACCCCTGATCCTTTCTGTCATGTAAGTTAAAATGACCATTTATATTCGTATTGCGTTAGGATGAGTTTATTACGGTACCTAAATTAACTGAAGTAGAAACAATTGTGCGTGAACCCCGTCATATTTACGAGTAGAAGAGTGTAATTTAATTTGATGTTTAACGCAAATCTAAAGGGTCACTATAAAATAAGTAATCAGCAATTGGTTTGTTTACGTAGGGCCTACTAATTTGGAGTTGGTCAAGAATAGATTCTGTAATAGGCCTAGTTTTAAGTATGGTTAACCTCGTTAAACTTATTAGGTGAATATAATTATTTTTACTGTTTTTATTGTAGTTAATTGATAAATTTAAAATATATGTTTATTTTGACATAATTCTGCTGTTTCAATGTATCCTTTATGTGTTTAACGAGCTCTTCCCTTAAAACGGATTAACTGCTGTGACACTCTCTCAACAATAAAGTAATTAAAATGTCCACTCAGCCAATATTGAAGTATTGTTGTCTTTCATAATTAATAGGATCAGAGCTGCTTCCTTAAAACAACAAATACGATTTTACGACAGGGTGCAGGCTGGGCTCTTCAAACTACAAAATAACCCGAGTATTTGTTTGCCCGATTCTGAGAAAGCAGGGGAAGTTTGGAGAAAGGAGTCACAAGCTCCAGACATCTTAATCCGGAGGCTGAGTGGATTCATCATTTAGCAGGGAGGTGTGAGAAAGCGCGGCTCTTTTTCAACTCGTCACAGAAGGGGGGGGGGGTGAGGCTGGGACGAGTTCGCAGGTTGGGAAATATTTTCACAAAATACTCAGGAGTCAAAAATTCGAGAATATTCGAACAGAAAATGACGTCATCCATGGTGTGAGACCATAGCACGTGTCTCCGATAAATAGGGGGTGGGGGTAGAGGTTATTGCTTTACAGATGCCGACCAAATTACTTAACTAATTCTCCTCCCATTATGTTTACGTTCGTTTATTTAAGGCTGGTGACCTTTTTTTTTTGTCTCAAGGAACGGAGCGGATACAATGATCAGAAATGCATTTGTTAGTCTCTTCGTTGACCATTGGGCTGAGGTAACAGAGGTGTGTGCGTTCATACAGTAGCTGTACACATTTTCAGACCAGGCTGTAAACGGTATCAAGATACGAAAGTTTATTTTTCGTTTCACACTTTCACGAGAACTCAACCGGTCATATCACTCTGTATTTGTTCGGATCCCTTTGTTATCAAGCATCGGTATCGTTTCGTCCCGCATCTGTTCCTTTCTGTGTATATGTATGTGAGTGGCCGCGTGGAAAATCAGCTATTCGCTTGCCTCTTTTATGCTTTACCTAATAAATGTAGTAATTATTACATGGCATATTAACTAATATGCCAAGCATCCATTTTAGGGAGTTCGTCACAGGACTTACCTTTTCTTTCAATTTGGGTACCACAGGCCTACTTTCCTTGCAATCTGAATGCCACACCTCCAAGGGCTATTTGCTGCATTTCAAAATATATTGTAGATATTTCACAGTAAATAATATAAATAACAAAATCTTCCTCACTTACGATAATTTTTAAATGTTCAAAATTTCTTAAAAACAAGCATTATTGCACCACAGAGGTATTGGGTGGAGAAACTTTTGAAGACAATCGTAGAGCATTCGAAGAACGAGTTCTTACGAATAGAATTAATTGATCACATTATTTTTGCTGCACTGTTCGAATTGATATTTCCAAATACAATTATTAATTTCAAGACGCACTAATTGACTTATACTTATAAATCAATTAAAATATTTAGAGAAAATATGGTGTCAAAAATGCAGGGATAAAAATATATCAGCAACATAATTATACAGCAAGAATCTAGGTTTGCCACCATTAATGACAAGGGATACAAACTTCAATTTTCCAAGATATATATTAATCTTAATATATTTATATTTATATTTACATTTACTCGACTAGATTTTACATTTATTTGTTTAATTTATTTTTAAACAATTAGAAAACTGCAAAGACCATAAGAATGATTCGAGGTTAGTTAAAAAGAATGTAATGTGTGAAAATGAATGGAAAGGGGAGGTAAAAGGAACTAAGGATAAGGTACTCGTAATTAGTTTCAGAACTATTATTTCTATGAAGCTATATTTAAAAAAAATATTTATGGATTTTATTTTTGAAATTTTTTTTAGATACTTAAATCACCTTCCTAAGCTAGCCAATCCAAATCGATTATATTTTCTAAGAAAAGAATTTTTGACCTATCGCAGTGTTAAATCTTTATAAACTAGCATACAAACTCAATTTCTAGTGTTATCTCAGTTAATTAGCTCATATATTGTGCCATAATTTTTATTGCTGCGACTGTTTAGTATTTTACCTTCTTCCATAATATTGTTACACAGATTCTATTACTTATAAAAAAGCAAATTGAAGCAGCTCATTCTTTCTTAGTAAGATCTATTTCTAAGATGAGACATTAATTTTGTTTCAACAAGGAGACCTCCAATATCAGCTCTTTTTAAGGTCTGGACACCAGGATTGCACTGCACACTCCAAATGCAGTCTTAGAAACGCTTTAAATAAGGCAGAGGTAATATCATTTGATCTAGAATACAAATGAGAAGCTAAGTATCATATTCGAGAGTAAAGCACCCCAAAGGTTGTCCATGTTAACCGTGTTTAAATTTGGCCACCATGATGTAATATTTATTGATTTTTTTGTACACTACCTTAAACTTTTCTCATCTAAATTCATCTGCCATCTTCTTGACCATTAAAATGCTCTTGTGGCAGCCAAATTGCAAGGGGGAGGAGAGCCAACGAGGAACCTCACATATGAGCACCCTGTTCGCCCTATGAAATCTTGAATTTGAGCACACATATTGAACACTAAAATAATATGCCATGTACTAGCATTAGATTAAAGGAAGAATAAAGCAAATTACTTGTTAATAATGTTAAGCCGCAAATTAATATAATTTAAGAAAAAAAACCAGAAAATATTGTAAGGATGCAAAGGAAATCGTTTAGTGATTGCAGCTGTTGGTAGCAATGGATTATCTTGGTGGAAGATAACGCCTTTGCAATTAATTGATACTGGACGTATTTATTCTAAATCTCTTTTTAGTCTTTGCGAATGCTGATACTCTATTTAGACTAAATTATCTTAATGTCATTTAAAAGCTTAAAATTCACTTTAACTCCCATTGCAAACTATAAAACGCAAAAAGCTTTCATGTCGAATAGCCTCTTGAATGTTTCATTATAAGTTCCTAAGACTAGGAACGAAAGGACAAAAATTAATGAAATCTTCAGTTTCTACTTTTACCAGAAACACTGTTAAAGACAAAATCTAAACGGCTAACCTGGTCATTAGAACTCTTTGGCCGCAATGCGTATTCCAACAAGATGTATCAGGAAAACGAGCAGAAATTCTGAGATGTTAATATTTAGGTGTTAGAGGCCGTCTTCGAGGAAAAGCGCTTACTGATAGTACGTAGGCATTTTAGTGGATTAGTGTTGAACGCGTTTGTCCAGGGAAGGTGACTTTGGTGTTGAGGTATTCATGATTTTAATGGATAAATTGGTAAAATCTTATGAGCTTTATTCTATTGCTGCAAATCTTTTGACTGTCAGAGTGCATTTTGAATCTCCAATCTATCTTAATTTGGTAGACACCTTAGCAAGTTGGCGAAGGGGATAAAGCACGGAAGTTTCATTATTGGTAACTTCCTTGCGTTTATTTGGATTCAAATTGCCCAGGAGTTTGTTCAGAGCAACCCCTCTGCCTATTTTTTTGACTGAGTTAAGGAGAAGCGTGAACGTTTCATTTTCGAAGAAAGCTTCTTTAGGGGTAGGGGAGAAGGCTCCGATATTAGCCGAAGTTGGAGAAACGTCAGTTTAGCCAAAAGGATGGGAGGAACGCCCACATGAGGTATCACCCAACAAAAAGTTTTGAAGGGATGGCCGGTTACTCAGACCGAGATATAAGACTTTCCTTAGTCTCTTTATATGAAATCTATACGTCCACACTTTTGACTGCTAGCAGTGCTTTGCTTTAACAAAGCACGGTTGCCCAATACGCACGAATTCACCCACTTTCTGTGACGTAAAATATTTATTATGCACTATAATGGAGTAGGTTAAGCAAATTTTAGATATACTCATCTTTCACGTTGACATAATTTACTCATATGACTAAAGTGGTTTAAGGTGAAACGTGAAGAAGTGTTCGAGGGGGTCTCGAGATGACTTCCTTCTTCCTCGCCATGCGCTCAAAGCTACCTACCCTAAGGTAAGTCAGCTCTTCAGTAATGTCTTTAATGGAGTTATCTAGCAGTTCTCTTGCATAAAGTATTCCTTTTACAAATTTTAAGGTAGAGTTTAAAATCACAATTAACGCTATGACTTCGAATGGCTTGCTAGATATTATAAAATTTGTGTCGGATAGATTGCACTAAACAGAAAGCCTGCGATGAACAAGGAGGCTCTTGGTTCTCTGATCAGAGAGCAAGATAAATCTATTCAGTGGTGGACAATATGCTCGATGGTCAGCAATGTTTCATCAGAAGACCTAACTACTGGAAAGCCAAAGAGACGAGGGGTCAAAGTCACCCGTTAAGCCCTGAATCAAACATCCCAACTTCGTTAAGACCTAGTTTCCTTTACAAAATTTTTGGGGTGCAGACGGTGATATTTTCATTACTTTCTCTATCCCTCTCGAGAATGGACATACATGCCCCTTGCGAGCTTCCTTTGATGTATACAGAACCATTTAGAAGGCCATGCCCAATAATGGGATTAGACTTGGAAGTCCTACGTGGCAGGCTGATACCTTTCCATAGAAACTCATGCTTTCTGGAGTGAGGCCGCTTTAGTCTATTTTTTATATTCTACACTCACCTCTGGGCTTCTATGGAACCGTTTTTCCTCGAAGCATCTGGAAACATATATAGAATATCCCAGGGGTTTCGTACACGACTAGTCTTAAATGTGATCATTCGAGCCGCCCCGGCTACCAGGATACCTAACATCGTGTGATAATAAAGTTGTCCAGTGTACAAGTGTTCCTTTCAGGGGTTCTAATGCGATATCAGGCTACCTTAAGGAGTCAATGAGACAGTATTGTTGTACTCTCCCCGATTTTCAGAGATCTGCCTGGGGGCGGCTCCTAAGGTAGAGATTTTAGTAAATGGGAAACCGCTTCACCATTATAAGTTTATTTTGTGTTTATGTTTAATTTCTTTTACTTTATTTTCTTTTACATGAGCTTCCATTTTTAACCAGGTCGCAAACCCTAAGCGTCTAGCTCCTGTATCCTGATCTAGAGTTAGTGCTTATATTACCGGGGGAACCATTTTGGCACCTTTTGAGTAAAACATTATGCCATATGGAGCTCAACCGGATATTGGTCGATAGAAAAAAGGGTATTAATAAAAGATAGGGTAAGTAAAATGAAATAAGGGGAAGGGAATAAAAGAGTGTTAAAAAACATCTTCATAGCCGGGTCTGAGAAGCGAGTTAGCGTTTATCCTTGCCATAATTAGTCGCCGTCCAAATAAATTAGATTAGAATTATGATGCAAAGTTCACTCACCAAAATAGCCTATCAGATTTTTTCCCACCACATGTGGGTTAAAGCAAGGATGTGTACTTGTACCCATTCTCTTCACCCTATATCTGGTTGCCGTGTTATACAAAATCCTCCCAGACAACCATGGGGTCGAGATCAAATATAAGTATGATGGTAGACTCTTCAAAATGTATTGGCTAAATTTCTGTCGTAACAACAATAGTACCACTGTAACGGAAATGCAGTCCGCAGATGACAATGCTGCACATGATCTCAAAAGAATAACTTCATCAGTCGTTAGATAACTTCCATGCTGCATATACCCGCTTTGCCATGAGTGTGAATAAGGGTAAAACTAAAATCGATTCACAACCGAGCTCAGGTGACGACCCGCCACAAATGAACATCACCATGGACTGAACCGCCATTGAATGTGTGGACATTGTCCCTACCTAGTAAGAATCCTCTAAACTCAATTCACTGCATCCAAAGAAATGAAAAAAAGACTGCAGGCAAGTCACACTGCCTTCCAAAGAGTATTCACCAGAGTGTTCAAAAATAAAGCCCTAGGCATACACACTAAACAATGGTCTACAAAGCGATAGTAGTCTTCACGCTCTTATACGCATGTGAGACCTGGACAATACATAGATGTGACCTCAAAAAAATGGAACAATTCCACCCAAAAAAACTACGTACCATTATGAATATTAAATGTGACGACTATGTCACAAATAGTACTGCCCTTGAAAGGGCATATATCACCAGCATCTAGGTAGTTAAGTCATTTGGTGCGCATGGCTGCCATAAGACTACCTGAGAAGATCCTATTCAGCGAACTGAGCAAAGGCTCCCGCCCTAAAGGCCGCCCCCTGCTCAGATAAAAAGAGCAGCTGGAAAAATCCCTCAAAAACGCAGACATATACTAAAACGCCTTTGAACTATCTGCCATCAACAGAACAGAATGGAGAAACAAACTAGAGGTCGGTGCTGACCTTTTTGAAGGAAATAGAAAATCAAGTCTGGAAGCCAAACGACAACAACGGGCAGAAAGGGCAAATCAACTCCAACCATAACCCACATTTTACTGCGAGCAATGACAATAAATTTGTAAAGCTCGCATTGGGCCCTTAAGCCATAAGAGAGCTCACCACCCAAACCAACAATAACTAGACATTAAACTAAACTCTGTAACTGACTGATGAAATGATAGTCAGATAAGAGTACATGCCGACGACGACACATTAATTTAACCTATTACAAAAATTTGGAGAAAATTATTGGTAAAAAAATATGAGAAATGAGTTGTACACCACTGGCCTCAACAAAAATGCCCCCAAAAGAATATCAATACCTGAAGAAAATTGAGAAGACAGTAGCTGGCGTTCGTTCACTTACGATTAGGGCACACAACTACCTTTATTAAACATCGCATTCCCCCTGCTGAATTTTCAAATCTGTACAACAATAGAAATGGCAGAATAGATCTTAAATATCATCAAGAAAATACAGGGATGTTCGAATCCAAACCTTCGGAATAAACCCCAATTTAAAAGCAATCCTAGATGACGAGCATCAAGCGTAAAATACCACTGAACTATTTTAAAAGAATTATAATTTTAAATTATTTAAACACGCACTATTGTTTAATGATTTGTTTTGTGCATCACAACCCACTTCAGAAATTGAAGAAATAATTACTATTCATTTTCCGTTTATTCTGAAAATAGACAAACGGAGTTCAACTTTTATGCACAGTATGATATGAGCGCATAGAAAGTATGCCATTAGGTTATAGAGATCTAGGTTTGTTTTAATTATGTTCAGAAATCCAACATATTTGCTCTTAATAAAATAAAGCAAGCACCACAAATAGGGCTCTTTAAGTCAAGCAACTATCCTTTACATGCCTCAGTTAGGCTAAATCAAGGTAGGTGTCGAGGCATGCCTGTGAAGACTCGCTTGACGTGAGGGAGCATACGCAAGCACAGACAGCTAGCCGACCCTAGGCAGCCTGATATATGCTTTGGGGCAATTAATGGCGTGGGGAACCGCCTCCTTGATTTTTATACAGAGTGCGATTTACGGTTGACCGGGATTTATCTAATGGCTTGTCAAGTGGCAGTTCAAAGGATATATAAAGAACAAGACTCCCAAAATATATGTAATTTTAATATATATATATAATAAATGGGGCAATATATAAACAAAAAAGAGGAAACAAATTACCTGATAAAGGTAGTTAATTGGATTATGACAATATATAATATGACAGAGTTAAGCGAGAGGAGGAAAAGTAACGTTAACTCGAACAATAAATATTAATTACGATTGGGCGGTAAGTCATTTCAAAAGTAGATGCGGATGACGATTGACGGGGTGTAATCAGGGGATTACAACACAAGATTGCTTTACCTTGAATCGTAGTGGTGATCTGAGGGGTAAGGGGTGATAATGGCACAGGTCTTGGAACAGATACTTCGAGGAGTCCTAACGACGAAGCCTCGTAGATGGGGGTTTTGAGCACTTCTTGTTAGCGAGCGAGATTTTCTCTAGGTTCAGAGAGATGGAATCTCAACTACGAGACTGTTCTGCGGTTCGGCAAGAAGTCTCAGACACCAAGGGACGGAAGTCTTGAGGATAGTCCGAGATGAGGGGGACCACACAGTTCCCCGGAAAAAAGGTGGCTTTATAGCTATCCTCTGAACAGGGGCCAAAGCTTCACTAAGAGAGATCTGCTGGTGAGATCTCCACACCGAGGTACGACTCGAACAGGCTTTCAGGACTTCGTGGGGAGCAAACAAATCTGCCTGGCTGGAGGAACTGGCAGACTCTCAATCTCCTCGAGGAATGGCGGACTCAGGGTTAAATAGCAAGGTAGCTGATCCGATAGTTAGCCCCACCACATGTCCATCCTAAGGAGGGCTTCCTTTCACGCTTGTGCTTCGAGGGCATCCACCTCACACGCCTCTTTTCCCGAAGATGATATTTTCCTGATACGTAGAGGAGGCAAAAGAGCATTCCTAAAACATATGATGATCAGTGGTAGTGTAATAGAAATGTTTGAACCTGGATCTACAGGTATACAAAAGGGTGGGCATTTAAATTTGAGTCGACACAGCGGTCACCAAATGAAAGAATGACTTTCGTTTAATTCTTTGTCGCAAAGTATATTTAAAAAAGGTTTCGTCGTTAACCAGCGAACAAAAAAAAACAAATAAATAAATACAGGATATAGTTAAATGAGAGTCACAAAAAATCAATTTACATGAAGATTCATCCATGAAAAAGGTAGTGGAACCATATTCAATAAAAAAAGAAGAATACAACGATAAAAAATTATACAAAGGACACATATATGTAAAAAAAAAACATTACAGGGAAACCAAGCAGCATAAACGTCCATAGATAGGACGGAGTTCTAGGACTATTAAAAAGGGGCGAGTACACAGAGTCGATTTTATACACTAGAGTACAAGGCTTAACACAATTTACTTTGCACGGGGAGGATACTCGACCGGATTCCAAATTAGACAGTCTGCAACACAGTTTTCTGTCCCTTATATGTACACTATTCTGAACTGGTATTCTATTAGAAGTAAACTCCAACGCACAAACTTTCCGTTCTTTTTTTTACAATTCTTCAAATAAGCCAATGGGCGATGATCAGTTTCAATCACGAACTCTTTACCTAACAAATATGTTTTAAATTTCTGCACGCCCCACACGATCGCTAGAGCCTCAAGTTTTATTACCGCGTAGTTTTTTTTGCAGCACGAGAGCTTCCGAATGGCATAAGCAATGGGATAACTATTGCCATCTTTTGCATACTGGATCAAAACGCAATCGATGTCTTCACTGCAAGCATCCGTTTATATTCCAAACGGTTTGCTCGTGTTCGGGAGTTGCAGTATGGTAGCAGACGTTAGTTTTTCTTTAATCTGACAGAAGTGGGAATTCACCTTGGGGTTCCATACGAGGGAGTCTTGGAAACGTTTCCTTAGCAGAGAGCTAAGTGGGGACGCTAAAGCGGTGAAATTTGGAACAAACCGTCTGTAAAAGGATGTCGATCTGACAAAAGAGCGTAATTGTGTTTTCGTACGCCGCAGGGGCCTTTACCTTTTTTCCCTGGGGTGCCATTTGATTTTCACCAATGTGAAAACCAAGGTATTTAATGCTGCTGTAGGCAAAATGGCACTTGCTGGGGCCTATGTTGAGGCCGTGTTCACTAGGTCTATTTATAAAGGAGCGTAGGAAGATTAGGTGTTGGTCCCATGTGGGGGTGGCCACGTAAACTTTATCAAAGGAAAATGAAATTTTATTCAGCCCATCCAGTATTTGGCGCAACATGCGATTATAGTTACTGCAGCCAGTAAATAAATCTAAAGGAAGACGCCTAAACTGCATAAGGCCTTTTTCTGTGGGAAAAGCGGTGTATTTCCAGGCACTAGAAATAAGAGGGATTTCATAGTAGGCTTGAAACATGTCTATCTCTGAAATAAACTTAGCCTCTTCAAATAGATGTAGGCTGTGGTCTATCAAAGGAATAAGCTCGGCGTGGATAACTGTTACGGCGTTCAGTTTTCTAAAGTCTACGCACATGCGTAAAGACTCATCTGTCTTTCTGACTATAACAATGGAAGAGCAATAATCCGACGTGGAAGGTTCAATGATCCCTAATTTTAGCAAGATTTCTACTTCGACGATAAGAGTAGGACGCAAGTGAACGGGCAAGGGGTATTGTTTAAAGCAAATAGGCTTCCTGGATGGGTATGTCTATATCATGCGTAAAATATAAAGAGCAACCATGCTTTTCGGAAATTACCTCGGGGAATTCAGTTAACAAAAGAGTCAATTGCGTCTTCTGAGGAGGTGCCAGCTGGGGATTAAATAGAGTTCCGGGACGGAGCTTTAATGGGAACTGGTGAGCGAAGGGAGAGTGTAGTTGTTATCAGACTCGACACATACGGTTTAAATTAAATTAAGAGGATAAAAAGTATAAGAGTCCTCAATTACTGCCTCTTCGACTGAAGGCGCGGCGGTGGTAGCGCTTAAGTATATTTACATTAAAAAGCTTGTTCCCTGAGGGGGTCTGTATTACGTAATCTACGGGGCTACGTGCTTCTAAGATTGGGAAGCGGCCTTTCCATTGGGACAAGAGCTTATTTTTTACCGTGGGTAGGAGGAGCAGCACCTCGTCACTGGGCTAAATCTCCTTTCTTTTCACCTAACGTCAAAATAGGTCCGTATTTTTGTAAGCTATATGGCGCATTCTTCCAAGTGGTTCCTAAGGTCTAACACGTAAAAATAGGTGAATTTGATCTCCTCAACCAGACATGAGTTGGAAAAATATTCATTCAATATGCTCATCGGGCCTTGGACGTTTCAGCCGTACAAAAGCTCGAAAGGGGCAAATTATAAAGTTCTGTAAGGGATTTCCCTGCAGGTAAACAGGGCAACCGACAGGTATCGATGCCATTATCAGGGCTGAGTATGGCATAACCTTTTTAATATGGTCTTAGGAGTACCATTTCACTTATCACAGACGCCATTAGCGGCAGGATAAAAAGGGTGTGGTGAATAGTGGCTTGATCATAAGGAGCTTACCGACGTATTCCATTTGTTAACAAGTAATCTGTAAACTTCTGTCCGACAAGATCCCCTTCGATTTACCGACGCGGGAAAAGAGAGAAATCATGGGCTCTGCACAGATCACGCTATTTATCTTTTTAAAGGGTACTGCGTCGGGGAATTCCGTTGCTAGACGGGAGTGAATTGCGCCAATCTTCGAGACAATTACGGTCTTCTGGAAGGGGGCAGGTGGAATTCGTCCTTTTGCTGTAGTCTTTTTGACAAATGTTACCTGAACTGCAAAACTCGGCAATACCTTTGGCAGCACTGAGCCAGAAGAAATATCCGGAGGTTCTTGGGGCTGTTTTTATTGTGGTGGCTAAAATGAATAGCCAGTAATCCATCGTGGGCGAGTCAGAGAAGTTGGGTAACATGTGAACGGGGAATACATAACGAGAGATTTGGGCTTTTATCCTCAGCCGAAATGGAGTGAAAAAGCAGTCCGTCACTAATGAGGTAGGCGACTTTCCTTTGACCACGAGAACATCCTCGTTCGTCAGTTCCATCTTTTTCCACAAGGGCTGGAGGGTGGGTCATTCCGTTTGAGCGCTTGCAAAAGTTTTATTTTGAAAGGCTGCAAATCCTGGGACATAAAGGGGTTTTAATGGCACAGGTGGAGCAGTGTCCTTTAGCGCCTGGGCCCTCGTGATGACGGGCTGTGCGATGGAGTTAGGGGAGAGCTGCGGGTTCTGGCCAAACAACACGGCGGAGAACTTAATTGGAGCTGCTATCACTTCAGCCCAACAAGTAAAGTAGTATTTACTGGCAGCGGACCACAGGAAACGGATTTGGTCGTCCTAAGTAGTCATGGACTGCTGCGAATTTATCGTAGTCGGGGCCCACTGGAGGAAGCAAATTTTCTAAGACGACAAAGCAAGTACAGCTAGTGTCTCTTACGAGGGTTGACACTCTTTAACCATTAACAGTTCCGTTTTTAAACTTAAGCCCTCCGCGGGAGCTTTTCTTGAACAAGAAATTGACTTGCTATCTCGAGGAACTAATTGTTGATGAAGTTGCTGGAGTTTCAGAGCGAGCGAGTGGATAAGGGAGGAAGGAACTTATATGCTGGATTTGCTGATTAGGAGCAGGACGGACTCGTGATTTTGTGGGATAGTATGACCGGTAACACCGATGGAAAAGCACAATATGGGCATTCGAGGGTAATCTGAAGCTGTGGTATCCTTTATGAGGGGCTTAATATTCCTCGATTCCGGCGGGGGATGGTACTTGGGTTTAGAGAGATCAGGTACCTTTACAAAATTGGGCGAGTTCTTCGGGGAAAACGTCAAGATGTTTCATTTAGTTTGGGTGGAAGGGGGATGCGATTTCTTTGGGTCTTTCGAGTATAGGTGATAGCTTGACGCGTGCACATCCGCCTCTTCTATACATTACTTAAAGGAAGACACGCGATTATCCTTTACAAAAGCGTTGATTTCGGATGGTAGTGCAGCTATCAACTGCTATCGTATGACGAAATCAAATAGGGACTCGTAGTCGCGCTTGACTTTGGCTGAGTTCAACCAGAATTGGAAAGTCCTCTGCAGAGAGAATCTAAATTTCCATGCAGGTCTGGCCAGCAAATATCCTCGCATGTCGAAACTTTGCAATATAGAAATAAGGATTCATATTAACCTCCGATAATAATTCCTACTTGAGGGTGCAGTATTCGAGGATGCCTTCAGCGGGAAATATATACGTATATACAAAAATGGGGTAACAAATTACTCAATAAAGATAGTTAATTGGATTGTGACAATATATGACATAAGTTAAGCGGGAGGAGCAAAATTAACGTTAACTCGAACAAGAGATATCAATTACGATTGTGACGGGAAGTCAATTCAATAGTGGGTGTGTAATCAAGCGATTACAATACAAGATCGCTTTACCTTGGAGTGGGGTGGTCATCTGAGGAAGGAGGGGGGGCGGCAACGGCACAGGTCTTTGAGGAGATATTTCGGAGAGACTCAATGAGGAGGACTCGTAGATGGGAGTTTTGAGTACTTCTTGTTAAAAAAAAGAGATTTTCTCTCCTCCAGAGAGATGTGATCTCAAATACAGGACTTCTGCGTTACGGCAGGGAGTCTCAGACACGAAGGAACGGGAGTCTTGAAGGTGGTCCGAGATGAAGGGTGCCGCACAGTTCTCTGAGAAGAAGGTGGCTCAATAGCTTTCCTCTGAACAGGGGCCAAAGCTTCACGAAGTGAGATGTGCTGGTGAGATCTTCACCTCGAGTTACGACTCGAACAGGGGTTGTGGGACTTCTTGGGGTAACAGACAAAATGATCTAGACGGAGTGACTGGCAGACTCTTAATCTCCTCGATCTGGCTGGTCCGAAAGATAGCCCTAGGGCATGGTCGTCCCTAGAGGATTTTTGACGTCAGTCTATGTAAACTTACTTCGAGATAACGACTCGGATCGCACAGCGAAACTTTCCTCATGATAGGGAGGTAGGGTTAATACGGTTACGCCCGTGGGCCAATATACATACCTGGGAAGAATGGAGTGCGAGCTCGGCGGTATCGCTAGGGAGTGGTGAGCGAGGAGCTTCCGAAAGCAGATACAGCTTGGTCTGGTGACTCAGCGCGGGACTGCTTCCGTCTTGAAGATTCTAATCTTCCTACGCCAAGGAGCACGTGGTTTTGAGCGAAAGGGCTTAAAGGGGTATTCCTTGTGGGGATTGCTTTCACGTGAGTCCTTCGAGGGAATCCCTAACCAACATATTTGCTCTTAATAAAATAAACCAAGCACCACAATGAGCATCTCACGATAATTTTTAAGACCAATAAAGGTAACACTTAATCAGTGAAATATCAAATGTATTTCTTTGGTCGCTAGGGCTCTTTAAGTCAAGCAACTCTCCTTTACATGCCTCAGTTTGGCGAAATTAAGGTAGGTTTGGGATTAATCCAATTATTAATACCCATTTAACTGCATGATGCTCTACATATGACCAAATGTATGCAATGAAGGGCGGGATGTGGGACTGATAGAAGGAAGGTAGGGTGGTGGGCAGGATGGTTGAGATATAGGGGGGAAAAGATGAGTGAAAAGGCTTAAAGTTTGCTTAACTGGAATAGAAAACTTTCAGGCGCAAGTGTGATAAACCGCCAGATAAATGACCAAAATTTATTCTGCAAATGTGGTTAAAAAATTTTCAACTTAAGCCTCTCGGAACCATTTTTCTCGAGATAAATAGGAACGTAGTCAAACTACCTCCTATTGATACTACTGCTTCTCCTGACCAAAACTTAAACTCACTGCACTAATCATTACTCACCTGCCTTGACGTTCACGCCCCACCCACTTATAACTTCTTCAAAACGCCATCACCCCGCCCCTTGGTTCACCATAGAACTCCTTCGTTCAAGGAGGTCCTAACGTACCCATGAACGTGACTTTCATAAAGCACGCTCCCGTGGGCGGGCCAAGACTTCCTTCTCACTTGCCTATCGCCTTGCTACTTTGACTTATTCTTCCCAATTAAAATCAGCACGTGAGGCTCATTCACGCAAAATTTGTCTGAGAGCAAGAATAACCCTCGCAATATTTTCCTTCTACTCTCTCGTCTTTCCTCGCCTAGCCCCATTTCCCCTACATCTCCTCCCATCAACTCCTCTACTCTTTCTAATTTTTTCTCTGATAAAGTTATTAACCTAAGCGCCGTACTACTCCAGTCGTCTGAACAAGCCCATGCTGTTCTTCCCGACCATACACTATTGCCGCTTAACGTCCTTACTCGGGCGTCCTCTGAGGAAGTAACTACCCTGATCTCAAGCTCTAACAAATCTGGATTCTCCAAGGACGTCTTTTCACGCAAACTCCTCCACCAAACTCTCTCTGCTGTCCACCGACTGATTCTTCATCTCTTTCACACTTCTCTTGCCACAAGGGTGGTTCCCTCTTCCTTCAAACATGCCTCAATTCTTCCTATCCTTAAAAAAACACACCTTAACTCCCCTGAAGCATCTAGCTATCGCCCTATCTCATATCTTCTATTCCTCTCTAAGATCCTCGAAAGAATGGTTTTCTCTCGCCTTAATTACCATATTTTTAACTTCAATATCGATGAAACGTACCAATCTAGGTTCAAAGCGAAGCACTCTGCTGAAGCCGCTCTTCTTAATGTTTCAGGTGGTTTACGTAGAGCTGCCGATAGTGCTTGTACGTCCTTTCTTTCGACACCATCGACCACACAGTCCTCCTTGATCCTCCTCAAACTTTTCATGGTCTCTTGGGCACTGTACTTACTTGGTTTCGCTCATACCTCTCCTCCTGCACTCAGTCGGTCGCGCTCGATAATGTCTCCTCCGAGCCTGCGCCCATTCATTTTGGGGTGCCTCAGGGCTCAGTTCTTGGTCCCCTCCTCTTTCGCATCTACATACTTCCTCTTGGCTCCCTTTTACGCAATTTGGGCCCCGTTCTCCCACCTCTATGTTTATGACACCCAGATATACCTTTACTCATCCCCTGTGTCCGTCTCTCAATCAATTACCAAGCTCCTTTCAGCCTACACCTCCATAAACGAATGGCTGTCTGCCTACTTTCTCAAACTTACCCACGATAAAAATAAATTTCTCCTTGTTGGTACCGCTTCAATGTTAGAGAAATCTAAAGCTCTCTTACCCTCCCTTAAACTTGAGGAAACCAATGTCGCCTTCTCTGATACCTTTAGTAATCTTGGTGTGATTCTCGTTTAAACCGCACATCCATCGTATCTGTAGGTCTTCACTCGGTTTCCTCCGCAACTTTTCACGTGTTCGATCCCATTTTTATCAACGAAGTCTTGAGACTGATATTCATGCCTTCGTCTACTACAATTCTCTTCTAGTGAATCTCCCTTCTTCGTCACTTAACCCCCTACAACTAGTTCACAACTATGCTGCCCGTCTTCTCCTTCGCCGTCGCCGGTTCTCTCCTTCGATGCCTCTGTTACAGGAGCTACACTGGTTACCTATTCGCTTCCATACCCACTATAAAATTCTTCTCATCACCTACAAGGCCCTAAACTTTGTGGCTCCACCTTAATTCTCGTCTGCTCTCTTCAGGCGTCAAACTCCTCGGAAACTCCGGTCTAACCTCGCTCCCATCCTGAACACTCCTAGTTCTGTCTTCGGCTCGATGGATGACCGTTCCTTCTCAGTTTGTGCAACTAGACTCTGGAATGCTCTTCCTGCCGAAGTCCGATCCTTTCCCTCCCTTGCTACTTGTAAACGTCTCCTAAGGGCTTATCTCTTCAGAATTGCCTGCTGTCTCCTGTAAACTTTTTCTACACTCGCTTCACAACCTGCGCTCTGTGAGTGCTAACAGCCATGAAAGGCACATTATAAATACCTATTATTATTATTATACTCCAGATACTGGCGTTTCACCCTTTCTGCAGGATCACCCTATATGGATACGTGCTATTTAGGGGACAATCGGTCATTTTCACACTCTAAACTCGTGAAATCTTTCTCTGAAGTCGTGGGTAGGACGGTTTCCACTCCTATTTCTTGAGTCTTGAGCTACTGAAAATATCGACAACCACGAATTAAGCACGGGTTCCCGGCTTCCGCTTCATCCTCCTCCATTTTCCGATTTCCTGAACGTCTTTTTGATAAGTTGTCAATACTTCTCCAATTCGAGTGGCCTCAAGAACAAAGATTTTATCAAATAACAAAAAGGAACTTTTGAAACTAACGAATGCATTTTCACTCAAAGGAGAAAAATGTTTTAACTGAATTCTTTTTCAATATTCACTTCAGTTCTATTTTTTCGTTTATACTTCTACTTATTACTATTTTTCTAACTAATGTAATTTATTTTTTCAGTTTATATTGTATTTCTTTAAGCATCTTTATGACAGACAATCACATTTGTTGTCCTGGAGAGAACATAATACACTAGGGATTTGAGAATATCACTCAACTCCCTTAACCACCCGTCTCTCAAAGATAGGTTATATCATAGAGGGAAAAAGTAGTATTTCATCTTCTCATTACTGCGACAACCAGCTTGGGTATAATCCATGAAACTCCTATTATGTGTGTGAGATGGAACGGACCATTTTAGTACTACGTCACAGTAATGAGCCACTGTTTGGCTGGAAACCATTGGAGTCCGAGGAATTTCAGAACCACCCCATGCGAGCCGATGAAATCTTACTTCGAGTCATTCATAATCAGGCCATCCAATACAGTCTACTTACGTTTGTCCCCCCTATTTTGCCTCTGTCATTCCACACAGAGTTAGTTCTGACCCCCTGGCACTAAATATCTATTTGTTCAATTCCAAGTACAAAAAGTTTCCTCCTTTCTTTATTCTCGAATGCAATATATCGACCGGAGTGAATCTACACGACGAATGCATTGCTAATAGACCAATATAAAAGAACACCAAATTTTCCATTCAGTGTGATTGAAAATAAATCTTCAAAACCATATTTATATCCCCTTAAATAATCTCATAAGGTGCGGCTAAATTTAATAATTCCTAATTAAAATTTATTTTTTCCCCTACTTGATCATGGATGTCCCCAAGGGCTACGTTTGTCTCCCGTTTTCCTAAATGATGTTTGGTAAAGCAGTCGGAAACTTTTCATCTTTTTATTTCTTTTACTTCTCTCCATGGGCCTTCTTTCATAAGTCTGAGTCTTCTTTCTCCAATTAATTTTTTAAGCTTTCAGGCCACTTATTTCTGAACATGCTCTTGACATGTGTGTTACGCGAGGCGCGCTGGCTGCAATCAGTCGAATCACGAGACTCATCGGGAAAGAACAAGACCAAAAGATCTTTGTGGATATTTAATAATTTAAAGTTTAAAACAAAACTCAACTATGGCATCTTGGAAAAACCGATAGGAATCGGAAGGAGATGTTTGTAAAAAAGTGGAGTGAAGATGAGGAAGAGAAAATGTGCTAATGAAATATAGATCGAATGATGTAAAGAAGAGACTACCTCGATGCACATGGGAGTGGGAGAACAAGAAACGGTTCCTCACAACTTTTTTAACTTATACAACTAAGACGAAGGTTTCCTTCGAGCGTTGATGCTACAAGGGCACCAGATTCTCTAGATGTAAGCTCCCTTATACTACACAATACACCTCAATTCCAACACAAAAAAGGCAATTTACAAAACTAAATTGTCAGAATGTGGAGGTAATAAAATAAAGGAAGCCTCCTAACCATAAACCTACCTCTTATTACCGCAAATACTGCGGTTCCACTTTCCCCCATCAATCGCTGTAATTGGGCCTTCTTAACTACATGTGGGAACCTAGTCACGAAAATCCAGCCATAAAATTCGCTAACGAGAATCGTTCTCTCTAAATGCAAGATATTTATGAAATAAATAAATTGTGCCGTATTCATTGTATCCACCCTCATATAGTCAAATCCCTATCCTACAGATTATTAGCAGTGACCCGATGGAAAAAGAGAGGATTGTAAATCACCTGATTGCAGTTACCATAAACATTGCTCCTTTGGGTGGTACCCGCAAATAACAAAGTTAGATTTATATGTTATCAAAAGGCCGTAAACTCATCGGTCTGCAGTGGAAGTTTTCGAAAAAGGACTGTGACCTAAAATGTTCAAGCTATTTTGGAGCTCTATATCGACGACTTATAGCTCATTAAATGTTATACAAGTGTGTATAGTATAGGCGCATAGTTTCATTTGTTCGCTGGCATAAATCCCAAATAATATCATTTTATATCTAAAAGTCCTAAAGATAACTGATTTATTTAGCTACTTTTCTTTTTTGCCTCCCTCTTCCAGCATATCTTAATAGGATCGTACGTATCTCCCTTTAGCATTTCTAAAACAAGTATATATTATTTATATAGAGCAAAACTAGGCAGATGCATAAGATTTTCCATTGTAGTTAATTCTAATTATTCACTCTAGAATTATCGCCAATAAATTCGAATCCTTAAGAAGAAAATGCATCTTCGAATGACTTCATTCCAGCTGAAAACCTTTTAATCTCCTCTGGATAGTATGATCACTATAGCCGATAAATGCCCAAAACGGCTGAAGTGTATAAAATGCTTAGGTCATGAAAGCTTAAACTGCTTACATCGGTCAAAAAAAAGCCCATGAGGTCTAAAAATACTTTCAGGGAATAGATTTGTTTTTATTTGCATTTATTGCAATCTTTAATGGAATTAAATATAAAAAACAGCATTTCACTCTTCATCTAGGGTTTATAGTCTTATGGCTTTGCTCCAGTTAATTTGAGATATATAAAAGTAAAAATATTTACATGAATTTATGTAGTTTTACAAAAGTATGAACTATTTAACTTAACGCAATAATAATATTTTAAATATGCCTATTTAATTTTTTACTATGTTTTTCAAAGTTTAAGATCTAGAATTTGTATAGGATGTAATCACAAATGGTGACATATGGCAACACCAAAATTTAAACAGATATTTTATTACTCTCATCAAGCCAACATCAGCAAAAGCTTCTAAAGCTATACTGAATGAATCTGGGATATCATTTTTGCTGTGAAGTTTATTTACTTGTAGTAAAACTTTATTTACCAAAGTATGTGTTTTTTAAGTGTTTGTAAGACCAAATATGACGTGCATAATCAAAGTATTGCAAAATATTAAAGATTTGTTCGGGTACTCAGAAGTTTTAATCTCCAAGCAAACATTCCGGCAGAACCTTCACCTAACATGCCATATTTTAACTTTGAAGTTAGAAAAACCTCTCAAACTCCAAAATCATTTATAAAAATTAGGAAATGAAAGCCTCAAGACAAATAACACTGTACAACAAATTTTAGTGTCAAGAAAAAAACATCACGTAACATTTTCTTGTAAATTGCCCATTAAATTATTATTCAATTGATACCGATTTCGATGATACCATAAATGTATCTTGCTCCCAAAGTCAGATAAAATATGTCAATTGTAATTAATTCATGAATATATAATGAATCATATATAATGTATTAACCTAGATTTTTATATTTACTACCTCATTTGTAAGACGTCTCAGGTGTGGCACGCTCCAGGCTCCAACAGAAATCAGCCTGCATAGCAGAGATCCATTTTTCCTTATACCTTTTTTCAATTGACGGCATATTTTGATAAGAATGTTGAAATTTATATTCAGTTAGATATTGCATCCTAGATCTTCATAGCACTTGATTAGGCTCTCCACAATACGCTCTCGTTTGACTCCTTGGTGATTTTCCAGAAGTCGTTTGCATATCTCTTTGAATAAATGCTAGGCCGCTAGCTCAGGTTCATCTATTGTCGCCTCATCGTCCTCATCTGAGGGCCTACGAAAATGCCTTCTTTAATCTTGGCATCACTTATTTTAGGGAAAATCTCTTTGGTGCACTGCAAACAGTGGTTGTTATGTTTCAGTGCTTAGGCAAATAGCTTCAGTAGGACTAGTTTTATATGCATTGGTGGCAAAATGATTTTATCCTTCTTAACTAGTAGCTCATGGCTTACATTATCACATGCAAGAGTAATAGTTCCCCGAGGTGAGTATTCTGAGCGTACATAATTTTCTGATCTGACCCCAAAGTCCTATTGCAAAGGAAGCGCATAAACATGGTGGATCCAGTTTGTAGCCCATTAAGAAGGATAACTACTTTCAAGTCTGCACAAATTAGCTACCCATACTCCTTGTAACTTATGCGGTCTAGAATAAAATCAAGATCGCCATATGTCTCACTTAAAATGAATAAGTGAGAAATTGGAACTAAGGATATAGTGTTCCCAATGTGCCACATTACCAGTTTTATGCTGAAAAGAGATGCATATATGAATAACCTCCACTTATTTGTTTCATAAGTCAGCTTAAGGACATTAAACAGGCCTCTGACATCATTAGCATGAGTCAAGTTGTTCTCAAATGTAAAGAATTACTGTAAAGAACACTTCCTAAATACTGTAATTCGATCATTTTAATCCAACAGCATCCATTGTTGCAGACGTGAGGCCAGGACTTCACTTTGTTGCTTAGTAAAGGTTAGATCATGAACTAGATCATTAAGTTCTGGTTGGGTGATGAGGTGTGTTTTCTTGTCAGATTCAAGCTGTGACACATATGGTGTAGCTTGAGATTCTGAATCGTCTGAGTTGCTAGTGTCATCGTTTGGTAGTTCAGAGGGATGCTGTGGTACAGAAATAGCACTTAACTGTCTAACTAGGCGAACTGGACTGAAGATCTTAATATATCATATATTTTTTGCCTTTGTTGCGACCTGCAACGAAATAAAAAACAAATCAGACTGGAAATGGATATTACTGGCTGCGATCACTTGCAGAAATAGTGGAGTTACAACATAGTATGTATTTTTGGCTTTTTCTAGGCATTTTAGCTCTGTTTCCGGTATAAATAACACTCTAGTATATTAAAAATAATATAAATAGGAACAGCAACAATAGCAAATCAAAAAGTAAAAAGAGAAATCATTTATAGTAAGTTACAAAATTACCACGGATTTGAACGCATATAACTAAAAATATTTGATTTTACTTTCATAAATTTCAAAGGGAGGTTGACAAATTATATTAAAATCCGTTTATAACTTTTAGAGTTGTCAGTTTAAGTCGACTCTTGTTCGCATTAAATCCCTACGGAACCCTCGGTGTATTTAATGTAGGTATGATGGTAATGTACGAGAAACTAGAGGGTCTTAAAATCAGACGGATGTCATATTCGTGCTCATGGTCTCTATAGAATTTGTCTCTATAGAATTTGGGGAGATACTCGTGAATTACTTATAATCCATTCTGGCCACCTTCAACATGGGCACATTCACCGAAATTGCAAAAATAAGCTTACCTTTAGGCTATTTAAAATTAAGTACACAACCAAAAACAAAACACAAATTAATAACATATACAAACAATAATAACAAAAAGTGCATACCCGGTTGCCCCCATGCCGCTAAAGGAGTAACTAACATAAAAAAACACAATTAAAATTTATCAAGGAATTCCGAATCCTCCGAAATTGTACCACACCACACTCTAGGCGAAACAAACCCGACCCTGAACCCGAACTAGATTTCTTCCTCAAAAAACAACACTTGGCTCGCTTTCATCGGAGATCAGATCCTGTATGAAAGACCGGAAGTGCTGGACATATAAGGAGTGCATCGGGTGAGCAGATGTATATTCGGCTAGCCATAGCTGCTATACAAAGAAAGGGAAGAAAACTGAAACGCACTCTCCCAAAACAAAGGCTTATAAGGCCAAATTCGTCACACACAATAGGGATAATTTCATCAAAATGAATGGCCCGTTTAATCCTAAACCCTTTTCCTTGCCAGACAAACGTGAGATCATATCGCTCTCCTCTAATCCCCCTGCTTCGTCGTTCACAAGGAGAGCTGTAGTCTCTTAATACTGTGGAGTAGAATATTATGTGAGAACTAATTGCCGCATCGCATTCAGGAGCACCCCTTTCTTTAAGTGAACCGAGTTCGGCCGGTCACCAGGTGAACTTTCTGTTTGGCTAAAGCACTCGTAACAGTGCACGACTAACTGCGGCGCGCTAACAAATTCCATATTGTGAAATGTTACATCGTTTTCGCCTACTTCACTAGCTAAGTTGAGGTCGTCGTAGCGCCGATCAGGCTCTGTGCTGCTTTTATTTGCCAGAGTCCGCTGGTATCCGCCCCTCTCATGCCTCAACTCGTGAACACCAGAGCTCAAGCAATTGAAGAATCTGAAGCTCCCGTACCTCTAGAAATCCCTGGCGCTTCTGATTACCCAATTGTCCTAAATAAGGATTTTCATAAAAACGAAAGATTGCGAATCCCTCCCCACCCTTATAAATAAAAGCGCAACACAACACGTTAGAGTTCATTAGAGGCAACAAGATAATTTCTTTCATTGTTAAGGATAACCTTCTTCTCCGCGTGTGCTCAGCAAACACCGGCAAAGAGTCACAAGTATTATGTGTTCCCCACTGCCATATCAGACCTAACCTTTGAACAGCCCGGGATAGTCTCCTTTTGGGTCATTTTAGCCACACTAAGACGGCACAACGATTCTTTAATTATTTCTATTGGCCAGGTGCATCCGGCAGCTCTCTTTGCGTATGGAGAAATTCTACAACACACCTTGTATTTCGCTCCGTTTGAATTAATATACGGAGGAAATGTAAGAGGGTCCTTGAGCATAATGAAAGAATTATATGCGAACCAAAAGCTGAATCAGGAAATCCAATCCTTGTCTCATATCTGCTTAAGCTACGACAGAGGTTGTAGAAATGTGCTAAAATAGCGTACCAAAATGCGAATATTAACCTGGATAAATATAAAACTTACTTCGAATAAAAATCGGAATATAGAAATTTTAAGACAGGTCAGGAAGTCTTGTTGTTGCTCCCAACAGAAAACAACAAATTACTGAGTCAATGGAACGGCCTTTATCAAGTGATCGAGAAAGGCCGACTAAGTCGAGTATTTGATTCAAATGCCAACGGGAAGTAAGCATTTCCAGGTAAATCTTTTCAAGAAATATACGGTGCCCCCCAAAATGGGTCCCAACTTTCGATAGGCCTCATTTCTTAATTTTCGGCAAGGATTGAATAAATCTTTAGTGATAACTAGCTTATTGTGTTTAAAAACATCATATCAAAACATGAAAGTCTGTGGACTTTTCTTCTTTATTTAGAGCACGTGATCTAGATGACCTCTATTTAGCTCTGTGCAATTCTTCAGGCGTAGTACAAAGTTGTCCATGACGTTCTTACAATCCGACTGACTAATGACTCTGATCTCTTCCATTAGGGCTTCCTTAAGTGGCGTGATGATTTTGGATCTCCCTGCGTGCACTCTGTCTTTAAGGTAGCCCCAAAGAAAGAAATCGGGGGGGGGGGGGGCTAAGGTCTGGGCTGTGAGGTGCCCACTCAAAATTAGTCTAAAGAGTGATCACACGGCTGCAACTCCTCTTTCAGCCAATCTCAAGACAGATGTGATGTGTGAGAGCTTGCGCCATCTGGCTGGAACCAGATCTTCCCTATAAGTGACGGAATTAGGCTCTGCAGCTCCATGTTGAAGGTTTTGAGGACCTCAACATACCACTCCTTGTTGACTGTCATTGTGGCGCAAGATTTGTCAAAGAAGAATGGACCGATGAGGCTTTTCTTTTAGATTGCAGTCCATACCGTGGACTTGAGGGAGTGTAGGGGTTTACTGGCTGCCTCATTTGGTCTGGAGGTCCCACAGAAGACATTTGTCTTCGGGTTTACCTTTTTTCCAAGATGGAGGTAACCTTCATCTGAAGTCCAAATGAGGTTAAGTAAATTTAGAGTCTCCTGAATCTTCTCCAGTATCTTTAATGCTATAGCCTTTCTCTGTTGCATGTATGAGGCTGTAAGGGTCTGCTTCGTCTGTATTCCGTAGGAGTAAGCCTTTACATCCATTACTAACACTCTCTTGCAAGTCTCACGGGATATACCGAGAGACCAACTTCGGTTGGGCAGTGAGCGTTTTGGACACTGCTCAACTGAATCTCTCACGCTCTCGACCAGCTTAGCTTTACGCTTCCTGGATTGTCTTTAATGATTTGAACGGTTGTCAGTGGCTGCATTGAGGTTCTCCACTGTCTCATAGTTCTAGAAGTAGTCCAGTCCATCCAGTCCTGAATTCTGTTCTTGGAGGGTGCTTTTTCCCATTCGAACTAATCCACGAATGTGTCCTGCACTTTCTTGAACGAGAGTAACTTGTAGTAATATTTGACGCATTATATTCTTTGCTGGAGCTCCCATTGAAATCTAATTGTATGCACAGGCGTTGCTTCTGTCATGTCCTGCAAAGTAACGCTGATTAGTGAATGAATGAAGGATATATTACAAAGAGTGTGCACAGGCCCGGTTTTTTGGGGTCACCCATAACTTAACTAGATTTAATATATATATATATATATTTTTCATCTAAGTAATTTTTTTGTTTACTATATATGCAAGAAAGTTCAACAGTTGACTATTTTTAATGAAATCCGATTTAGACAAAAGTACTTAGAAAAATTGGAGATAAGTTGTAAATTATTAGAATGAAAGAATAACGAAGGCTGAAAATTAAAAATAGGAAAAGAGAGCATAAAGATAAAAGTAAACCTTCCCTAACAACATCTCAAAAGGATTTCTAACTTTACCATTTTGCTTTTAACATTCCAGATTTTCCTGTGTTAGCTTTAAAAACGCCTACGTACATTGAAGTATTACAAAAATCTACCACCAAGATCACTTGCACTGTTGATGCGCCACCACAGAGTGCAGCATTCAAATGGAAGTTCAACAGCTTAGGAGGCATAATAGAAATCGAAAAGGACCGCTTCAGAACTTCAGGGAAGAGAAGCATTTGGTCGTATACTCCTGCCTCGCCTGGCGATTATGGACTTCTCCTTTGTTATGCTAGGAATGAAATCGGGAAGCAGACGAGGTCATGCATCATTAACGTTACAGCCGCAGGTGAATAAGAATAACGACATTTTGATTTTGTCCAATCAATTTTTATTATGGATTCATATAATTTCGGGTGGAAAAATCGACCATTTTTATCAAATCAAGGATTTAAGGTTAAGACAGTTTTTCCTTAGTTTTCGACAGAGCAAATTTAAATATCATGAATTTCCATTGCATTATTTAGAAAACTTGAGTATCTTGTATAATATTATATTATAACTTGGATTAAATTCACCTGACTAATAGTCAGGTAATGTAAACTGATCAAGCAGATAATTTGGGCTATAGTGATCGATGTACGAGGGGCGGTCAATAAGTTTTAAGAATCGGTAGGGCAAAACAGAGGAAGGGGGGTGGCTGTTTGTGCGGGTGTTAGGACAAGTTATGACAAGCCCGGACCTGCAGCTGCACGCTGCTGCCTCATCTATTTAAGAAGCAGTAGCTCATCGCAGATAGTCAGTCACCAATTTTTTAACAATGGAGAAGGTTGAACACCGCGCAGTGATCAGATTTTTGACCAAGGAAGGCAAGAATGCAAAAAGATCCATGAACGCATGGTTGCAGTGTACACCGACACCGCCCCTTCCTATGCAACCATTTCTCACTGGAATAGGGAGTTCCGCCATGGTCGTGAGTCCCTTGAAGATGACCCTCATCCAGGACGCCCGTCAGACGTGACGAACGAGGACAATGTGGCCCGTGTAGAGAGGATGATCCTCGAAAATCGACGGCTGAAGGTCGAAGAAATCTAGCAAAAACATGCAATATCACATGGAAGGCTTATCAACATCATCCACGACAATTTGGCCATGATTAAGGTCTCTGCCCGTTGAGGCCCTAGAAACCTCACGTGCCATGATCGTCTTCAACGTCATCAAAATCCACAAGGCCAAAGTTTCACAAGCTGCTCTGCACAAGTGCGGATTCGAGGAGTTCAACCATATCCCCTAGATTCCAGATCTGGCCCCAGCGACTACTTTTTAGTTCGACAGCTCAAGGCTGCACTGCTTGGACGCCGGTCTAGGGACGATGAAGATGTGCAGCTAGCCGTCCAGGAGTGGATTGGACAGCAGTCGGGAATTCGAAGCCTCAAGGCCAATTGGCGCAAGTGCATTGAAGTCGAGGGTAGTTATATTGAAAAATAATAAAAAAAATTTCCTCATATCTCGTTTCCTTATATCCAAATTGCAAAACTTATTGACCGCCCCTCGTAGTAGCTACACTATATATAACACTAGAACGACCAACGGCGTCAATTAACGAATTTTGATCTTTGAAATGCTGATAATTTAAAAACCTTTATTGTTTTTCATTTCAAGATATATGATTTTTCATGTTTCTATGGTGTCTGTACACGCTATGTATTATACGTAGATTGTATCAACTGAAAAAAAATTAGATCTCCTACTACCTAAAAGGAACGGCCGCGTCAATTGATGCATGGCCAGTTTTCGTCATTTGTCTGCACTTTCACGTATAAACACGTCTGGAAATGTTTGTTGTTAGCTCTGTCTCGCTCATTGTCTTTCATAACCTATTTAGTTGCCATTAGTGAGACGAATGCTCTGTGTTTTTAGACACTGTTGTACATTTTTATTTGTGTGTAAAGTTATAAATTATTATTTGTTATATAAATGAATAACTACTTACCATTTTTTTATTTTTCATCTTTTATAATCAATTTGTGATAAAATTTACTTTTGAAAACCCTCCATCGTAATTTACATGCCTAAAAAACAAACTAATGGACAAAAATTAGAACAGCTTAGAAATATACCATATGATTCATCAGATGCCGAGCTTTCTGAAACTGATGACGTGCTTTCAGAAAAAGGAATATAATATTATTGATGAATCCTCATCTTCCTCATCTGATTCTAGTGATGAAGAATCAGACAACATAGGTACTGTACTTCTAAACAATCAACAACGTAGCAGCAATGATATGATAGCAAATGTTTCTCGATGTTTGAAAGGTAAGGATCGTTTTTCTTGGTAGTTTGATGTTCCATCTCAGCATGCATGTGGCTGTTTCCCGCAACATAATGGGCTAAAATTTCAGTTGGGCCCTACTACATACGCTACAACACGAGTAATAAAAGATACTCCTCTTTCTTCCTTTAAAATTTTGTTCAATGAGCCAATACTTAGAAATATTCAGAACTATACAATTGATGAGGGTCAAAGAGTTTCTGGCAACAAAGACTGCTCTGTTAGTTTAAATGAATTAGAAAAATTATTGGTCTTATAATTGTTAGTGGTGTTATTGGGGGAAGAAACTTACCTATCAATAATATATGGAATTACTCTTGGGGATGCCCTTTGTTGAGTAAAGCTATGCCTCGCAATAGACTTATAGAAATAATGAGATATAACCGCTTTGATAAAAAATGGGAGAGGAAAAGGAATCTGGTTGAAGATAAGTTTTGCTTAGCATTAACAATATGGGATCCATTCACTTAAAACTGTCAGACAGCATTTATTCTTGCAGCATATGAGATAGTTGATGAAAAATTACTACCATGAAAAGCACGTTGAAAATACATACAGTATATGCCAAATAAACCAGACAAATTTGGCTTGAATTTCTGGTTAGCCGTTGATGTTGAAAACAAGTATATTTGTTCAACGGAATTCCATATGTGTTAAGAGACGATGGAAGAAGTAACGATGCTAGTGTGCCTAATAGTTTAGTCCCTAAAACTGATGACTCCTCTATTCAAAATAGCTACAATGTCCCTTATGATAATTACTTCACTTATTTAGGCCTATGTTTGCAGCTGGCAAAACAAAATTGCAGCTCCATTGGAACAATTAGCCAGAGCAGAAGAGAATTACCAGAAGTGGTAAGAAAGATAAGACCAACCCATGAAACTAGTTTTGAAATCTACAGAGAAGCTTACGGTCATACTAACATCATACCAGTGCAAAAGATCAAAATCTGTTGTTATTTTGAGCATAGTACATCAAGATAAAGAAATTCCTTCTGAAACATTACTTTTTATAACAAAAATAAGGTAGGAGTGGATTGACCAAATGGCAAGGCATTATTCGGTCAGAGCCGGCAGCAGCAATGGCCCATGTATGTTGTTTTTATAATAGTTTGGATCTGGCTCTTCTTAACAGTTGGGGAATATACAAAAGTGTTTGTAAATCAGACATTATCCTGAGGGAATAAGTTCAAATTTTGCTGAGGAGTTTTGTGGTGATCCTCTACATAGTCACTCAAATACTAGGAAGTTGTCAGTTGATGAGATAAGTACTCCTACAAATAAATTTCTGACGTAAATGTGTCAGTGCTAAGTATCGAAATAGAACCAAAGAAATGTGTGGTGGGCAAAAAAACATTATGTGGCAAGTGTGCGATAAAACTTTGTGGGGGATGTTGTGCATAGATTTTAAATCTCATTTATTGGGGATATATAAAGATTACTTTTCTTTATTTTAATAAAAACAATTAATGTCCTTATCTAAATATCAAGAAAATATGTTTATTTTGCTCCTTAAATAAGTGTATTTCCACAGCTTTCTTTTATTCTTGTTTAAAATTAAAAATAATCTATTTGCCTCAATTCACGCGCCTTGGTCCTTAGGGGTTGTTAAAAAGTATGGTCTTTCTAGTGATAAACAACCAAATTGGCCTTAGCCTTTCTCTCAAATTAATACATTAACAATTTCAGTATAGAGATGTTATCATCTTCGGTCTTTCTTTACTCCCGGTTCTTTATATTTACTCGTATTTTTCTTTATAGCTCTGTAATTTGCCTATCTATTCACTGATTAAAATTTTAAAAATATATATACTACCCCTGAATAAATGTGAATGTACATTACAGATAAATCATTTGTGATTCTTTATTTTCTACTTTTTAATTTCTAGTACTGCATATATTTGTAAACTAGAATTTGCAGGAGTACCGAAAATTTGGAACCTGGACTAATACCAAGAAAGTTTTCCGGAACAGGGTAATCTCAGTTCCTAAAACTAAATATTTTTATTTTCAACCAATGTTTATAATTCTAAATGGCATAAAAACCTAACTATTGTGATCAATTATGTTTAATATCTCCTGTTAAACAACTTAGGAAGATATAAAGAAAGTTTAGAAACATCATATGATTGAAAAAAAAAGGAACAGGCCTTTAAAAAAATGAAATCTTTAAAGAAATTTAACAAATAAACATATTTTGAAACAAAGTAATTAGAACTGATAAACATACTTTAGCATGAAATTTTAGCTGTAGATAATTTGTATTAGAATTTGGGAATTAATTAGACTGATTATCTTGTTCTTTGCAACTTTTAAAATAATATTTCAAGTAAACTTGAGCATTCACTTTCGACACTTGATGGTTGATTGTAAGAAGTGTAGCAAACAATCTATCCAGTTTTTCTGTGCGTTTAGCAGTCGATTCAAAATTTAGGATTCGGTGTTAGCATAATTGTTTTGGGATTACCTATACGAGAAGCCGTTAATAAGTTTTGCAATTCATATATAAGGAAACGAGATATGAGGAAAAGTGTTTTATTATTTTTCAATATAACTACTCTCGACTTCAATGCACTTGCGCCACTTGTCCCTGAGAATTCGAATTCCCGACAACCAGAAATCTTCCGACTGCTGTTCAGTCCACTCCCGGACGACAAGCTGGACATCTTTATCGTCCCCAAACCGGCAATAATGCAGTGCAGCCTTGAGCTGGCCGAATAAAAAGTAGTCGTTGGAGGCCAGATCTGGACTGTAGGGGGAAGAGTTGAGCTCCTCGAATCCGCGCAGGGCACCTTGTGCAATTCTGGCCTTGTGGACTTGGATGACGTTGAAGTCGATCATGAGGCGTGAGGTTTCTAAGGACCCAACGGACAGGGACATTGGTCATGGCCAAATTGTCGTGGATGATGTTGATAACACTTCCATGTGATATTGCAAGTTCGCGCTCGATTTCTTCGACCTTCACCCGTCGATTTTCGAGGATCATACTCTCCACACGGGCCACATTGACCTCGTTCGTCACGTCTGACTGGCGTCCTGGACTGGAGTAATCTTCAAGGGACTCACTACCATGACGGAACTTCCTATTCCAGCAAGCAATAGTTGCATAGGAAGGGGCAGTGTCGGAGTATACTGCAACCATGCGTTCATGGATCTCTTTTGCATTCTTGCCTTCCTTGGTCAAAATTTGATCACGGCGCGGTGCTCAACCTTCTCCATTGTTGAAAAATTTGTGACTGACGATCTATGATCAGCCACTGCTTCTTAAATAGACCAGGCAGGAGCGTGCGGCTGCAGGTCCTGACTTGTCATAACTTGTCCTAACACACCCACAAACAGCCATCTCCCTTCCTTTGTTTTGCCCTACCAATTTGCAAAACCTATTTACTGCCCCTCGTATTTGAGGTGCTGGGAGATGCAAGTTTCTTTATTTCATTGTATTATTCTTTAAGCAAGGAATCCTTTACTAATTTAGCTTCATTTTGATTTACTTCACTACCAGACACAGTAGTTCATTCATTGGTTTCTTCATTGCCTTCGAATTATGTATCGATAAATCAAAGGTTGTCTTAGGTTTAAACATTGGTGATTTATTTTACTCTTGCCTCAAAATAAAAATTAGCGAAGACTTGCTTTTAAAAGTGAGGCAAATCTAGATGATTGTTCTTTGATCAAAATTTGTAGTGGCTTAAAAGCTTGAACAATTTCTTCAATTTGTTGCCATTCAATATCTGATACTGAATTTTCCTATCTTATTTCTTTCAAAGCTTTTGGGATGCAATTTTTTAATTTCAAAGTCTAATTTCTAAAATATATAAAGGCTATAACATCGATTATCAGATTCAAACGCTGTCTTTGAAACTGACCAGAGACAAAATCTTGTAAAGGATTGTTTTTGCATAGTGATATAGGAAGTTTTCGACATATTTTCGAACCGTGCGTATCATTGAATCAAAGTCAATAATTTCTTGATGAATGTCGGAGATTCTAAATCGACTAGGTTTTCTTATTCATCTTCTTCAATGTCATCACTTCGTCAATCCAAGTAGAAACTTCTTTATCTGGTTGTTGGATTTTGTAAGACAAAGTTATTATATAAAACATCCCAAACGCTTAGATTTATTCCATCTCCTAATCCGTGCTGGTGCATTGCCGAAATACCTTTCTAAAATTTTAACATTACAGAAGCTCCGTCTATCATACATTCTACGATATCACGATGTAGATCACGATTGAACTCTTACAATTTAATTTTTACCATATTTATGGCAATTTTACTATCAAACGATCCCTTGATATGAGTGAGGCCTAAACTTCAATGCCTTTTAATCGTAAAGGTTGCTTGCCTCATACCGCTTGTTTCTTTGATTTTTCTTGAAAATTTGAGTCAATTCTCTCTTTGTCTTCAAATAAAAGTTCATCATTGAATTTTCAACATCATTGTTTGAAGTTGGAGGTTGCTTGTTGTACAAGTAATTTTAGCGATTTCTTCATCACTTTAGTTCCTTTCTTCGTGATTCGTTCTATAATGTTTGATAAGTCCAAATGTCATACCACCCGTACAGATTAACTTTGCTGTGCAAGTTAAGCATTGGGCTTCATTTTTATAAACCTTTTTAATGTAATTCCAGCAATAGATTTTGACATATTTGAGAAGGGGTTTATCACAAAAAATTAAAAATAAATTTCTATAAAGCACAGCAAAATCGGATCTCTGCAGTATGCAAGCAACCAGTTTTCACTTTTTTCAAGGAGAAATACTTGGATTTCATTTATTCGTGTTAACAATGTAAGTTTCATACTGAGATCCTTTTCTAATCAAAAAAATGTTATAATTAAAATAGAAATATATAATATGTCAAAACTATCATAATCTAGTTTAAAAAAATATAACTAACTTGACATTTGGCAATAAGCAAATTACTCGTCACTTTTCGAACTGCGGCCTGCAAAAGCATTTTCAAACAAGGGTTTTGTGTTATTGCCTCTGGGTGGCATTGAAGTGTCCAAGATTTTTATATTTAATTAAAAATTATTTTAGTTTTTCGAACCATGAATTTTTCTAGGTTCTTGGTTGGGTTACTAGGATCATGGATCCGGGTGGAAACCCTATTGTAAACCATTGTTGCCTCTAAATTTTAAACTTTAAAACAATAAAAATATATGTAAATAATTGCCAATCTTTTTAGAAAAAAAGAGACCATTGGGTGTTCATATACAGATCTGATGTTAATACATTAATACGTGATATAAGATTTGACAATTAATCTCTGTCTCTTCCAGTGATAAAGGCTTTCTGTGTAGGGGTGCGAAAATGTATCAGAGAAATTCCTTCAACTCGATAATATAAATGGCCGATAAAATTACCAACCAAAGACGGACTAAGGCCAGTCGTATGGTTAGAGTGTTGGCATTTAAATCAAGAGGTACCGCATTCGAAACTCAACAGTCCAAAAGGTTTTATGAAGATCTCAAAAGAAAGTAAACGGAAGAAAGCTCTTGAAGGACTAACTCATCAAGAATCAAGAAGCACCAAGAAATTATCAACTCAAGATAAATGGAAGAAAAATAAAAAAGCATCAAGAAAGAAAAACGAAGATTAAGAACCAACCCAGCCAAGAGCATAGACTAACTCATCAAAAATCAAGAAGCACCAAGAAATTATCAACTCAAGATGAATAGAAGAAAATGAAGATACATCAAGAAAGAAAACGAAGATTAAGAACCAAACCAGAAGCAAGAATACAGAATTCAAGGAATTTTAGTCACGAAGAAAAATGGATTCGAGGAAGACAACCTGCATCAAGGAAACCAAGTAAAAAAGCAAAAATAATATTGATAAATAAATAAAAGGGATAATAAGGATATGCCCCCCCCCCATCATATCTCTACCTGTCAGTTTTCCAAACACATTTTTAGAACCGATATAAGGTGCAGCAAAGTTTTATGTTAATCAACTGCAAAAAAAGCGATTGCATAAATTAAAATAAAGAAGAATAATAAAATATCACTTAAATTAATGCAGGGTCCAAACAAGTGCATTTAATTTGGGGTGGGGGTGGGAGGGTCTGTTGGTTCTTTTTTATTTTAATCATTTTAATGTAAATGTATAGCTTAATGTTAGATTAAACATTATTATTCCTTGAGCATATCCCCTTAATAGCAGTATCCAGTTGAGCCCCTATAAAATATAAAGAAATACCGAAGTCGATAATTTTCTAAATAGACCCCCTATCTTGTGTTTCAGTGAATCTTATGAATTAAACTCAATATATCATTATAATTTAATTCTCAGGGACCTCATATTGCCTTTCCGGAGATATTAAAGCCCGAGGTTCCCGAATTCGGATGCCATTCCTCCTCATCAAGAGGGGAAAGCAGATGGACTATATATGTCCTTGACTTGGGTTTCCCGGCAAAATGAATATCTTCCGGTTTCGTATTTGAAATATACAAACCAATGCGTCCACCTTTTTTCTCCTCACATTGGCGATGTCGTCCTGGTTAAGAGTGACCCATCTTGACTACAGTGACGGATGTGTTTTATTGTTGAGATCGATCAAAGATAAGTTGTAAAATCGCGATCAATTACTATTTGGACAAAGACGGATGTAGTACTCACCCCATCGTCAAGATTTTCCTATTGGAGCTTGTGCCCCCATCTGCAGAAATACATACATACCTACATACCGCATGGCACCCAGCGTGTCAACATGCATTCGTTGCTGCTGTAGTAGTCTGGAATGAACTTCTGGAGACTTTCCTATTGCATCAACCCTACACTTTTCCCTGCGGAAATTCCTGTCTCAGGTTCCTCAACGCTTTGCCTGCTAGATATCCGTCACCTTATCCTCTTCATTTGGCGTTCGAACTACAAAGTTAAGGAGGATTAGAGTTATTCATATCCTTTTGTGGAAAGCTCAGATGCTAACCATAGAACAAGCAATTATTTCATATACGACGGATATTCATGGAAGGCAATTTATTATACTGTTATTCGCATTGTTTGTTTTGTGTTTAATCTATAATTCAACAGTCAAATTCGTTATCTCATCGGAGCGCAGGGACTAACTAGATTGTGGCTATAGACGAAGAATCGCCTATGTAATCTAATTATTCTATGATCCTCTAAGTCTAGTGCAAGTCGCGTGCATAGAGCAAAACAGCTAATATCCCCTACACATCTCGCCAGACACAGTCGAACTCTCGTTGGCCGAATTAAAGGTGAGCGATCAGCTGTGGCTTCCTTAGAAAACTTAACTGCAATCCCTCCTGAATCAATTCGGTAACGTCATCTCTGAGAATTCTGGTTGTGCAGCCCAAAGTGAACACAAAATTCAATTGACCACTCAAGAACCCATCCGATCTAAGCCGTGTCTGCTCCCCATACACCTGAGAGAAGCAGTTAATACTGAGGTGGCAAAGTTAAAATTGGAAAATGATAGAGCCGTCAAAATTAGATTATTGCTCCCCGGTTTTCATGGTTAGGAAACAAATTGGACCATATCGGATGTGCATCGATTGTAGAAAATTATACTCGCTAACCATATTCGACGCAGAGCCGATCCCTCTTATCGACCAAAATCTTTATCTTTTTGAGAAACTCAAATTCATAACAGAACTGGATTTGTGCAAGGGTTATTATTAAACTCCACTACGAGAAGAGGTCAAGAAATACACAGCTTTCCCAACTGAAAAAGAACTAATGCAATTTCGACGACTTCCTTTTGGCCTCGTGGCTGCATATAGTATTTATAATCGGCTGATAAGAAGGATATTAGATGGGTTGCAAAATATATCGTTTTATTTTGATAATATTTATGTTGCTACGACTGAGTGGAATCAGCACCTGAATGCTCTTTAAACACATCTACAAAGACTTCGAGAACATAATTTCACCATTAGCCCCACTAAGTGTCACTTTGCCTACAATATGTACAATCAACTATTTAGGCTTCCAAAATGGAAATAACCAGCTAGTTCCCCAAGAGGATAAAGTTTGAGCCATTGTTAAAATGCCTCTGCCCGCGAGAAAAAGCAATTAAGATCTGTAATGGGTTCCCCGTCCTTTTACAGTCGTTTTATTTGTAAATTTGCCTCACTTTCCGCTCCTTTGTGATAACTTTTGAAAAAAGCTCATGAGCTCCCTGTATGGAGGCCAAAAACGATTAAGTTTTTCGATCAACTCAAAGGAAAACTTGCGTCTGCACCTATAATATTACGCTTGCCTAACCGTGAAGAACCATTTGGCATACAAAAGGATGCCAGAAAAAGGGAATAGCTTGTGTTTGCATTCAATACAGGGAAAACAATATTTCTTTTATGTACATATGCCTATGTAATATATCCAATTAAGTTTATGGAATCATGTACCCTTTGGATTTATCTTCTCTGTACTGATTGTGTTAATATTATTGCTTATGGATTAGAGTCAGATGAGCCTCCTTCGTAAATATATTCATTGATAATTTTGGTTATTATCTATTGTCTTCTTTTGTAATATTAATCTTTATACATATGTACGGTCCAGTCTCTATATTTTGGAATTTTACCCACGAATTTATTGTCATGCATTTGTTGTTGTTTGTTTTTTGTTTTTAAATTACGATGTCCTGTATACTCCTTGTTTTGCCTAGGCGCCACCTTAAGATTGAGTTATTATTGGATTTCAGTCCTACCTGGAAGTTCCATCTTCAATGGGACGAGATTTCAGAGAAACAGAGAGAGAGAGAGGAGGACGAGTAGGACGGGAAGAACCCGCGATTGGCTTCTTTTGAGGTCACTTCCCTTCGAAAGATTCAACCAAATGGCGTGCAGTTTAAAATTCAGTTCTTGTGCCCCTCTATATAGATAAAGCAAAAATTCCCCTTTCGGCGCCTCTGTAACTTTCCCTTCCCGGATTCTATATATATATAGTAAAGCATTGGCTTGGATAATTTAATATTCTGCTAAGAGAAGACGTCGCGTAAGTTAAGGCCTGTAGACTCTGATTGCTGGCCGAGCGTAGGCAAAAATTAAGTTGAGATAATTCTTAAATTTTAAATAAAACATCCCTTTCCCTCTAAATAATACCGTACTTAAACTAGACCCAGCCATCATTTTGCAACATGAGTCAGTGCCCTGATCGCTTGCATTATCCTTACCAGTGTCTATTTTGTCTCCCTTTAAAGATTCTTTTTCTGGGCCACCCATAGCCCAAGAGCCCGAAGACAAGAAAAGAGGAAAAAAGAAACAAACGAGAAAAGATCTATCGAGCTCATCTTCCTCTCCAGCAAATACTCTTTCAGTCCCTAATTTCGGGTGACTGTGGTTATTGGAATACATGTTGTATTTTCCGTCATATCTTCGATTGGGCCGAGTACTAATCTGCCTTAAGGGCAAACGCAACCCTTGCTGTTGGAAAGTACTCCAGCTAAGTCCTTCTCCTCCTCCCCCCTTGTGCTCCTCTTGAGCAGCTGAATCTCTGCATGGCAGATCCACCCAGAATTGTTGTCTGTCATGTGCAGCAGAGTGTGTATACCTTGATATATCTTACATGTCCATTAATTTATTTTTTATTTATCTTTATGTTTAGTATATTATTTGTGTTTTTACAGTACTAGAGTTTATTTTGTTTCGCCCAGTTTGATATACAGAACCTTCTAGACATTTGAATTAATTCTGCCCAGTATTATTAGTCACTCTGAGAGATTTATTGAAACCCAAAGTTCAATTTGAAAGTTGTGTGTGATATATGCACTCAATTGATTTTAAATTTGAAAGTACCTTTAAAAAATTAAGGGTGAAATATGACATCGTTCAAATGTCTGCTGCAGCTTCGCTTGGTGGAACGTATTCGGGAGGCCCAATTTTTGATGACTTAGTCGCATAAATCTGGCTGAATTTGCTAGATGGTGTTCGTTATGTTGACTTTGAGGACAAGAATTGTTTACAGATTATTCGTATAGACCTGCAATTTAGGGTTGCCACAAAAAAGGTCTAATGGCGATAAATCGCATGATCTCGGTGGCCAGTTGACGTCGCCACCGCGTGATATCACACTGCCCTGAAAGATCTGGTGCAAAATGTTTATCGTGACGTGCGCAGTGTGGCACGTGCCGTTAGTATCCATATCAGGCATATAATCTTAGTTCAGGCCACAAGAGGTTTGCTTCTCATTAATCTGTAAGTCTCCCCGTTGACGGTTATGGCAATCACATCTTCGTTCTTAAAAAAATATGCACCGATGATTCTGTTAGACGAAAAACGCACCAAACAGTGACTTTGTTGGGATGCAATTGATGATGGTGTATCTCATGTGGATTGTTTTTGTCCCAAATCCGATAATTTTGCTTGTTCACAAATCCATTTATCCCAAAATAGCCCTCGTCGCTGAAGATGATTTTTGGAGGGAAATTTGGGGCAACTTCGAACAGCTCTAGAGCCCAATCAGCGAACACACGGCGTTGCCTATGGTCGTTTACCTTAAGCTCCTGGATAAGTTTGATTTTGTATGGGTGCAGAACTTTTCTCATTCACGCAGTTAATTGTTTTTTACGGGTCTAATTTAACAAATATAAAAAAGATCTATCCTATTCAGGATGCTGATGCGTCGCCATGGGATTGCGTGAGAACAGTCGACCAATTTTCGTAATAGATCATCAACTAAGTACTGTCAGAAACCTTTTATCACTAAACTCTCAAATACCGCGACGACTATTATAGATAAATAATTTAATGCACATATGGTACAGTTTTAGAGCAATAAACAACGTCTTTACAGTATTATCTAACTTAACAACGAAAGGAATTGTACGCTACAGTGCGAAATATTTTTAAATAAATACCCCTAAATTCACAGAAAATTCTCGACAGAAGGGTATTTAAATGATTACGCATTTTTTTTAATTTACGTATTAATAAAATTTTGTTAATCCTCCTCTTCTTTATTTAAACACAATCGGAGGCCATATCTTCTTTATTTAAATACAATCGGAGGCCATATCTTCGATGGAAAGAATTTTCATTTCTGATTCTTTCCGAATTATTGCTGTGCTGAAATTCTTTCACTTCAGAGCTATAGCCCAATTGTGTTGAATTAACTTGCTTGTAGCTTACATTATATTCGCTCAAGGTCTTTCGTCGTTCGGTACAAAACTCTCCACAGTATATGGTGGCAAAAGTTTCAATCTGGCAGATGCGTTCGGAATAGTTTTAGCCTTTAGCTTGAATTCATTTAATATTCTGAAGCCTTAATCAAGAATTTCATCTCAATTCAGTGAACTTCTCAGAGATTAGATTTGTATTATTGCCTCTCTACTAGTGAAACTAACATTGCGTTTATTTATATAGCTATTTGATGCATCATTGAGACATTTAATTATATTGAAAACTAAATTTTCTTTTTAATTTCAATAAAAGTCTTGACTACCTAGCCACGTATCACTTTATATTTGTCCTTACTCAGTGTGGGAGTAAATCACTTGGACAATTCGCTAATTATTAAATTAATTTGAGCAAACTCATTTTCACATTTTGAGACTAATAACGCAAGACTTTAAATCAGATTTTAAATGTCAACCAACTTTTAAGGCATTCTTTAAGACATTCTTTAGTTAGGCTTCCAAAGCTAAGCTTACTCTTCGCAAATAAATGTTGCATTCTTTTTTTAACTCAAAAACCATGGACGTAGAGTTATTTATCTTGAATTTATTAGAATAGTTGAACTAACAACCCATTGAAACGTATATTAGCTTAGTAATATTTGGTAAAAAACTACCTCAGACATTACTAAATCGGATGAAAGGATTGCTTTAGGATTAAACCTACAAGTGAAATTGGGAGAGTTTGTGGTTTAAATTTCATAGGAGGATTTCCTTTTCACCACAAAACCATTGCGTTTTTGGATAAAAGAAACTTGTTTTCTTTAACTCGAAAAGCGAAGTCATTTATTTTTCCAGTCTTAAGGTATTGCTGTTGGAAAATATTCGTTTTAGCACATTAACGATTCTTAAATTTTCAAAGACATAAATGTTCTTAAATTTTAAAATGATATTCACCGATGTCATTTTAAACTTCCGGAAGGACTTAATAATAACGTAGGCATTCATTTTGCGAACAAATCTTATTACTTTGGTTAATGTGAATCTTTTGCTACCATTTGCTGTATTAATTTCAATTTTTGGCCTGACTAGTTAACCAATAACATGCTACGTTATATCAGCATACGATCTGTGCGTTCGTCTTCTGACTGATTAGCCCAAACCATGGTTCATTATATTTCATACAGTTCGCGAATTGTTGTGTCTTCAGTTGATATGTTGGAATGGCGTGCGATGGTTTTTGTTGTAAATCACAATACCAAATAATACGTGAAGTCGTTGAGGACGATATTCAGGCCTTAGAAATATATAAGGCACAGAGTGTGATCCCGCGAGTTAGTAAATGCCTTACATGCCCCAAGAATTGTAAATTTAGGCAAGATCGAAATTTCTTTTACTGTAATAGAATTGCAGCAGATACGAAAGGCCTTGATACCATATGCAAATTTTTGATTAGTGCGTCTAAAGACAGGTGGTCTTTCTAATGCCCGCATTTGACTCAGTGCTAGTCTCTTCTGTACAAACTAATTTCTGCGCAAAGCTTATTTTCAGTTAGAAGAAGAGAAAAGTATCGAACTTAATAGCAAAGCGTGCGTTAACTAGAAAAGTTACTGTTCTGAAGTTTGTGAACATTGTCTTCGGCGTCAAGATAAAATCGATGGTCTATGGACTATTGTTGAGATTTATCTATATAAATTCCGACAATCGAAATATATAAGGGACGTAGGATTAAAGGGAACTGGGTATTTGGTGCCTTTGAATGTGAAAATAAAAGAATTGTGTAAGTACTACCTATGGATAAACGCGATAGTGAAACTTTACTTCCGTTCATGCATGAAGGTACTACTATTTATTCAAATGAATGCCGTGCATAATGTAAATGCAGTGATTTAGGTTATGACCACCACATTTTAGATCACGGTTTACATTTGTTAGACCCTTACAGCGGCATTTATACTCAAGACATTTACAGACTTGATGCGATATCAAAAGCTTGGTTCTTAGTGGGATAAATAAAAAGGAGGATTACGTGCAATATTTTGCCCGTTATTTATTGAATAGGACATACCCCCCTCCCCCCCCTTCCAAACAAAAACACACGCATACACCAGTTTCTTTTAAGGGTGGTGGATCTGTACTGGTATGAACTTTAAGATAAATGAAGTGAGTTTTTTCATAAATTTATGTCGGATTTCCTTATGTTGCGGTTAGGATTAGGATAGGTAAGGTTAGGCAAGGTAAGGTTAAGTTATGATAGGTAAACTTAAGTTAGATTTGGTATGGTTCTGATTCTGGAACTTTTAAATAAATTTGAAATGTGTTTTCGTTCTGCATTTTTGTGTGTACTTTTCAGATCTGAAACTCGTTTTTTGCTGGAAAAACATACTTTTCCTATTTTGGACTTTCAGTTCATTATAGAAGAGTATCCATTTCCGAGTTAAACGATGATTAGATCTCAAAATTACATATACAACTGCATAAGAAAAATACATTTATAAATTCCTTATAATGAATATTTACCCTTATTTTCATTTTCATACTTAATAGTTAGGCAAGAATATATCCTTGAGTACGAAGTGATTTCTTTGAAATTGATGGAAATTTTAGGAGGTAAATTTGGTGAGAGTTTGAGGGGTTGGAGGTTGAAAGCTTTATAAGTTATTATTGTTTTCAAACAATTTAGAGATGTTCTCTTTCAGCTTATCGAGAAAGAATTAAGTTTATGTGAATAAATTGTGTTGGATCTAGAATTGTGTAATCTATTTTGGTGAGACTAAGCTACCATATAAATTACCTTATTCACTTTGAACATTGTGTATTGTTTAGCTGAACTAATCCTTTGTTTAAACTTGTTGAAAATCGATTATCGTTTACAGAAATGCGTAACAATTTAGTTGCTTACCTAAACCGTTTGGGGCTTGGGGTTCAAAAACCCATAGATCAGGTTTGGCCTTTATTTATTCGTTCCCCTATTTTGCTCCATTTTCATAACTGTGTTAAATCTACTCCAGGATTGTGACCGACATTGTCTATTATTTCATTTTTTCATTGCCAAATATTAAGGCATTTTTGAGGTTTGCTCTAATTTTCTTATTTTGATTAGGAATAATTGTATTTATGTCCTATTTAAATCGATTATTTGACATTGTAATTCATTATTTGAAAGGGATAGACGTAGACTATAATTTCATCAAGTTACAAAATTAAAGAGGAGGAGGATTTGTATTCAGTGAGCCAAATTAGGTCAGAAGAATCCTGGGTAAGTTTGATCTCTCCAAACTTAAAAATAGTTAAGAAAAGTTTGCTTTAAATACTCCTAGTAGGTAGTAAATAGTGTATTGACTATCGTTATCTTTATTGCCAATTTGGGTAGTTATTGACAGCACGATTCCACATTTAAATCAGAGCTAATCCAAGTAAGATGTTTTAATTTATTCTTTTATGCCTCTTTAAGATAGAGCTACTAGGGAGTAACTGTTCCCAGATGATTTGCCGGGGTCTCCAGTTTCCAAAACATGACAGAGAAACAGAATCCTGGAGTATCGTCTTGTTTAGTTTAATGATGATTCCTATTATACGGTAACCATTAATGTATTACTATTACGGTTGAAAATTAACTTACACAGTGAAATTAAGCTATTCTCCAGTTCCAGGGTATGAGAAAATTCCACTTTTACTCAGTCTTGAATATATCTCGACACTGATTTACGAGAAACTATACCTGAAGTCTCACAACTCCCCTAAAAGGCATACCAATTTAAGAGATGGAACGCTTAAGTTTTTTCATGAGTTAACATTTAAATTGAAAATTTACTAAAACTAGAGGCAATTTATTATTTCAATGAGTCATAATAAAGTGACTCACAGAAAAGAATAAGGCATATTGCAACCAACGAGTTTCAAGGACGAACCAAATTGGAGCTTAAAAATAAAATCTCCTTCAGAAAAGTATTTGGTATGATTGTATTCTTTTGATCTGATTTGAGTTTCTACTAAACGATGGGAAAATTACTACAGCAAACTTATTCTTACTTCAACAGTTTGAGCCTTCAAGCACTTTTTAAGACAAACTAGACTATTTTATTCAACCAAATAATAGTAATAGTCCATCAAGATAATTCACTGTTGCATAGAAAAAAAATAACTCTAAAATCTTTACCAACATTAGCTGAAGAAAAAACTCCAACGTTTATTTTTTTCTACACAATGCTCTATTTCAAGACCTAAAACCCTCGCTATATTCTTTTCCTTATAATCTCAGATGGTAAAATGTCAGTCATTTGTTGAAAAAAATAGCTGAACGTATAGTGAATTTTGTGTGATGATAACTGTCTCCCAGACATAATAGGTCTCCCAGACCTATTACTCTACATTTAAGAAGGAGCAAAAATCAATCAGTACATCTCCAGAAATTTTGTGAGGAGAGAATCGTAAAAGACATGTAAGAAAGTGTGAGAGAATTTCCTGAGGCTACTGCGCCTCGCTTCTATCACATATTTGTACTCATGCTCCACACGTGTATTCCGCGAGAAGAGAGGAGCATGGCGTTCTCATCGCCTCAAACATTTTCCGAGGCTTATCTTCCCCCGCCCAAAGTTTTTCAAAGAGGTTCAATCCCCCGTTTGCATACAGGCGTCGATCTGGCCAGATAGAGTTAGGCTTATGGGAAGATAAGAGTGTTCGAATTGCGAGCGGGACATTCCATGGAAGTCCCCATTGCCCCATACCCCGAGGGGCTGGCTCAGGCTTTTTATGCGATAGAAATTCGCATTTGAATCAGATCCCGATTATCTTCGTCAGGCATCACGCCAATCCAATATCCCTTGTGCACCTAGGAACTCTCTACCTTGAGAACCCCCTTATTGTCCAGAATAGGACTATATCCTTGAGTGCCAAGGTTCGTCCTCTAGAGACGCCAAGTCAACAGAGCCTCCCCCCATCCTGTTGTTCAATTGTTCAGAAGTGAACAACCTTAGAACAGTCATTGTTCTTTGAGCCCTTTCGACAAGAAACGGTTCTCGCTCCCCTGATATCACGTCAGTCGTAATTTAATTCACCCTTTTAACATTTTTTAAGAGAACGCTTGTTTTCCCCCAATAACCTATTCTCCATCCACAACATCTCCGATATCCTGTCTCAAGGATCGCTCGTACTTCTGAGCCCCTCTTCGCTTCCACTCCTCAAAGTCTGTCCTTTCCCCCTTGTTAAGGACAACCCCCCCTAAAAACCCCTCCTCCTGGGAAGGAAATCACCAGTCGGACCGAAGTCATTCCTGCACTTGCACGCCGACCTTATAAATACGTAAGCTACGAATTGCATTTAATTATTTAACTCTGTTGCCAACGTAACTCCGTGCTTTAACACGGATTTAGTCGACCCAAACCCTTCTTGTTTGTTTTGTCATTTACATCATTACAAATCTTCATCCACCACATAGTCAAATTAATCCTAGGACCTGTTCATTTTATGTGCATCTCCCATTTTAATCCCCGGTTATGTAAATATTTTCCGTGTGTTATTTTTGTTACTTTAATTAATAAATTTTTTTTTTGTTAATGCTGGCAATATTATTTACCCTTGGGCTCCGTTCCACTTCTTAAGTATATTGAAGATAAATAAGCCCTTTCGATGCCTATTTATTAACGTAAAATAATACTCGGCCATCTGATTAGATGCCCGCACTCGAATATAGAATAATCCCCACAAAGTATAGATATCGTCGGGAGCCTTTTCTACGACAGAAAGTTTAAGGGAGCAGCTGTCTAAAAGATATACAATATAGCCTGATTAGTATGAAGACGATACGAGACTCAGAGACGCTCAGTACAGTAGTGTAACCTATACCACCTTCAAACACCCATCCTTGAGTGATTTATTACCAACAAGAGTCAGAAAGGGGATCTTTTAAATAGGCCGAATGAGGTTTGTTACTTTGATCCTAATGATTTTGTTAAAACCTCCTCGACCCTTTGTGAAACATAGTTATTTTGAGTTCTTTCGAGAGTCCTTCGCTGAGCGTATTCCTTCCGAGACACAGTTGACCGTGAAAATTTTGTGGCCCTTTCAATAAATTGAAGAATGCTGCTTGAACTTTAAACAGTACCGATCAGGCAAGGGTGACTTAGGTTATTAAGGACTCCTAGCAGTAAATCTTACAGATGTAACAGACTCATGGCTCACACTAGAAGTAGGCTACATCTCTTTTCTGCAGAAACATCATGCACAAACGAAAAACGGTTACATTCCGGAGACGATCTCTTTCCAGCCAGTGAGCTTCTCTCGCCCATAACCAAGGTATCTTCTTGAAACACAGCAAATTGGATGCTCATTGGTTTAATGCTTACCTGATGACAGAGAAAACAAGTAAACTCTCAAAAAAAAGGGCAGGATAGGAACTTAAGTCTGTCCACTTCACAAATCCTTGCCGGCCACGTCCAGAAAATCCACACAGACCGAAGGTTCCTGTTTTCCCACTCTTCCGGGCACTCTGTTTGACCTAATTGAGAAACAGACTAGAATTTATCTTCAAAATACGACCAGCTCACCCATAAAAATTTTGGCGAAAAATCTTTAACTGTTGGCTTAGGGTTACGAATTAATTTATTTTAGAAATTTCAGATGTGAAATAAAACGTACAATAATAATTTACGACTTCATATTTCAATAATACATCAGGGTAGATTATTAGCACGCATACTTATTAGATGGCGATGCCAAATTTTCATTAAAAGCATTAACTAAATCTTCAGGACCTCCATACCTTTTCCTTTTGAGTCAGTAATAATTCACAATTAGATTAATTATTCGCGCTACAATGTATTATAATTATAAGCTTAAAGTGTGTGAGTGATTTCTAAGGTCTCATTCTTCTCCAATCTTATCTTTTTCAATTTAACTTTAAAAGACATTGATTTGTCTCTAGACCTCACCAATTTCGACATCATTACGTAGTCTCGCAGGCAAAATGATTCTAACTATATTAGGAACAAATAGATCCTATAATTATCTTTACTCTTCACTAATCCACTCAGTCAAAAAGGCCATTTAGGGATATTAATTCCGCTCTAATTACAGATTGCTTAACTCTATCACAGGCAAGAACAAATATCAATTACCCTATTTAACGGATTTCATTGACGATTAGTATGTTTGCATTACCTTCAAACCGAGCTTGCGGAACGAATTTTTCCAAATATTAATAGAAGATACGTAAATTGAAAAACCTCCTGTGTCATCTACGATCACATAAAAATGGTTTTAATAAGCAGGGTTAGAATAACAGTTTTCACTCTGGATTTTAACGTTATAACAAACAAATCTTGGCCTATTTGAACATCTTTTTTCTCTTAGTTGACGATTAGGTGGAAGTAAGCAAAAACGAACTAAAGCACATAAAACATTTAGATCAACTCTTAATGGCTGAAGTAGTAGGTTTCTACAAATAACAGCTTCGAAATGACTTTTTGCTAAAGCTTCAACCAATGTAGATTTATGTGAGGAAATCCCCATGTGGAAGATCTTTAGCAGAAAGGAACTCCCATGTGCAGCAAAAGGCCCGGCTAGGAATAAAGTGGTAAGCCTACCCCCTCCCCCCCTTCCACAAGCCGTAGCCTCGAATCGAGTCACCCACGATTTATCTTTATGCGGGCTAAATAGCTCTTCCAGAATATTCGAGGCCCTTCGAGAGTGAAGCTGTTTCCCGCTAACCCCCAACTCCAGAAAGAGCCTCGGATATAAATAACGCTCGACTTCCCGGAAGACACACAGAGTTGAGAAGTCTCGCCAGAACACAAAAGATTTCCCCATGGTTCCAAGTCAAGTGCTAGCAACAAAGCAAAGTGACAGCTGGACTATTTTCTGTATTTAGAATTAGCCCCAGCCAGGAGGTAATTCCATTGAAAGATCGCCCGGAGTGATTTTTCCGACTTCTTTCAACAACTCCTGTCGAAGCTTCACTTATTTTGGGTAGCCGAAATACTCTCCCCCGGAACGGAAGTCAACCCCCCTTGCTTTTGGAGAACCGTCATCACTCTAACCTCCCGCTCTGAAATCCGAGCGGTCTCACCTCACGTACAGAAGACTTACGTAAGCCAACCCCCCTCCCCTCTTCAGTAACCCAATTGAGATTATCTCTTCCCCCCCTTCGTTTATTGATGTGATTTTTTCCCGTTAACTCTCTGAGGTAATTTTACCTTTCAAATCTCTTATTAATTTTTCTTGTGTAAATAAAATTCTGTTTTTATACATGTCTCTTTAAATAACCTTGAACTTTGCCATTGTCCATAATTTGCCTGGCCTCGTTGCACTCTCTCGTTACTTAACCCCTCTGAACGCGTGGTTTTCCGTCCCTTTTGTCGGTTCGCTTTCAAGTTATTGGTCCTCTTTCAAAGATATAATATGGTATTGATATAATGTAATCTCATACCAAGACAATTTATATTGCGGATCTAGGCCTTTTTTTTCAAGATGATGCTGAAATGTATGCGATTAAAGGATATTCAACGGCCCAACCCATTAGAAGAGATGCAAAGGTTACTTGTTTTGGTGAACTTTAGCAGGAGGTTCCTCAAAAAATGGACCAGTATTCGTACGGCTTTTGAAAATATTTACAACTTCATGGCCATTAAACTGCAAACTCGGCTTTGGTCTTGTGAAAGGACTACCTAGATTTATTCCACTCAAATGGTTAGACATTACGTGTGACTGGGAAGATATATTTGTCTGTCGTAAAAGTTATTCCCTTGAGGAAGAATTCGTCCAAGTTCTCCTGGAAATAATGACTTCCTTCTCTCCCCTCGCATCATGAATATTAACTCCTGCACAGGAATCATTTAGGCAGGTTTCACATTATATAGAAATAGAAGAATCCCAGCTCAATTTCGATATATTCAACCAGTTTATATTGATACAGGACCAATTGACATCAAATGCTTGATATTGAATTATCTGTTCAGTTTATTATTATTTATTTCAAAAGATCCCTTTTTGTATCACAGGAACTTACATTACATGTCCGTATAAAATTTATTCAAACTACAATAGGTTTTGCCTTAAAATGAACGAGTGAATCATTTATATTAATTAGTCTGTCATGTTATATTTCATAAAAATGATTAAATTTTAGTAAAATCTTAAAGCAATTAAATCCATAAAGTTGCTAAACGACGATCTGTTCCTCAATGGAACTATTTGCCTTCCACATAAAAGTCCTTAGAGGCAAACCTACAAATGAAAACTAACATATTTAAGGTAAATATGCAAGAGTCATAAACTTGAGATCTTGCACGACAGATGTCTTCTGAACTCCAATAATCTAATCAGATATTAAAAGTGATTAGATTTGAAGAAATACACGAATCACAACCAAAACCTTTCACCAACACGCCAAAACCGAACAGAACTGTATTTTTGCCGTCTTTAAGACTTGAGCTTATAACATGATACGACGCCCCATACTAAATCATCCTCCGTTTGCTGTAAAATGGCAATACGAATAGATTAATTGCTCAAAAGTTCAGCTTAGTGAATTTTTATTTGCAATTCAGATACTTCATCGTTTGCTAAACTTTCCCCTTTCGCATAATGTCTTTAATCTAAGCAGTTTATTGTTATAATTTGTTAAATTTATACTTGAAACAAGCGTTTAAGTAAAGTAGCTGTATTTCTTTTTTAGGTCGTGTATATTCATCACTATGTATACTATAATTCGAAATAAAGTAAGAAGATTACACATCTTAACATAAAGAACCCTTTACGTTTTGAATTCATCCAACAGATCAAACAACACAAGCCATAATTTGCCTGAAATTTGAACGGAGAAAAAATAATAACAAACAGATTGATTGATTGATTGGTTTTAAGTGGCGCAGATCATTAAGATTTAAAGAATTTTTTTGGAATTTTTGTTAACAATTACAACCATTCAATAGATGATACCTTCCAAATAAATCAAGAGTTCCGAGTGTAAGACTGGACGGACGGAAGTTTACACGCAATTAAGAGAATGAAAACTATAATATCCAGAGGAAAATGTGATAACAACCAACACAATTTTGCTGGGAGTGAATGCCTGAGTATTTGCAGGCAAGATGGTGACCAACTTGCCATTTAGATCCTAAAATAATTAAATGAATGTAGCAATACACTGATATAGTCATGCCCTTCTGTTGACCTGCAATTTTAAAGCAACATAAATTATTAAAGAACATGGTAACGAATATCAATAGAACATATTAGGGTGGTGAGTGATATAAAAGCTTAGCTATATCTTCACAAGTAACATGCCTTTATGGTCTGAATTCGGATACACATAATGGTTAATAATATATCCTGTAACGATGCAACACTCGAAACTCACATTAATTTCAAGTTACTAGGGAGAAAAAAAGTCCTCAATAAAGAACGTATATCGGTGATTAAAGCCCCATAAAATTATTTATTTGATTAATCTATACAACTTACGAGTATTAATTTATCGATGTAAAATTTGGAGGCTAAATACAAATAGCACCCATGGTCTGAGAAAAACAGAGCGTTATATGTTAGGCTGCATGAGTAAGAACATAAACACGAGTTACATATGTATAAGAAAAATAATAAAAATTCTTCACACCGAGAAACGGAACTCACAGACAGCGAATGTATGAAATTCGCTCAATTCGAGGACAAGGAGACAAACCGAATACTTTGTCAGGAAATGCTTCTTGGGTGCCTTTGATCCACAGTGGATCATGATGATGATGATATGATACGCCAAAAGTTTAAAATAATTTACAACGAATTGTGTTTGGAGATATTTACTTGAGTTTTAAAATATTTATGACATCAGAATATAACAGTTTAGCTTAATTTACTCCCCCTCTTCATTTTTTGTAACTTATTTAGTCATACAAATTAGAAGCAAAGAAATTGGCAATACTAACTCTATAAATAGTTTCTTAATATATGCGTCTGCAGTAAAAAATATTAGAATAAATGTACTTGACAAGTCGAATAGGACAAATTATATATATATATATATATATATATATATATATATATATATATATATATATATATATATATCTATATAAATTCAATTAAGCAAAATCTTGGACAACGGACACCTCACGCAGCAAATAGCTTAAGTAATCCAAAATACAAAAGCAAAATTAGAAAATTCAAATAAATAAAATTGCGAGCACTAGGTGAAAAACATAATTGGAAATGGTCCAAATATGGCCCTGCCTCTTTAATGATGTGTTTCGAGGTATACCTTTGTAGACTAGCTCGGCGCTCAGAGTATTAGACAAGTATGGGCAGAGAGCTAACCACAGGCGGCTTGGTTATTTCGGTTGACCTAGGTTAGATTAATGGCTTGCAGTTTTAAGTATATATAAAGACAATAGCCCAAAATATAATTTATATATATATTTCTAAAGGGAAAATTTATATATATATATATATATATATATATATATATATATATATATATATATATATATATATATAGATATGAGGAATTAAACCACATTCTCCGAAGACAATTTAATTCAGAACAGTCTCAGTGTATCTCACACCCTTTTTAAACTGACACTGGATAGAAAATATAGGAAAAGTGCATATAAGCATAACACAAGATCAGATCGTGAAAGATCCCCTCTTTTTTATCCAATCCCCTACTTGTGGCTAATCTGGGAGGGGGGTTAGGCCTAAACATATTGGAGGGCTGACATTTTACTATTTTGTTTATTTGCTTTCTTATTTCAGGATTAAAATAAAATTGACCCTCAGATAGATTTAAATTAGGAACTGACGATATCAAGCTCGATTCTACGATTCTTCTCTTAACATAGTTAGCCGATTTAAATACCATTTTACTTCCATTGAAATCGATCGTATGATTCAAGTCTCTAACATGGCAAAATATTGCACTGCTTTTGCTGCCCACTCTAATATCTCTTTTGGTTCATACAATTTCTTGTCTAGATTTCTCCCCGTTTCCCCTATATAAATTTTATGGCAATCGTTGCATGGTATTGCATATACTCCTATGTTAATATGTTCTTTGGGTTCCCTGGCAATCATCAATTGGTTTAAGATATTATTATATTTAAAGGCTCGATTAATACCCGCTTTTCCAAATAACTCCTTTAAACTATTTAATTTATTATTAAATGTTATCAGAATTCAAACATGTAACGAACGAGGAATTTGCGAAGAATTAGAAGGAATACGATTCTCTTCGTCCCCTCTGGGCAAAGGCCCAAAATAAGGTGCAACAGGCCGATAGAGGTGGTACTTTAACGCGCTTGCTCTGATAGCGATAATTCCAAGTCCAGAGTGTTGTGTGTCTCCCGCTCCTACGTTCATCTCATTTTTCATTCCGCCCACGATAGCCTTTTTTCGGGCCAATTTACCCATAAGAAGACAGCACAGAGAAACTTTAAGTATTTTTATTGGCCTGTGGCAACAGACAAAATTCTACGCCACTCTCGTTCCTGCGACATATGTCAAAAGATGGCCAAAAAGAAGCGAGTTAAACACGCAACTTTACAGAATGGGCCGTCAATCTCTGAACCCTTCTGCCGAGGTGTAATTGATTTGATCGGTCGGCTTTAATCCCCGCCAAGTTAAGGCCATAGCAACGTGCTATCCCTGGTCGACTTTGCCACCCGGTTAACCGAAGCCGTGCTACTGAAGAAAATCGGCAGAATCACCTGAGCTGAAATACTTGTTAAGATCTTCTCTTGTGTTTGTTTGCCCAAGAAAATACTATCAGATCGTGGCCGACAATGTACTTAGAAGCTGATGGAGTTGGAGGCAAGCGTTTTAATTCAATACGGAGAGAGTGACGAGAGTGCTAGCTGTAAATTACTTTCCTGGGAAAAGAATTATGCGATGATTGATCGAGAGGCCCTTGCAATAATTTGAAGTATCGAAAAATTCAAAATATTTTTGGTAGGCAAATATATTGATTATGGAGACGGATCATAAACCCATAGCCTACCTACGTAATGTTAAAAATAATTATGGATGGCTTATGCATTGATGTCTGTTCCTCCAAGAATTCCAATTTATTTTTTCACATAAGTGGCTCTGACAATTGTATAAGAGATAGTTTGACCAGGAATCCTCTGGATTTTCTTCCAAATTAACCTGGAGCCAATTGCCTTAATTTTAGGATTTATGTTTTAAGTGTGTTTAGTTGTTGTATATATACTCTGATAACCTTTCTTTTTTTAAGTAATAAACGTACATTATTTTTTGTATTTATTCTTTTTTAAATTTCTTTCCATTGTATACCTTCTTGTATGTGTATAACTCAAGGTTGCTATTGATCTGAGGCAAACGAGCCTCCATTTAATGTCACAGTAATAATTGTGACTATTGTTAATTAATGTTGTTGTTTTTTCCTTGTTATTTTGTATAATAATCATTATACAATTGCACCCCCACCCCCAAATCCATTTAGTTAGATTTAGTTTTGTATTTGTTTAAGTATTTTCGGGGGGGGGTCGAGTTGAGTACCATGTACTTCCCATTGTTGTATCCGCATTGATGTTGCAAAAAAAGAATAAAACAACAAAAAACTAAGTCGTTGATCCATTTTGTTATAAGTCAGATGTCACTTTTTCTGGAAGCTCCATCTTTGGATTGAAGGATATGTTATAGTTAGAGAGAAAATTGCCATGCGGAATGAAATCTCTGAGCAGTGACCTGAGAAGTCGCCCCACTTGCGGTGATAAAAAGAGCGATGGATGGACCGAGCAAACTGAGGATAGCGGGGGAATCTCCGTGAGGTCATGTGAACCAGGCTAAGGTTCCCTTCCGTCGGTGCCATGTTTGATAAGGCAGACTCTCTTCTGGGACTTAGTGGCCAATTACTTCCGGTGAGCCCTGTATAAAATATTAGATACGGGCCTAAAAAAATTAAATATCAGCCAGCCCCTTGAACGCGACGCATGAACTCTCGATTCGGCTCCCCACTTGTCAAGTTCGAAGGCAAGAATTATTTCCAGATTAAACGAAGATTTATCGGCAATGAATATTATTCTGGAATCAGCTGCGTACCCGTCCGGCATAGTACTCCCTCGATCCTTTCCCTCGAGGTTAAACCTAGCGATTAGAATTCCCATTTTTCAATTTGTCTCTCCGACAACTCCCCCGGGCATACCGCTATAATTAGACATCGGGAGTAACCCTGTTGTGCATTCAGTGTCCAGTTTTCATTGAGTTTTATGTGTAATGTAATTTTTCGGCGCGCCATCAGCCTCTCGCTGTCCCTTTAACTCACGAGTTCATCTGACCTTAAAATTGTAACTTTGCGAATCCATAAAATTTATTTGTAATTTGCCTGTAAGTAGTAAAGTATATTTTTGTTTCACTAGGTTCTATGCCTAGAATATCTAATAAAACAAAAAAAAGGGTATTTATAATGCGCCCTTCAGGGCCATGAGCCCGCCCAGAGCACAGGTTGTGTAGCGAGTGTAGATAAAGAAAATGCAATTCTGAAGATATGAGTCTTCAGGAGACGTTTAAAAGTAGCAATGGAGGGAGAGGATCAGACTTCGGCAGGAATAGCATTCCAGAGTCTACGAGCACAAACTGAGATAGAACGTTCACTCATAGAGCAGAGGAAAAATCGAGGAGTGTTCCAGAGAAGAACGAGGTTAGACCGGAGTGCCCGAAGAATTTGACGACGGAAGAAGTCAGACGAGAGATAAAGTGGAGCCTCGAGGTTTAAGGCCTTGTAGCTGATGATCAATATTTTATAGTGAGGACGGACCCGAATTGGTAAGCTGTTTAGCTCCTGTAACAGAGGCATCGAAGGAGAGAACCGGGAGTGGCGAAGGAAGAGCTGAGCAGCATAGTTTTGAACTAGTTGTAGGGGGCGAATTGACGAAGAAAAGAGATTCACTAGAAGAGAATTCCAGTAGCCTAAGGGTGACGTGACGAAACCATGAATAGCGGTTTCACGGTTGCGTCAATCAAAATAGGATCGAACACATGAGAAGTTGCGGAAGAACGAGGAAAGACTTACAGATACGATGGAAGTGCGGTTTAAACGAGAGTTGCTTATCGAAAATGACACCAAGATTACTGACGGCATCAAATAAGTCGACTTTGGTTTCCCCAAAGTTAAGAGAGGGGAGCAAGTCGTACCAACAAGGAGAACTTCACGGTTGCGTCAATCAAAAAGGATCAAACACGTGAGAAGTTGCGGAAGACCTAGGAAGGACTTACAGATACGATGGATGTGTGTTTTAAACGAGAGTTTCTCGTCGAAAATTACACCAAGATTCTTGATGGTATCACATAAGGAGACATTGGTTTTCCCAAGGTTAAGAGAGGGGAAAAAGTGGTAACAACAAGGAGAACTTCAGTTTTATCGTGGTTAAGTTTGAGAAAGTTGGAAGACAGCCATTCGTTTATGGGGTTTTAGGCTAAAAAGACCTTGGTAATTGATTGAGAGAAGGCCATGAGGACATGAGTGGATGAGGAAAAGTATATCTGAGTGCCATGATGATAGAGGTGGAAGGACAGGCCCATATCAAAAAGAAGGAAGCCAAGAGGAAGTAGTAATTTCAAAAGGGGAGGGGACCAAGGACTGAGCCCTGAGGCACTCCAAAATGAATGGGCGCGGGCTTGGAGGAGAGGTTATCGAGCGCGACCGACTGAGTGCGGGATGAGAGGTTTGAGCGGAACCAATCAAGTGCAGTGCTCGAGAGACCAAGGAAAGTCTGAAGACGATCAAGGAGGACAGTGTGGTCGATGGTGTCGAGAGCAGACGAGAGGTCTAGCAGGAGTTAAAATGGACGTACAACCCTTATCTACTACTTTACGTAAACGGTCTGAAACATTCGGAATAGCTTTTTCAGCAGAGTGCTTCTTACTTCATTTTATTGATATCCACGCTTTTCGAGATTTCAAATTCCTCAAAGATTTATCGCGCTATATCTGGACGCATCAAGATGAGTGAATGTCAAGGATTTGATCTTGAACTACGACAGTCACCAGCTAATACTGATCAGGCGTATGCTTGCCTATGTGATAAATTTTGCTACTTTATATATTTTCATTTTATTCTTTTATCTCATCCAAATGGTGTTGATGCAATTTAGCTGACAAAGGATGTAAACAAAACAGAGGAAATATTTTATTTGCTTTCTAAATAATCTTTATTAAATCTTTTTCATTAACAACTTTGTAGCTAACACCACCAACCGTCCGGAAGAGAATGTAAAAACAAAAACTAGAGATTAGGGCGAATATACTTAACATCCATGACTTTAAAATATTTGTACACATAAATGATGTTACCTTATTGACTCATTTTGCTACTTTATATATTTTCATTCGATTCTTTGAGGTCATTCAAATGATGTCGTTGCAGTTGACCTGGCAAATGTATTGCAACAAATCTTTTTCTGTTTTTCTAAATTGTCTTCAGTAAATCATTATAATTAACAACTTTATAGCTAACGACACTAACCGTCCGGATGAGAATGTAATAACAAAGAGTTAAGATTAAGCCGAATATTCATAACATCCATGAATTTAAAATATTTTTACACATAAGTGATTTTACCTTGTTGACTCATATTCTCGTCTGATTAAACATTTAAACCATTAAATTTCCAGTATGCAACAAAATTGTAGATGATACAAATCTCCTAAGAAAAAATAACAGCTATTTCTAAATAAAAAACAATAGCTATTAGTGGCTCACACTAGAAATTGATGGCTATATTAACTAAGGCTTCGAGATCTTGCTTAGAACAGTAAATAGTCAGACTCGGGAAAATTAATTCATAAAATAAATATAATTAAAGAGATAAGTTGGGCCATGAGTATTTTGTAGAAATAAATAATATATATAAAAGACTCTAACCCTACTATTTTCACAATATTGTATCAAAGAAAGTATTTTCAGAACTTAAAACCTAATAGTTCATTATGTCCCACAAACAGAAGAAGCTTAAATTTATCCCCAAAATAAATATTTATTAGAGTATTTCGAACCAGCAAGCAAAGAGACTAAGATCCACTCGAGGCTAGTAAAAGAAAGAATAGAAAAGATAAAAATCAGAAGTGAAGATATGTAAGAGGATATAAAGTAGGTTTCACAAATCATTTCTGAAGTTATTAAATAATATGTATCGATTTTATTATTCAAAATACTATACTATTTTCGATCACACACATAGAAATTATGGCAGGTTTGCTTTATATTATATGCATTAAACGAAATTTTGTCCTATGGAACCGTTAATTTTTTTTTTAGCTAAATAGCATTATATTTAGTTTTTACTTTGTCATCAAGCTAAATATTTAATCATAATTATATAATTGAACCTTTTTTAAAAACCTCAAATTATAATTGATCGCAAAGATGCCTATCCTCCATAAAAAAACATATTTGGTTTCTTATTATTATGCCATCGTACGATTTATTTATAACTTCAAGAAGTATTTTCGTCATCTGACGTGGGGTGAGTTCAAAATTGTCATTTCCTTTTGCACTCGGAGAATCAAGAAAAACCTGAAATATCTTTTTTTAATCGGGCGCTACACATAGTAATCAAAAAGATTGCAATCAGAGCATTTTGTAATCAGTATATGAATTATTTCAAATTCCGTGTGTATCAACTTGCGGCAACACCTTCGGTAGGGTCCTTCATGGAAATTAAGGAGCACCCTCCTTTCAAATACCATCTCCTTTGGTCAAAAGTAGACAATGAATTAAATCGCTTCTCGTCCAATTATTTTGATTTATGGGTAATTCCTTGTGTTTAACATGTGTTGTCCCTCATCCAGATATACAAAAATTCTAGTTCAAACAAAGAGCCGCATGGCTTTACAATTACAATCAGTAAGGGCAGTACAACTCGTAGAATTTCATGGCTTATTAGGTTTGGTTATAAAAGATAGAGAGTGCTACGAGAGAAAGATCAACTCCAAAGATGGAAGGTGATTTGTCATCATTTCAGGGTTTGGCCGGGAAAGCAAATTTTGTGTTCTCGTAAAGAGAGCTCGAGCGCCGCTCTCGAGTCATAAAATCCACGAGGATACATTCGCAACTGGGAGTACATTTACTCTATTATTTCTGTAAAATTTAAATGAATGAACTGAAAGTTATCAGCAGATAAGAAATTCACTACAAAAATTAAAGTGTGCAAAATAACCTTCGTTGAATCTCGTGCACGTTAAGTCATTCTCTTCCTAGGTTTGTCCAGGAAACTCGCCCCCAAAATCTGTCACACTTCTCTGTCCGTGAGATGATTGTAAAAGTACGCCACTGAGATAGGATTTCAATGGAAGCCATTGCATACTGTTACGTGCTACAAAAATGAACCTGATAATATTATGTGAACGAGCAGGTTATGTAAAGTTTGTTAATCAACCAGTAAACCAAGAAAGATGTCAAAAAGCAAAACCGAAACATTATCCAAATTATGATAAAAAACGGTTTAACACGTATGCGTGAGATGAGAGATTAGTTAAATTCGGACCATTAAGAATGAATCTGTTATTCACTTAAAGGAAGACAATCTTTACGCTAGCACCCCCATAAAAAAGCCATTGGTTACTCTGAAGAACACGAAAACTTCTCTTGCATTCGCCACTGAGCTCGTTTCATCGACGCTTGATCAAAGGAGCCAAGTCCACATCAGTGAACAATCTAAATTCAATCTGATCAGATATGATTTCAGGAAGCTCGTTCATCGCATAGCAGGCGAAAGACAGTCTGTCAATTGAATCAAATAGAGAGAAGTTTTATCGAGGAAGGATAATTGTCTGGGGCGTGATTTCGTAAGAATGCACAAGTCTACAATAAAGTACTGCGGCAACACGCTTTGCCACATCCTCAAGCATACGAAATTCAAAGTTGAGTTTTTATATACGATAACGTGTACTGTTACAAGCTAAGTCGGTGCAAACCTTCCAGGACAAAATTGCATCCCTGTTATGAACTTGGTTCATATACACTAAGACCGTACTTATACCTGATTGAAAGTGCTTGTGAGACTCGGAGGGAGAGGTTTAAACCGAAGAATTTGAAAACAGCACACATTAACTTTTGCCTTCTTTGAAAGAATATTTTAATCCTATTATTTTATATAAAGGAGTGGCGTTAAATTTTCTAAACAATTATTTTGAGAATAAAAAGGACGCGATATCCAAAAATGATTGCTGCTCAAATATTTTCCGACTTGGTTGACAGGATTTGCTCCCGAATGTTGCAGGCTGTGCTTTAGCCAAGATACCCTTGAGATTCATGATTCAGTCCTAATGTCAGCAATTAATGTTCGTAAATTTGGAGAGCAATGAATATTGAGCCAATATGCTAAAAATAACTAAATTTTATTAAAAATAATCATCATAATGATAAAGATAATTTTTTTACCTAGACGTATAAGAGTGTAAAGTACGACTGATATTATTTGTGTTGACAGTTCCAAGTCAATCTCAGGACCTCTACGCAAGTTGTGTTGAGTTACATGATGACTAGATATATCTATATAGAAATTTTAGAAAAGAAATCTTGAAGAAGAATTTATTTAAATCAAAGGTAACATTGGATAAATTATTACCATCATCATAGCTGCTTTCCAAAAAGAAGAGCTGGCGTACATCAAATGCGAATAAAAAAAACCTCACTTCCTTTAATCGATTTATGGCCTGACGAGCAAAAAAGCAACTATCATTATTTTTAGGTCAAATTGGCTCTTCAAGATCTCATCAAGTTAAGGTTCATCCCTCCGCGCAAAGTTATTTAAACACAAAATTAATCTTCCTCATTGGTCAATTCTTTCCATATCAAATACTCTTTCATTTGGCTGCGCAAATGTAACACGGTAGTACAACCTTTCATATACCCTGACACTAACTCTTATATTTTCTTTTTATAACTATTTTATCCTGTTTTTTACATCTCCTTACCAGCTTACAACTTATACACTCATACCCAGATTTAAAACTTTTTTATACCTTTCTTTCCAACTTTTACACGCCTAGCTTCACTCTCAATTTGTTCATTTGCACTTGTCTCACGCGAGAAGTTTCCTAATCTTTCAACGCAATACTTTCTTTCAAAATCAGCAAACTTAGCATAAACTAATGTACTCTCATGCATTGTTTGATACATTCCAAAGTCATCCCCTTAATTTTCTTAATGTACCTACCCGGCGACTGCTAACAAGGGCATAGTCGCACAAATTAAAAAAAAGCATATTCTTAAGATATATTACAATAAAAAAAGCGGAAAATAACCATAACCGCAAACAGAAAAAGGAAAAACTAAAGCAATAGCAATATGGCGTCTAACAAAGCTTGGCTCCCCCGACGCCATTGCATACCTATTCCCTCAAATAATTGAGTTCAGATTCAAGACTGCAGAAATATGTCCCACGTAATAGAATCGAGCGGTAGAGACTATTTTGTCGCGGTACAAGGAAAAGTTAACGTAAGCAAAGATTCTGACTGGGATACTCAACAAGAATGTGCCGAAAAGTCTGATGGAGAGCACATTCTTTAAGATAAAGTGCAGGAGAGCGATTAATCAGAAGACGGTGCGTCTCCTTAGTGGGACTATTTGGAGAAAAAATAAAGTCCCAATGCTGCCAAGGCGTTGAGCCTAGGTAGAGAGGAACATTTGCGGCGCAATGTTGCGTAAATTTATGTTCGCTTTGGGTATCTCCTATCTTCGTCAATGGATGAGGCCGGGTGATTGAACTGATTCTTGCTTTGTAGTCAGTGTTAGAATGAAAGAAACATCTCTTGTCGCTCAATCTTTGCCGACTCGTTGCCGATCTCCCTCCATATACCTAAATGCAACAGAATTTAATCTCAAGATCGGCCAGGCGTGTGGCAACTGTGACGTCCAGGGCTCTTAGGCACTCGTTATCTCCATACCAGGATTCTGACCTTGAATGGAGGGGATAGCCGTGAAAACCAACCTGTTTCTCAGACTTTGAGCCCATCCAGGTACACTGGCACGAATCCAGCGTGAGGATGTGTGCTCCCAAAATGTTGACCGCAGTACTCTTCGTGCTGTAGAATCTTTGGAACCGGAGGTGTGGCCATAAATAAATCAAAGTTTGTGGTCGCTTTACGGTGGAAGCCTGGGCAGAACCAGAAAGGCCACACCCAGATTGAGACATAAGGCTCGATGTTAAGTTCCATACACCTAAACTAAAATGGTTAAAATATAACTGGCATCTCTTTTGAGCAAAGGCACCGTAGAGATTAGCAACAGATGTAATATAAGCCAGTAACGACTAAGTAAGACGCATGGGCAGCGCGTACAAAATTATAATTAAATATATACGGCACAAAGAAAGTAGAATCAGCAGACCAATCCAGTATGGTGGAACCTGTCTACCCTCCGCAATTCAGGCTCGGCTGCGGAGGCCAAAACTCGGAACTGTAATCAAGCTTTGAGCGAACAAAGGAGCAATGCACCACTGTAGCCTTAGCCCTATCATGATCCCAATTGATCTACGATTGTCAAGGTACAAGTACAAAAGTCTATAAGAATTCTGGCACCAACTGAGCAACCAAAAGGAATAGGGACACAGTGGATTTCCTTACTAGATGGCTAGGTAAATAAAATCTGTTGTGGCTAACTCATGCAAGTAACCCGAGTCCTTTAGTTGTACTTTAAGCCAACCAGACAGTCAAACCCACAGGGCATAAGCAGTTAAGTCTTCTGCACGGAAGGAAGGCAACGATAATGTGGCTAGCCCTTTAGAAGCAAAAAAATGTTTTTTAAGAAAAGTGATCTTTCATTAATCGTCCTTAAGCAAAGAGAAAATAGAGAGGATATAGGGAGAAGAAATATTGAATGCTTAGAGGAACAACTAGGGACCGCTCTTGGACCGAAAAAACGTGCTGTCCCTCAAAATATGATCTGTAATATTCTACATAGTGTATCCATTGTCGGATTATCAACCCCTTAGCATTCACTATCTATGTGATCGTCCATAAATCATTCTTACCATTAAAAACCAACTTTGCTGGCAATCTGGCAAACTGGGTCTACTATATATACTGATATTCTTCTACGCTAATTGCTTGTGCCACGGAAATAAATGTTTGACTAGTCAAGCTTAGAATGAATACAAGATCGGCAGATAAGTAAGGCAGTAAACCTATCAGCCTTCCAATTGCTCGATGTCACACAATGAAGAATCTCCATGGCGCAAGTATAAGAGATGAAAAAGCTGCGGATATGAGCCTCCCAATGAAGTTTCGGTTGAGAACAAGACAAAAGAAAGGGGGTGAATCCACCACTTCCAGGCGAACCCCGTTTAGTAACAAGACCAGGTTAGAGTAGAGCTGTGGGTGGCACCAGGACTGCCCTACCTATTATTTGCCAAAGAAAACCAAATCTTGTTCACTTCGGCATAAAAAGAGATGCGCTTCAATGATTGTTGAAATCCACGCTTCAGAGTTTGCATCTGGGCCACACCAAAAAAGAAAGAACAGTCATCCACCTAAAGCGTAGCAAGAACATCTTATGTCATCACTGAGGTTTTACCACTGATGCTCAGGACGAAACGTATGACACTTAGGACCCTTCCTTAACAAACGACATACTCCTACTCCATTGGGACGGAGAGGGCTCCCAACACCAATGCTGGAGAGTGCTTCTTTTTAAATTAAGGCATACGACGTCACAGACAGCCTTGGGCTTGACAGGCAGCAAGTCACAACTCTCGAGGAATGAAAGACTAGGCGCAGTATGAACGGACAGGATTTCTTTCTCCATGAGAAAAATTATACATAGAAACTAACAGTCCAAGCCTCGGGAATGATGCCCACAAAGCTACATGATAAGCATAATTAACCGTGACTTCACCCAGACCCAAACATGGAAATTCAAACACAATGAGATTGAGAGAGAGACACAATACTTGCATACAATGAATTCTGCAACTACGATGTACAAGCAGCCATCAAGAAGAAAATGGATCAATTTTACTTCACAAATCACTATAACACCGGAAATAACATAAAACTCTTGATCAAGACTACCATGAAAATGAACTACCGAAAAGACACAAGAGTAAATTTGGAAAGTATTAACCGATCCCTGAAGCATACAAATTCAGCCAAAAATAAATCCATATTTACATATCAAAGTATAGTAAACGGTAGCCTCATAATTAACCAAAACCAGAAATACATATCCAAAACAAAACAAAGAACCCATTTGCTATGCGACTAGAAATTCTCTTTTTCCACTCATATATTGGAATTTAGGAAACAAAATAATCAAGAAGAATGACATATCGGATTAGCAATAAAGGGCCACTCCTTTAACTTACACAAGTCAAAAACATAGAACCATTAGCAGCAGAAAAATGATGGAAGACAACACCAAAACTATTGACTTCACACCACATCGCCGAGAATTACTTTGCCTAGCAGCCATCCAATTAACAATTGAAACAACCAAAAGTAAACATCAAATTTAATTCGCGCAAAAGATTGTTAAGTAATAGAAGTAAAAGTAGACTTACGAGGGATATTTAATCTCCTCATATCAAAATTCTTTTCGATTTCTCTTAAACCGTGACTATGCATTTGAGCATCGCTCCAAAGCTTACCTCTTTGGCCCTTGTATGACCTTATTCACATGCTTGAGCCATTATATTACGAATATCTATCCAAATTTTATTGTGGGTGTTTTGTTTTTATTTTAGATAAATACTTTTATTTACCAACTTTAATTATTATTTATATTTCATTTTCAGATCGTGGAATAGATGTTAAGATGCGTGACTTCTCTGAGTTAGAAAAAGTGCAAATTGTTGGAGCTCGAATTTCATTTGCTTCCGTCACTAGAACCGCTAAACTCGTTTTTTTTTAGAGCTACCATATCAAGGATTATGATTAAATTCAGGAAGCAAGGCAAACCTCCACCAGGAGGAGTAATTCCGGCAGGACTTCATAGTTCGCTGAAAGATCAGACGAGTGTTGAAAAGCATTGTGATAAAAAATCCCCGGACAATTGCCCCTAAAGTGACTCCAGAGTTGATTCAGCATCTCACTAACTCACTTTCGAACAATACTGTTCGCCCTGAGTTCCATAAAGCCGAATATCATAGAAGAGCTGCCATCAATAAATCTCTGCTTTATCATCAAAACATTCAGAAAAGGTAGAACTGGTATAGAAATCACAAGGGCTGGTCGATAGACGAATGGAAGCAAGTAATTTTCTCCAACGAGTTCAGTTTTTCTCTTTTCCCCCCGTAGGGCCAGATTATCTGTGGAGGCCGCCTGGGACAGCCAGGGTCATTGATGGTTTGGGCACTCATATCTTGGAATTCTCTTGGTCCAATCGTTGCCCTGCATGGTAGGATCAACGGAAACGAATATCTGAATATTTTGGCAGATTAAGTCCATCCCATGGTCTAGACATTATTTCCTGATGGTGATTGCTTTTTCCAAGATGACACTGCCCCAATACAAACCGCTCATGTGGTTACGAATTAGTATGAAGAGCATGAAAGTGAAATGCAACACATGGAGTGGCCCCCATAATCGCCAGATCTTAATATTATTAAGCACTTGTGGGGCGTCTTGAAGGAACAATTTAGAAGTAGTAACACTCCACCATCGTGTTTGAAATTGCTGAAGCAGGTATTGAAAGAAAAGTTGCTCAAGATTCCTCTTAATGTCTTCAGGAAGCTGTATGAATCAATTCCAAGACGCATCGATGCTGTTCAAAAAGCAATGGGAGGAACAACTCCGTATTAAATAAATATACATTGAATTTAACACGTGTTTAATGATTTTGTACAACCACTGTATATATATATATATATATATATATATATATATATATGTTTATATATATATATATATATATATATATATATATATATATATATATATATATATATATATATATTTATTGTAGATGGGTAGCGGTCTTTCTTGGATGCAAATTCTGTTGAAGACCATGGTATATTTCACCTTGATAAATTTTCTTTGGCAACTTTTTAATCTTCTTATTATCTTCTTTAGTCTATCTTGTAGATGGTAGATCATTTTTCCTATGTTCATATCTCTCTCTAATAAATGCGTTTGGTAAAAAACAAACTTAAATTGCTGAGATTTCGATCTATTCGATCATCTTCGGAGTGCCTTTAAGTATTATTTCCTCCTTTACCGATGAAATATGGTGGAGTCAGAATCATGATGAATAAAAAGAAAACGTTTTTTACGAGATATTTATTCCTATTCGTTTAAGCGTTATGTCAAGGGAAACGAGCCAATCCAGTGAGTGGAATGTTTAAAACAATAGCTGCCAAAACTACTTGAGTCTAAAGTCAACTAACATATTTCCCGAGTTTAACTGTTTCAATGAAGACTGCAAGCTTCATAATAAGTCAAAATATGTTGGCATGACAACCCCTATCATTTCGAGGCGATTAACCATGCATGTGCAAAGCGGAGGGCCCCAACAACATATTGAGATTGCACATAACATCAACTTGGCCGCTTTCACTCTGAAGAAATTCACGCTTGGTAAAGCACACGACCGAAAATATTCTACGTTTATCCACCGAAGAGATTTTCATCTCAAAGACGGAAGTTAAACGTACAAGATAATATACTCGTACCTTTTCCTATTCAACAGAGAGATTTTTTATTTACAAGTTTCGAGAAAGGCACGAAGTTAATCGTTCACTAAACAAGAAGTGCTGAAAAAAGAAGATTCCCTCTAATTCATTTTCATCATCTGCATTTTTCATTTTCAATTATCGTCTCCTTCACTATTTTCCTCCCCCACACACAAAATTCCCTCATTAAGGGGGTTCTAAAATGAGAGTATAATATTTTTTAAAGTACGTCATTCACACCATCATGACTGCCTAATTCCCTCAACGCATCTCCCCAACCTGGGTTCCACTGTCATAACTAATGGACGCTGTCATTTCGCCCTCATACCAGAGGAGCACCCGAAAAATGTAGTATAATCACTCCGCCTGTGAGGGGTTCCCAAGACCACTGAGGGACACACCACGGTCTCAGTGTATGGTGGATGAAACCGCAGTTTTTAATTCCATCGAGGATGCGGCACCCACGGTTAGCGATGTTAGATTCCACGCTAACCAACAAAAAGTCCGTCACCACTCGAGAGGAGTCCACCCAGGTACATCTATTCATCTATCTTCATCTCGTTTTTTGACAGCCGAATTAATAAAGGTGGGTCCACAGGGAACAAACACTACACCTAGAGAGAAAATATTCTGGAGTACAAAGAAACGCAATTAGTGGAATGAGGAATACTAATCAGAACACTCTACACAGAACTAAAGATCGCCCTCACCAATTTGATCGAAGCTTCCAATGGCTACATTGCGCTGTGCCATAAACAGGCTGATGGGGAACGTTTGGTGGAACCGAAAGGGCTCTGAGCAAAATTGGACTTGTCCTAAAACTCCCACCCCAACTACTGGCCAAACGATCTTTCATCTGCCGTAAGGTAAACCGCTACATGAGATCTCACACAAAGGAAGAGCTTAAAGAAGAAATAGAAAGCGAGAGCCAACAACACCTATGGATCACCAAATAATAAATTCGGACACCGCACCCATGTACATATTTAAGGTTATTTGCGCCACGGCAGAGATGGCATATTAAGGCAACCAGTAATGGGATTATTTCCTTTGGCACGAGGATACCGCCGCAGAACATAGAAAAGGAGAAATTCCCTAATGTTCAAATATGTTTCCAGTGCTACGCCATCGAGGAGCATGTGACCAAAATCTGCCCTAAAATGGATACAAAAGTTTGCTCCAAGTGCAGAAGAAATGGTCACACATTTTTAAAAGTCGACATAGGACAATGGCGGTAAACTGCCCCAAAAGAAAAGAAATAATTTTTAAGAAAAAAAAGAGCAGAAAGAAGAGAAAAAAACTAAAATAAACCAAACCTACGCGAGTGTAGCGAAGTCTACGGTTAAGGAAATCAAATAGAACCCAGAGCTTAAGATAAATATCAAGGAAAATGAGGGAACAGGCTTAGACATATTCGCCTGTATCATGTTCGCCTACGTTCAAAATATTTCAAAACTAGGAAACATTGCAGATACATTAAACCTTTTGCTTGAGAAAAATGGAATAAAAAAAAAATCTGGTTCCCACCAAATCACCCTTCAGCTCTCGTCTATGGAGCTCTCGATAGGAGCCACAATAGATGATAAAGAATCAGCAAAAGAGACTGAAGACTCCAATGAAGAAGAAAAAGAAACATATAAATCAGACAATGAATCAGAAAAGAAACAAAAAAGAAGAGCCACAAGAAAACAAAGAAAAGGCAAACAGAAACTGAAACCCAGTCTGATACTGATAGCGAAACAGAGAATGAAAGTAAGGAAGGCTGACGCTACGAAGCAAAAGATTTCAAACTTAAAATCTTTGTACACGAAGCCTATGCCCTACCAAAGGGGACTAAAATGGAAGATAACAAGTAAGGTATAGAAAAAGGAACCTGTAAGTGGAACTATAGCTTATCGATGAAAACAGAATGAGGATCTTCCCCCATGACATCAAAATAATCAAGAAGGATACCTTCGAACGAATTTCAAACGCTAAATGGAGAAAATTCAAAACAAAGATTAAGTGATTCGAAAAAGAAATAAGATAATATGAACAACGCAATAACAAAACTAAAAATATTACATCTCAACACCGACAGATGGAGAAATAAATCTATACACATTATGGAAATATATTTAGGCCACTAAATCCCGACATCATTACCATTTCCAAGCACGGAGTAACATATGAGCAGACAAGGAAAATATTTAATTACCACATAATTAAGAAAAACCCTCTTGCAGAAAGTTTCGATGGAACAGCCATCGCAATAAAAGTAAATTTATGATATACACAAGAACTGGAAGTATACGAGTCCAACGTTGTTGCGACTCTGAAAATGGAGTACACTCTGATCACAATAGTAGCCGCCTACCCCCCCCCCACACCGCTCGTATTTTCCGGTCCACTCAGTAATGGAGCTAATCCACAAGAATAACCCATCTATATTACTGGGGGAACTTAATGGCAAAATACCGGAATCGGGATACCGCACAAAAATTAACGGTGGTCAAAATCTGGGAAAACTGATGGAGAGGAATATACTCAAAAGAGTAGGCCCAGACTTCCCGCCTTGTATTTCCAGAAGAGCATCCACTAAGCCAGATATCGTACTGACTACCAAAAACTTTCCTTATAACATGTACATGGAACCAATTCCCATAACCTGTAATAGCCATATTGGAGTCCTGGTAACCAGAATCCGATACAGGTCTCAATTAGGCCCCATAAACCCTACAGGATGGCGAATTGGGAGACCTACCCAGCAATGTTGGAAGGATATTCACAACCAGACCTAGAACGAAGAAGCTCCGAAGAATTGGAAGAAAAAACCAAAGAACTAATTAAAAACATAAAGCTAGCGGATGAAGTAAGCTTACCAAAAATAAGATACAAAGCTCTTCCACAACCAAAATGGACGGAAGAGATAAAGAGAAAAGCAAGGAGAATTAAGGAAAAATATAATGAAATAAATGACTACGGAACAAACGGAAGAAAAATGGAAAGAATTTACACGGAAATTAGAGACCATCGATAACCCAAGAGAGTCCTGCATAATTATGAAAATAATTTAAAGAACACCACCGATAAATATACAAAATGAACAAAATGAATATTTAAAAAGCAACGCAGAGAGAGCAGAGAAATTTAGAGAACACTGGAGGAAAGTTTACACCATATAGGAAGAGGATAATGAAAGATTTGATATAGAAACAGAAGAAATTGTTAACGGAAGTCTAAGGACAAACAGAGATAGAATAACAAAACTAAGAAGAGTCGATGTTTTCACGAACGAACAGGCAGGGGTATGAGACAATCACACTGGAGGAAATAAAAAATACAATTGCTTCCTTCAGACAAAATATTTCCGGAAAACTCGGACTTAAAAACGCAATTATGAGAAATTACCCAACAAAATAGTAAAATATATCACTTGAATATTTATTGCATTCCTCAATATCAGAGACTTTCGAGGAATTTTCAAGGTAGCGAAGATGGTTTTCCTCTCAAACCATGAAAACCCCCGAATTTGGTATCAATTTATGGCCAATATTGCTGCTGAAGTTTCTGGAAAAAGTATTCAAAAAAATACTGAACAAGAGACTGATCGATCACCTCGAAAAAGTTGGAAAATACAATCAACACCAGTACAGCTTCCGAAAAAAACAGAGATTTGACCATTCCGCTGTTAATTATAACAGAGGAGATCGCGCAGGCTAAATCTAAAAAGAGATATGTGGACGTGGTATTCCGGGATGTCGAGAAGGTCTTGGACAAGGTGTGAGTTGAAGGGCTGAAACACAAACTCCTTCAACTGGATCTCAGTCTTCGGATGGAAAGAATCCTGGCTAACGATATATCAAACAGGGAGGCATTCATCACCATTGAAGATTATGAATGACCCATCTTTCAATTACAAACTGGGGTCCCTCAAGGGGGTGCATTAGCCCTACCTTACACTCTATTTATACTGCCGACATGCCGACTCCGATATTACCAGGCTGTATGAATATTCAATATGCTGATGATATCAGTCAGGTGATCTCCAAACGCTCCACAAACCTGAGATGGCAAGCCAGAACGTCAGAACGAGAAATAAGGAACGTTAATGAATTTGAAAGAAGATGGAAAATTTAACCAACATAAATAAATTCAAAATAATCGCAATAAAGAGATTCTACCCGAATACAAGCTATTAATTATATTTTAGGGATATTTTTTATTCTACAAGGCGTTTAATGGTTCATCGAATATTAGACAAATGACGGTTGCATAGGGGAGACGTAAAAATAATCTCCAGAGATGGCTCTAAATTTGGGTGGTGTTAAGCAATTTTGGTCAATTTCAGGGCAAACTAAAAGCTTTAATCGCCAATAGCTTCCGAAATATTTGAAATTTAAACTTTCTTATACCAATTAAATATGTAGAACTAACAATCATGTATCCTGAAATATAAATACTTTAATTTTCGATCAATTAGGAGAGGAACGAGGGTGGACAAACTGTAAAGCCGGCGTATTTTTTTTTTCGCGCTATTTTGGTATTGGAACCTCGCTTGCCGTGTTTTTATGGGCTCTACGGGTTTTTTCCCGGGAATTAAATAGTAGCAAAGTTCTATCATCTCTAAGAATTTATATATTATTTATCTTCAACCTAAAGCATAAGTGAGATAAAAGCTATTAGTTGACGATGGGTGACTGTTTTAGCTGGATATGAACTTCGCATTTAACGATGGAGGAAGAGCCATAATTGATAAAATACAACCGTCTATCTTTCTCGAATAATAACACTGTAACACGATTTTTTTTACAGAGCAGAACATAAGTGATTATAGAGGATTTTTAGGCGCTGATTAAAAATTTGTCTTTAGAATTGCATATTTCGTCTAGTTTTTGTGTAATTTGAATTTTCCTTTTCAAGCTATTTCACACTTTAGCTCAATATTGTACCAATATGCAATTTTTAATATATTTAATATATAAAATAATATATATATTTAATATATATTAACATCTTTAATATATATAGAGTAGACTATATTGAAGTTCAAATGTCATTGAATTCTAATTACTGGAGGGGGGGGGTCAGATTCTTTTTAAATTTTCAGATTAATACAAACTTATTTGTGATAACAATTCTGCTACTGATAACTGGTAACTGGTAAAGAGGATAACATGTTTATCAAAATATTGCTCTGATAAGAACCTTATGATAAGGATCTCACATTGTGTATCTTTTGCTTGTTCAAGTTAGTATTTGAAATCTTGTCATGGCTTCAAGTTCCAGATGCGGATGTGTAAACAGCCCCAGCATATTTTGTTATGTTTGTGGGCAATTCACACCAGTGGCATAACGGAAAAAAATAGAAACAGCAGTAACGATCAAGCAAGCCTACAGATACTATTTTGGATGCAAAGTAGGAGACCAGGAAAAGATTGAGCCTCTCATATTTGCAGCACATAGTGTAACACAATGTTGACAGCTTGATTAAATGGGAAGAGGAAGGCAATGCCATTTGCTGTTCCCATGATATGATGTGAGCTCTCAACTCACTATAAAAAGGTAGACTAGCCAGCCAGAGAAGAACACATTGTTGGCAAACATAATGTTAAGCATGATGCTCTAGTAGATCAAAAAAAGTTCATCTTCCACCTCTTCACATTAAATTGATGTTAATGAACAATTCTGTAAAGGGAATGGATCAAAGAAGTCAAGGCTTTTAATATTTGAAAAACAAATTCAAAGGATCATAAACTGTTGTATGAATAGAAGCTTGAGTTTTCACTGGACCACAAATTCGCAGAGTTGTTTCTGATGATTCCTTCACTTTGTGTTTCAGTAAAAAGGAACGTAAAGTATGGACATTCTTTATAGAAGTCAGTAAACACTTTCACGACAATTTTAAATCTCCAAATTTCCAAGAAATAGTAAACAATATGCTGAAAGCCTATGAAAAGATAGGATGTAGAATGTCACTTAGAATGCATTTTCTGCATTCTCATCTGGATTTTTTTTCCTGAAAAGCTGGGAGCGGTTAGTTATGAACATGGTGAACGTTTTCATAAACAAATTTTGGTTATAGTGACGAGGTACCAAGGAAAATTTAATCCAAATAGGATATGGGATTATTGCTGGTCTTTACAGCAAAGATTCTTAAAACTTTAAGTGCATAAGAAGCTTAATCAAAACAATAAAATCTTCATAACTTGTGAGGGAGGCAGGGGCGGTAACTTCGCCAGTGATGTAGACTTTCTGTCTTAAGCAAGAAGAAAGACGGAGGGTACCCCACTTTTAAAATATTTTTGCTTAAAAATTTTAAAAAATTACAAAATAAAAAGATTTTTTATTTATTAATCGGAACAAATATCGAAAAAAGTTCAAATTTGTTGTCCAGTGCAATTGATTAAAAAACTCTATGGAAAAAATAATGGTGTTTCTAGTTAAAATAATAAAGTCTACAGAAATATACAGTGGAGAATCGATTAAGCAGGTTAAAATAAGTTTGAGATTCCTATCCTTATAATTGTAGATTTTCGTCGAGCTATGCAAAAGACTTACAGAGATATAGAGAAAATAATCTCACCGATGGAATGAATCGGAAATTTTATGGGTGCCCTACTTTAAGGCTTATCCTTCTAGGAGGCGTATTTCGCGAGATATCGGCAAAAAAACAAGGGTAGCTCACGGGGTGGGGGGGCAGCAGTCAATTGGGTTCTAAATTGAAGCACCGATTTTGATGAAATTAACGTCACTCGAAATGGGAAAGATCACTCTATGACATATCTATTACTCATTAGAATCGTCCAATAACCATGGTTTTCATTATAAATACAATTCTGAGAACAAGCTACTCTCGACGTTTTAAATTAAGTCTCAGAAAGCCTTATATTTATTCAAACACCGAGCTTTTTTATTCCCTTCTTAGCTTTCGCCAGAATAGATAGAATTGAAATTTATTTTGCCTTTATAATAGGTCAATAATATCTGTAGGTCAATAATTTCTGTACTTAATTTCATTCATTTAATGGTTAAATAAACCATATTTGTGAGGCAAAAACAATCTAAGGCTATTCATAGAATTGCCGGTACGTATTTTTTAAGTTTAGATTTATGCTATAAAAGACCTATATAAGTTAATCTGGAAAATCATGAAGATACATGACACAATTTAGAAAGTACATAGGAATTACAATCGAAAAAGCTTGCCAATGGTATTGATTAAGGGTTGTTTTTTTAGAATTTGAAAATAGAACTAACCGGCAACCACTGAATTCACTTATTTTTAATATATACTAATATACTATTTTTTACACTTTATATATATATATATATATATATATATATATATATATAGATTCGTACTATATATTGCACTCTCTTTCTAATGACGTTTGTTTCGTACATATCGGTCCAGTGATTGCCGAGATATTTGCAAATTATAAAATTCAGTCTATTTTTTTAGTTTTTCAACTAGGACTAACTGGCAACACAGGAATGACTGATTATTAATATCTACTAATCTACTATTACTTACACATTTTTATATATGTGGTCGTACTCAACATTGTACTTTCTTTAGAACGACGTTTGTTTCGTTGAAATCGGTTCAGTAATTGCCGAGATATTAGCAAATAATTTAATTCCGGGGTTCAGAGTACTAATGAAAGCATGAGGTAAATGAAAAGAAAAATAACAATTATAATTTTTTGGAAAATTTCTTGAGAACTACTGGGCGGACTTTGACTAGACTAAAATTATTCTAAAGATGGGAAAGTTCTCTATCAGGTTCTCTATATCCTATCACGCTCGTATCCAAACCTAGAGGTTGCATTAATGTTTTGCTTTCATGGTTTGCTTATTTTGAGCTATTTTTTCATCTTTATGGCTCTCAATTTTTGAAAAATCATCTTTTGGGACCGAGAACCTTATTATATATATACACACATATATTAAACACCCTCTACTCTATCGCTAAGTGAAAGCCCCATCTATGTATCTATAATAATTTGCGAGGTATCCTATAAAAACCTCAAAACCAAATAATTATAAATAAAAACCATGGTTATTGAAACATGTTACTGGACTGATAATATGTTATATATGAATATTTCGCCTTTCAAAATCGTTTCATTAGTTTCTTGACTAATGTATAGTGGAACGTAAATTGTGAAAATGTTATACTAAATGTACCTAATTGCTTATAGTTTAGGAAATTACAGAATTTTGATACGAAAACGAATGCCAGTTAAGCTGTGAGATGTGCCAAATAAATTATCATAAAAAACATCCTTAAACCAAAGCAGATCGAAAAATATATGTAAACGTTACAATAAGTCACACAAAAAAGTAAAGCGGTAACTATTTTATTTAATGTTATTATTTTTTTTAACATTTATTAGAAAGTTTTAGGATTGAGGTGCACCTTTATGATAGTATTTTTCTTGCATTATTTAATATAGGATACTATTTTATAAAAGGAAGAAACTAAACACAATTAAATCTTAGTTTGCACTAGATAATATGCGGGACTTGGGAAGGTTTATAATAATTATCATAAAGAGGCTTCTACCTAAGGATATAATTATAGCTTATTACTCATTTTTTTTCTTTTTATTTTTCTTATCTTCATTGTAACGGGAGAAAAGATTCAGGCGTGGTTCTTGGTTTTGTTTTATCTCATAAAAAGTGGGACTTTTGCGGGTTATATGATTATAAAAAAAGAGTTATACATCTTACACCGTCAGGCTGATACTCGACCGTTATGTATCGATTAAGCAGAAAAAAGTGAGGAATTGGTGTATGTGAAATCTTTTGTGATTCCTAGCCTGGAATCCCTATTTAGAATTTGACGGATTTCATAGGTGTAGATCTAGGTAATTACGGAACCAATTTTGAGCAGACACACCTCTTTGGAAACGGCAAACATTCCTTTATAATATATCAACTGACCAATAGCATGTTTCAATAACCGTAGTTATTATCCATGGTTATATGGTTTTGATGATTTTTTTTTTATATATCTCGCAAACTATTATAGATAGATAGATGGGACTCACTTACCGATAGAATAAAGGGTCGCTAATATATATATATATATATATATATATATATATATATATATATATATAGAGAGAGAGAGAGAGAGAGAGAGAGAGAGAGAAAGAGAGAGAGAGAGAGAGAGAGAGAGAAAGAGAGAGAGAGAGAGAGAGAAAGAGAGAGAGAGAGAGAGAGAGAGAGAGAGAGAGAGAAAGATAGAGAGAGATTTTTATAGCGCCCAATTCTCCCATCAACGCGCGCTATATAGATGACATAATTTTAAATACGAATAACCTTGAGCAAGTAAACGGCCTAGTTGAAACATTTAAGAACAAATCGTGTCTGAATTTTCCCCACGAAACGGAAGATGAAGGATCCCTTCCCTTCTTTGATATCATCATAAGTGCCCTGGCGTACAAATTTGTGACCCAAGTATACGTTAAAGCCACGAACTTAGGCTTCTGCTTAAACGCTTCTTCTTAGTGTCTTGAACGTTACATGAGATCAGTCATCAACGCCTTAGATAACAGAGTAATTTCTCATTCATCCTCGTGAACGGCTGTTGATCTCGAACTTAAGATAGTTTCCCGAGTTCTCGTTAACAACGGCTACCCGCAAGAATCCATCGACGCTACCATGGAAGAGAAAATTAACTTGGCTGCTGCCCCTGGCTTCATATCGACCTTTATTATAAGACCAATATGAAAATGGCTACCGTGAAGACGAAGAGCTCTCAAAGCCATTCTCCATCGGAACGTTGCCCCGGCCAAACCTAATATGGATATTAATATAATTATATACTAGAAAACCAAGAAAACGAGTAGTTGCATCATGAAGAACAGCTGTCTCCCTCCAACGGGCGAACTTCAGCAGACTAACGTTGTGTACGAATATTCGTCCAAAGTCTGTGACTGAAAACACCTCAGTTCAAAGTACATCGGTGTAACATCTACAACCTTTTTAAGGCGACTGACAGCTCACCTTCAATATGGCGCAATTAAAAACACGCCCACTCTCATGGCACTATCCTAACCTGTGAAAAACTAAATCAGGACACCTCCATCATCCTGAGACTTCAAAACTGCAGAAGATTGCGGATGGCCGAAGCCGTCATCATTCAAATGAAGAAACCGACAATTAACGTTGAACTTCTGCTGGAAACCATACTCCCCACATCTCGGCGTCTCCGAATTGACCGCTGTTAAAAGAAGCACGTTTTCAAACCTCATATTCCTTTGTGCCCTTTGGCAGAGAACTAGATCGGAGCGACAAATTGTTAGACAATCTGAGCCTTCCAATTTTATATGTTTCTTGTAGCGCTTAGTTCCCCTTAAAAATTTTTGGCGAAATGATCGGCCAATTTTTGTAATACCTATGTTTGCGTAGAAATACTTTTAATAAATATAGCATTTTTGAATAATTCCATTTCAGTTCATTGCCTGAAGATGACCTAACATGGTCGAAAGACGTCTAGGAATAAAGAATGTCATTCTCGGACGTTTTTTCTCGCCTTGAAGACCCCGTTAAAAAACTTGTAAGAAATATTAAGAAAATAGAAGTTAAAATTAATAACGCTGCCAGAGCTGTGGACTTTAATAGAACCTGCATACAACATTACCTAGTTACATATATATATCTATCTATATATATATATATTTTTTAAGGTTTATGGCCAAAAAAGGTGATTTTCCAAAGATTGAGAGCCTTAAAGATGAAGAAATCGCCAAAAACAAGCAAGCCATGAAACCAAAGCATTAATAGAAAGTCTGTTTGGGACTTTTTCATCTGATAAATGACGTTAGTCTCGTCAAAATTCCGCCCAGTAGTTCTTGTGAAACTTGCAAATAATATGATTTGTCATTTTTCATTCGTGCTGGTGGAGACCCCGTCCCCGGCCCGACAGTGGGTCGGGGACCCTCACACTTATTACTGGCCTTACCCCAGCTCTCCAGCCCACCGCAACAGCAGACCCGCTGCCTTCCAATGTCTCTCCCAGAAAACCACCTGGCCCGGTCTGTGTGTATCTGTGGGTAGTTGAAGAGATGTGTAGTGTCATGTATCTGTGTTAAGTATTTGCGGCAGTTTAGTGTTTTATGGGTGGTGGGAGATAGGGTGTGCATGCATGACGTCAGGAGGTTTAATATATTTGTTCGTATGTGTGCTAATGTTCTTCTGACCTGCTTTGTGAGTGTCTATTCTGAGTTGTGTATGGTTGGAGGTGGTGCAATTAATATTTTGTTGTAGGTACTGTGGGTCAAGTATTGTTAGGTGATCTGAGTGTGGATTGTTTTCATGTTTTGTTTGATTGTGTCTTCTTTTGTTACGTTAGGATCTGTGTCTAAGTTGGTGGTGTAGTTGTTGTTCCTATCGAAAATGGTTTGTTTGTTGTGTCGGTGATTGGGAGGTTGTCTGGTGATGTGGTGGAGGGTATGATTTGGATGTTGTGTTTTCTGCCTGAGTGGTGATGTAGTTTTAAGTGAATTTTATTGGAATGATGTTCGTCTCATCGTGTAGATGTTGGGTGTTTGTGAAGAGAATGCATCCTGCCGCAGTGCGGAGGGCTGTGTTTTGTATCGTCTCAAGTTTTTTGGTGTTGGCTTCTGAAATGATTGGAGACCAGATTGTGTAGGCGTATTCTAGTGCTGGTCTTGTCATTGTCTTGTATGTGTTAATGAGCGTTTGCTTGGGTTTTCCGAAGTCTGCAGTTGTGAGTGCCTTGATGACTTTGACTCTTTTCTTGGCCTTGACTATTGTGTTTTGTATGTGTTTTGAGTATGTAAATTTAGGATCAAAACAGAAGACAAGGTTATTCGGTTCTATTGTGGTGGGTAGGGGTATTGTTTCTATGTTTAAATTTAGGGTTGTTGTATTCTAAAGGGTCTGGTGTGAATAAAGTGATCATTGTTTTGGTGGTATTTAGCTTTAGTGAGTTTTCTATTGTCCATGTTTGTATTTTGTTGAGTTAAGGTTGTATCTCTTGTGCAGCGGTTTCAGCTTTGTTGTGTGATGAGAGTATTGTGATGTCGTCTGCGTAGGTAAAAATTTTTACTGTTTGTGAGGGAGTTGGTATATCTGAGCTGTAGATGTTCTAAAGGGCTGGGGAAAGTACTCCTCCTTGGGGAACTCCGGATTTTATGTGGCTGTGTTTATATTTTGTGTTTTCTATTTGGGTGTATTGGAGTCGTCCCTTGATGTAGTTTGCTATGTACTTAATGAGGCTGGTGGATATGGTGAGTATTTGGATCTTGTTGATTAGTTTGTGTAGGTCTACTGTGTCGAATGCTTCGGACATATCAAAGGCTACTGCTATGGTTCAATGTGGTGAAATTTTCTTGTTGAATTTTCTTGTTTATGACATACGTCATTTTTCATTTACCTCATCCTTTACTGTAGTAATTTGAACCTCGTAATTAAATTATTTACGAATATCTCGGCAATTACTGGATCGATTTAGACGAAACAAACGTCATTCAAAAGAATGTGCAATGGCCAGTACGAATATACGTATTAAGAGTGTACAAAATAATAGATTAGTAGATATTAAAAATCAGTGAACCTCGGAAGGCCAGGTAGTTCTAGTTAAAGCAACTAAAAAATAGCCCGAATTAAATTATTTGCAAATATGTCGGTAATAACTAGACCGATTTGAACGAAACAAAACTATAAGAAATAGTAAATTAGTAGATATTGATAATCTGTGAACATTGGGTCTGCCAGTTAGTTCTATTTTCACCGTCTAAAGACACAAGAATTGAATTATTCGAGAATATCTCGGCAAATACAAGGCCAATTTGACGAAACATACTTCATTAGATGGGAATTCAATGTACTGTAAATATTTATATTTATATATAAGTGTAAAAAGTAGTGGAAAAGTAGATATTAAATATCAGAGAAGCCTGGTAGTTTCTAGTACGTTATATTTTCAATGCCTCTAAAACCCCAATAGCATTGGCAAGCTTCATCAATTCTAAATGATATAAACTTTATAAATTGTATTATGTATCTACATAAATATAAAATTAACCTATAAGTTCTCATTTATGTCATTTTATAGCATATATCTGTGTTCTGCATTTTTCCCATAATTAGCAAAATTATTGTAACGGTTGAAAAGATTCTTGCGTGGGTCTTAGGTTGGTTTTATCCATAAGAACTGGGACCTTTTCGTGTTATATAAGTATAAAAAAGATCAAATCCCTCTTAGTTTATTTAATATTCTTCTTATTTTCATTATTCTTATTCTTCCTCTTCTCCTTCTCCTACTTATTATTATTATTCCTATTATTCTTATTATTCCAATTATTATTATACTTATTATTCCTATTATTATTTTATTATTATTATTGTTATTATTCCGATTATTATTCTTATTATTCGTAATATTATTATTCTACAGAGTATAGCTCTTTATGAAATAAAACCAACATAAGACCTACGTATGGATCTTTTCTCCCGTTACAATGTAATGAAGATTAAGAGTAATCTTCTTAAAAAAAACAAAACGATAAGCTATATTTATTTATTTAAAGAAATAAATAAATAAACCATATTATATTCAGGTTTTAATTTGGTTATTAATACATCTATATTTACAAAAGTTATATCGATTTTTCTTTGTTTACATTTATGAAAAAAATTATTTTCATGATTCAACCCCTTAGCCCTTATGTTACACGAACTGCAAAAAAAAACTGAAATAGTAACCTGTATCCTGTCAATAATTTCGCTTCTGCATTTTTCCCAAAGTTAGCATAACTATTTTAATAATTCTAAACCATAATAAAATAATTTAACAACTTAGATTTGGTAAATAAACTAAGAGGGATTTGATCTTTATTATACTCATATAATTAAAAAAGATCCCACAGTTTATCAATTAAAACCATCCTATGACCCAGGCATGGATCTTTTTTCACGTTACAAACTAATGAAGATAAGAATAAGATAAATAAGAAAAAGAGAAAGGAAAATATTATTATTAGAAAGAATATAAATAATAAGAATAAGAATAATAATAAAAGGAGAATCAAAATAATAATAAAATAATAAAAATGATAATAAGCAGAAGAAGAAGTAGAAAAGAAAAAAGAAAAAGAAAAAGAAGGAATATTAGGAGGAATAATATAGGAGGAATAATAGAGGAGGAAGTATATAGGAGGAATAATTTAGTAGGAATAACATGGGAGGAAAATAAATAGGTGGAAAAATACAGGGGGAATAATATAGGGGGAATAATATAGAAGGAGTAAAAAAGGGAGAATAATATAGGGGGAAGTATATGAAAATAATATAGGAGGAATAATATAGGAGGAATAATATAGGAGGAATAATATAAGAGAAATAATTTAGGAGGAATAATATAGGAGTGATAACATGAAAGGAAAAAATAGAAGGACGAATGATATAGGAACAATGATATATGATATATAGGAGGAAAAATATAGGAGGAATAATATAGGAGGAATGATGTATGAGGAATAATATATAAGGAATAATATAAGAGTAATAATATTAGAGGAATAATATAAGCGAACTAATATAGGAGGAATAATATAGGAGGAATATTAGGAATAATATAGAAGGAATAATAGGAATAATATAGGACGAATAAGAGGAAATAGCTGCGAGGAATAATCGGAAAAATATGGGAGAAACAATAGAAATAATATGGTAGGAATAATAATAATAAAATAGGACCAATAAGAATAATAGGAATAAGAATAATAAGAATAGTAGGAATAAGAATAATAAGAATATTGGGAATAATAATAATAGAAATAATAATAAGAATAATAGTAATAAGAATAATAATAATAATAATAATAATAGTAATAAGAATATTAACAATAAGAATAACTTTAAGAATAATAATAATAGGAATAATAATAATATTAGTAATAATAATAGGTATAATGATAATGATAATAATAATATTAATAATAATAATAATAAAAAATAATAATAATAATAATTATATAAAGAAGAACGCTGAGAAGAAGGGGAAGGATGAGGAGAAGAAGTAGAATAATGAGCAGAAGAATGAGAAGAAGAAGAATAGGGAGAAGAAGGAGAAGGATCAGAAGATGAAGGAGAAGAACAAGAAGAGTAGAAGGGGAAGAAGAAGCAGGAGTAGAAGAAGAAGAATAAGAATCAGAATAATTAGAAGAATAAGAATAAGAAGGAGAAGAATTAGAATGAGAAGGAAAAGAATAAGAATAAGTAGAATAAGAAATAAAATAAAATGAAAATTTGAACGTTGAAAAGAGAGGGGAATTCTGCATCGAATGTCACTATCATTTTCAAATAACGACCTGTTTAAATGTAAAGGAGAGACAGAAAATTAAAATATTCAGTACATAAAGATTATAATCCGATTGCGCTGGAATTACCAAAGTCGCGTAGAGGAGCGTTCTCCAAATTTCGTGAAAATCAGCGGTCCCAGATTCTTGACCATTTTGTTTCCTTGCCAATTACTGCTTGACTAACCATGGTAGCCCATCAAAACCTATATTTATGAAAAAGGAATGCCAAACTATATACTTACGTTTTTCAGGCCAGAAAGGGAATCCTGCCTTATCGCTTCTCTGACAATTTCAGCTCGATCGGATTAGAATTTTTTTATGAATATTTTCTTGTTATGTCCTTCCTAAACTCCTTTGTCTGTTCATTTGTAAACAATTAAGCTATTTGGAAAAGATTAAGCTAGCTAGATTCAGTATCTGACGCTCTTTGCCAATGTGAAGATCGCATTGCTCTAGAGACAATACTTCTCGATATATCGAGGGAAAAATATAACAAACAAAAAAACATAAATAAAAGCCAGTTATTTAATAAGATTTAAAAGAACAGTTAAGCATCTTATAGGATATTTCCTTCCCTTTTGAATGAAGTTTGATTCATCAAAAATGTCGACTGGTTCCCGAGTCATTCGGAAAAATGGAAAAGTGTTTTGAAAATCAACTTTCTGGAGAAGGTAGAGAAGAGACAGGAGAAGTAAAAAATAGTAACTCGTATATTTTAGCGAATATCTCAGGAACTATTGCTCATACAGGTTTAAAGCGAACAACAATATTAAAATATCTTATCACTTGTTCAAAAAACAATAACCTTAAAAAAAATACTTACAGGTTTACAGTTTTCTATGAGATAGCATGGGTTTAATGGATGTTTTATGAAAGTCATTATAAACCATCGCAAGTCCCACATATTCATATAACACAAAATAACTAAGATTTAAAAATAAAAGTAATATTATCATAGTAATAATAGTAATAATAATAACTAAGCTCTTATTATTATTATTAAGCAAACAGTAAAGCTTTTTATAAAATAAAACTAACCTAAGACCCACGTATGGAACTTTTCTCCCGTTACAATCTAATCAAGATAAAGAGTAATCTTCTTGAAAAAAACGATTAGGTATATTTATTTATTTATTTAAAGAAATATGAGAAAGGGTTCATATTATATTCAGGTGTATTTTTATTTTGAATACATTTATATTAAAAAAGGTTATAACATTTTTTTCTTTGTATACATTTATGGAATTTATTTTTTCAGGATTTCTGCCTTAGGAACTAAAGTGTGAAAGCGAGGTGATACATTGAGACCCTTGCATGTTGATGACCCAGTTTTAATAGCAGAGAATAAAAAAGAAGTGGAACAACTGTTTCTAGAATGGAACCAGGCAATGTAGGGAGAAGGATTGAGGGGTAACATTGGTAAGAATAAGATAATGATAAGTGGAGAGGCAGGTGAGGTGTTCAGTTGGGTAACCTTGTGCTGGTTGTGGAAATGGTGATGGAGTTAGCTCCATTATATGAACTGAATGTTTCAAGTTGGTGCATATAAGGGGTTCAGGCCTGAGGAACATTAATCAAGCTCAAAATCTTGTTTGTTCAAAGTGCGAAGGAGGAGAAATGCTGTCCCTAGAGTGGCAAACACCATTGCTGTTGAACATTTCTGTTTTTTAGGGTTATGTGCTGGATGGCGAGGGAGGTGCTAAGAGACTAGTCCATGGCAGAGTTGCAACAGCATGGAGGAGCTGGAGGGAGATGGCTGGAATACTTACCAACAGGGAGTTCCCACTTAGGAACCGTGGAAAAGTTTTTATGCATGTGTCAGGCCAGTCATGCTTTATGCATTACAGACTTGGTTAGTCACACAGAGGCTGGAAGAAGTGCTGATGAGCGTTGTTAAGAGAATGTTGAGCTACATGGCTGTTGTAACATGGAGGGATAGAGCTTGACTTAAGAGATAGCTAGAAGGCATGGTGTCGAAGAGCTGGACATAGTCCGAGGATAACAAGATTCAGATGGTTTGGACATGTGAATCGAAGAGAGGAAGAAGAAGCACTTGGTAAGGTGAAAGAGTTGGAAGAAGGCCAAGAGGTAAACCATAGAAAATATGGGAAAAGAATATAGAGGAAGAACTAGTGATGTTAGGAGTGCAAGAAAATGTTGGGTATAATAGAAAACGCTGAGAGAAAATCCTCAAATGTCTAACCTCAAGAAATCAAAATTTAGAAAATCTGACGCAAAAAGGATGAGGTAAGTAAGGAAGTATTCAACCCCTAAGCCTTTATTTGACACAAACTGCAATATAACTCAAATATAAACCTGAAGCCTGTCAATTATTTGGTAAATAAACTAAGATTGAATAACAAGAATAATAATGATAATAATAATAAAAGTAGTAATACGAAGAAGAAGCAGAATAAGAACAGTATGAAGAAGAAGAAGAATAAGAATAAGAATAATAATATGTTGATGAAGAAGAAGAAGAGGGAGAAGAAGAAGACGAATAGGAAGAAGAACAATAAGAAGAAGAAGAGGAGAGATAAGAATAATAAGAATAATAAGAAGAAGAATCCTCAGAATAATAATAATAAGGTTAAGAATAATAATTATAATAATAATAATAATGATAATAATAAGTAGAAAAATAATAAAAAAAAGAAGAATAATAGAAATAATAATAATAATAATAATATTTTTCTTCTTTTTCTTATTTATCGCCTTCTTATCTTTCTTAGATTATAACGGGAGAAAGAGGGGTGGTTGGGTCTTATGATGGTTGTATTTCCTAAAAAAACTATATTGTAAATCTTAATAATAATAATAATAGTTATAGCTTAATTATTTTATTATTATTATTATTCTTATCATTATTATTATTATTATTATTATTATTATTATTATTATTATTATTATTATTCCTATTATGATTCTAATTACTCCTAATATTATTCATATCATTATTATGATTATTCTCATTTTACATATTATTATTCTATTTATTACTAGTATTATTCTCCGTTTATTTCTATTAGTATTTTCTCTAATTTTAATATTCTTCTTATTCTTTCAACTATTAATAGAATTTTATTATTATTATGCTTCTCATTTTCCTATTATTATGATTCTCATTCTATTAGTATTATGATTCTCATTTTATTATTCCTATTATTATAATTCTTATTATTTCTATTATTATTATTCTTTTATCATTATTATTATTAGTAGTAGTAGTAGTATTAATCCTATTATTATTATTCTTATTATTCATATACTTATTTTTCCTGTTAATATTATTCCCTCGTATATTATTCTTATTATTCACATTATATTATTGTTATTATTTTTATTATTATTCTTATTATACCTATTATCATATCATTGTTATTATTCCTATTATTAGGAGTATTATTTCTATCATTATAAGTATTCTTCTTATTATGCCTATTATCATTCTCTTTATTAGTAGGATTCTTCTTATTATGCATATTATTATTCTCTTTATTATTAGTATTCTTCTTATTATCAATATTAGTATTATCTTTATTAATACTCTTTTTTTCCTGTTATTATTTTTATTATTATTATTATTTTCATTTTATTATTATTATTTTTCTCATTCTACTATTATTATGTTTCTCACTTAATTATTATTCCTTGATTTTATTCGAATTATTAGTATTTTTCTTTTCAGTATTATCTATTTCCTTCTTATCTTCATTAGATCGTAACGGGAGGAAAGATCGGCGCGTTGACAGTCAATACGTTACGGCAACGACTCTCTTTCAACGTGAGAGTTACGCGTTAGGCGAGTTTGTTTGGGATACTGCTATTGAGGGATGAACGGCTATGTTATTTATACCGTGGATTGTGGGAAATCGAGAGAGAGATTCCATTCACGACAATTCGCTTATCGCAGCGCCTTCTGGACAATTTCCATGGTATCATAAATTAGGTAAATAGAATTTAGGCTTCTCCGTGAGATAGGCCTTCTTTCGTCAGACTTCCTGTCGCCAGTTGAGGGAAGGGGAGAGGGGAGACGAAGGTCATCTCAAACGACAAATTTCTTCCGTTCCCACGACTGTCTGGCGGCATGTGAGTATGTACGTTCCATACCTTCACACAGTTTATTATTATATTTTCTCATTTTACCATTGTTATGATCCTTATTCTACTCTTATTATGTTTCTCACTTAAATTAGCAGGTGAACGCTCCAGGCATACGAGAGAGGAACGTTGTTAATAAAAGGGAAAATTAAAATGCATTTACACAAATGTTCGGAGTTTAAGAAACAAACTGCCCGAATTTAAAGTCATTATTCAAGAGGACGATAACGATATTGTATGTATTAGCGAGATTTAGTTAGATACAGCTTCTAGAGACTTTATTGCGGAATTTAATATAGCAGGGTACAAAATACATCACAAGGATCAAGTAACTGGCAGAGGCGGTGGATTTTTATCTTACGTAAAACAGAGAATAAATGCGATAACGATATCCGCGACGACCGTAAATATGAAGAGCAAGATTTTGCTAATTGAGCTCGAGTGTGTTAAAAATAATAAAGTCAACTTAGTCGTTACTTATTGCCCCTCGTCCCAAATAGAAGCAGAGGACGTACTACTCTTTGAGTACCTTTCATCTATGGTGAGAAAAGGAAACACAATAATTTGTGGAGATTCCAATTACCGTAGCGTTAACTATACAAACTATACTTTGCATAAAGTTGGGGAAAGGTTGGTTAATTTTATTCAGGATAAATATCTTGTGCAAAAAGTAAAGGAAACTACGAATGATCAAAATATATTTCAATTGATTATCTCAACAAAGGAAACTTTGGTAGAGAACGTTTGCGTGGGTGAGCATTTGTCGACGAGTGACAAAAGAGTAATTAAGTTTGAAACTAATACAAAGGTAGAAGTCAAAGAGAGTTCACAACTATTTCCCCGATTTAGGAGCTGTTATTTTGAAACCTTCCTTGACTGGATTAAAAGGATAAACTGGGAAAGATGTTTTTATAATAAGATAGTACAGGGAATGTATTTGAAGCTACAACAAAATTTGCTCACGGTGAATTCCAAGTTAGTTAACTACCTACGTCGAAAGAATGGAAAGTCAAAGAGAGCACCGTGGGTTAGCCTTTTAATAATTAACTTAATTCGGGAACATAATAAAGAATATCAAAGTTTTTGGAAAAAACAAAACGATACCAAATCGGGAAAAATACGTAGACTCTTGAAGGCTGGTAAAGCTGTCGTTAGAGAAGCTAAGCTGAAATATGAAAAAGAACTTGCTATAAATTCGAAGCACGAACCGAAACGGTTTTATAGTTACGTTAACAGTAGAAAACTAATAAAGGGTTAAACATGGACAATCAGAACAATTTGCTAAAAGATTAAATGAGCACTTCTCGAGCGTTTTTACTATTAAGACGTGACACAATTAGCAACACTAGGCGAGGACATAAATCTTGAAAGACAAAATATCCTATCAAACATAATTGTAAATGAAGGGGAGATTCTCACATATATTAATAAAAGCTTGTAAAAAAGCAAACCGAATGCTAGGATATATTGCTCGGAATTTTACTTCTAATTTTGTCCGTCTCCTTCTCATTCTTCTACTTCTCCTCATTCTTCTCCTTCTAATTATTCTCCGTCTCATTCTTCCTCTTCTCAACCTTCTTTTCATTCTTTTCCTTCCCCTTATTCTATCTCTCATTCTTCTCTTTCTCATATTTCTCCTTCTCCTTCTCATTTTTCTTATTCTCATTCTTCTCCTTCTTTTTCTTCTTCTTCTCCTTCTTTTCCTTCTACTTCTTCTCATTCTTCACTTTCTTCGTCTCATTATTCTCCTTCTTTATCTCATTCTTCTTCTTCTTCCTCTCATTCTTCACTTTGTTCATCTCATTCTTCTCATGTAGATAAGTGTGTATTGTAGAAATTGAATTAGCAAGACCGCTCTGCACGATTTTCAATCGTTCAATAGAGGAAGGTTTAGTTCTAATAGAGTTCAAGCGTGCTAATGTTACGCCGATATTCGAAAAAGGGGATAAAACTGAGCCTACTAATTTCAGTCCCATCAGTCTAACTTCTGTAATTGGAAAACTCTTAGAATCGATAATTAGTGATAGGTTGGTGAGCCATTGTGAGGCAAATAATTTAATTGCAGACTCCCAGCATGGATTTAGAAGGGGGCGCTTGTGCCTAACCAATTTACTCGAATTTTTTCATAACATCATTTGCATTTACAATGAAACTAAAGCAGCGGATATAATTTACCTTGACTTTAAAAAAGGCCTTTGATACAGTTCCTCACGAAAGGCTATTGGTGAAAATTAGAGCTGTTGGAGTAAGGGGTAACATACTTAAATGGATTAGAAACTGGCTATCAAATCGTTGACAACGCGTTTTTGTAAATGGGGCGTGTTCAGACTGGGCCCCAGGCACCAGCGGGGCTACCACAAGGGTCATTCCTGGGCCCATTATTATTTATTGTTTACAATAATGACTTTGATAATGGAGTGTTTAGTAGAATCGAATACGCGGTTCAATTTTGGTGTCCCTCCCTAAACAAGGATATAGCGCAGTTAGAAAGAGTGCAACGTCGGGCTACAAAACTAGTTTCTGAAATCCGAAAAAACTGTACGAAGATAGACTCCACTCATTAAACCTAGTATCACTTGAATGTAGACAATTACGTTGACAATTGATCGAGGTATTTAGAATCTTAAAAGGATTTACTAATATTGATTACAGACTATTGTTCGAGAAGGACGAAAGGGCTAACACACGCCAAAATGCTTTAAAATTAGTGAACAAACGATTTAACTCTACTATAGCTCAAAATAACTTCACATTTAAAATCACGCAAACGTGGAATAGCCTGCCCAACCGTGTAGTAGATATACGTCAGTTAATATGTTCAAAAACGACTTGATGCGTACTTCAATAGTGTAAATATAACGTAGTAGGAACACAGATTAAAACGTCATATATTATAAGGAGTTTGGGATTAAATTGAAATGATGAATAGAAAGATGCCATCGACCCCTCTCTGCAGGGAGTGAATGTAAATTCCTCTTTTCTTTTACTGTCTGCCCGATAAGTATATTATTTTCATCAGTAACAGGCTAAGCTTACGGGAGAAGAGAGTACTATTCTATCACCCACCCCTTCCTCCTCCCCGGTTTGAAGAAGCGTGTTCGTGTATTTGAACGATAGCTGAACTTGCCTGTCAAGGGTCCACATGTAGATAAGTGTGTACCGTAGAATTGAAATAATTATAACAGGCATGTAAAAAAAGGTCAAATGATACACATTCAGGTGAGTGTGTACAGTAGAATAGAAATATTTTAAAAAATCATGTAAAAATATATATACAATGGCTACACATGTAGATAAGTGTGTACCGTAGAATTGAACTAGTGAACAAAAAACAGCATGAAAAAAAGCATGATACACTAACGTTAAAATAGAGTAGTTAATATCGTCTGTAAGCGGACTGGCCTTGAGCGGATCTTAGGGTCTTTGCTGGTCCTAGTTTCTGTAGTTCTGTAGTTCCTTTTTCTTCTTCTTATTATTATTATTATTATCATTATTATTCTTTCTAATCCATCTTAGTTTATTTACCAAATTTAACTTCTTTAATTGTATCATTATGGTTTAGAATTAGAAAAATAGTTTGGCTAATTTAAAAAAAAATGCAGATCCAAAATACGGGCTAAGGGGAGGAATATTTACTTACGTAATCCTTTTTGCGTCAGATTTCCTCAATTTTGATTTCTTGGGGTTATATGTTTAATGATTTGCTCCCAGCTTTCTCTATTATATCCCACGTTTTCTTGCACTCCTAACATCACTAGTTCTTCCTCTATATTCTTTTTCCATATTTTCTTGGGGTACCTGTTTGCCTTCTTCCATCCACCTCCATCTCTCTCACCCTCCCATTCAATCTTCTTCATCTCTTCGCTTTACATGTTCAAACCATCACAATCTTCTTCTCCTCAGAACTACGTTCAGCCAATCTCCACCACACCTACTAGCTACGTCTTTAGTCGAGCTCTATCCCTCCATGTAACACCAGCCATGTAGCTCAACATTCTCTTATCTCAGCTCATCAGCACTTCTTCCAACCTCTGAGTGACTCCCAAAGTCTCTGATCCATAAAGTAAGACTGGTCTGAAACATGCATCATAAACCGTTCCACGGTTGCAAAGTGGGTTCCCCGTGTTTATAAGTAATCCAGCCATCTTCCTCTAGCTCTTCCACGCTGCTGCCACTTTGCCACGAAATGCTCTCTCTCCACACCTCACCATCCAATACATCATCCAAATAACAGAAATCTTTAACTTCCTACTCCACCTGTCCATCAACATCAATGGTAGGGGCCACTTTAGGGACAGCGTTTCTCCTCATTACGTACTTTGAACAAACCAAATTTGAGCTTGATTAATGTTACTCAGGCCTAAACACCTGCTATGCAGCCACTTGAAACATTCAGTTCACGTAATGAAGTTAACTTCAACTCCCTTTCCACAAACTTCACAAGGGTACCTACCCGACTGCACCACCTCATTCGCCTATCCAGTTATCATTTTCCTAGTCTTATCGATGTTAATTAACTCTTAATCCTGCTCCCTTCATTGCCTGCTTCCATTCTAGAAACATTCCTTCCACTTCTTCTTTACTTTCTACTGTTAAAACTAAGTCATCAACATACGAGAGTCTCAATTGATCACTTCGTCTACACTCTCTAGTTGCTAAGGGTTTCAATCATAAAAAAAATAAATTCCATAAATGTATACAAAAAAAGAACGTAATAAATATTATAATAGAGATGTATTAATAACCAAAATACACATGTATATAATATTGACCCTGTCTCATATCTTTAAATAAATAAATATACTTTATTGCTTGTTTTTCGACAAGATTACTCTTTATCTTCATTAGATTGTAACGGGAGAAAAGTTGGTATTATTTCATATAAAGCTATACTGTTTGCTTAAGATAATAGTAATAATAATGATAATAATAATAATATTTTTACTAATTATGGGAAAAATGCAGAACCTAAATAATTGACAGGATACAAATTTATATTTCAGTTTTATTATTCCTATTATTATTATTCTTATTCATATTATCATAATAATATTAGTATTACTCTTATCATTATCAGTATGCTTCTTATTATGCCTATTATTATTATCTTTATTAATAGTATTCTTCTTATTATTCCTATTAGTATTTGCTTTATTATTAGTATTCTTCTTCTTATTATTCTTTTCATTATTATTTAGATTCTCATTTTACAATTATTACGATTCTCATTTTATTATTATCATTTTCATTTTATTATTTCTATTATTATAATTCTAATTCTTATTTTTTATTATTATTATTATTTTTGTTTTATTCATATTCTTACTCTTTTTATTATTACTATCATTATTTTTCTCATTATTACTATTATAATTATTTTTAGTACTTCTATTAGTATTATTCATATTATTCCCTCTTATATTATTCCTATTATATATTGTTATTATTTCTATTATAATACCTATTATTCCTATTATTATTCTTATCATTCCCATAAACTGTGTTATTACTCCTATTTTTATTAGTATTATCCCTATCATTATAAGTATGCTCCTTATTATTCCTGTTATTACACTCTTTCTTAGTAGTATTCTTCTTTTTATTCCTATTTGTATTCTCTTTATTATTATTATTATTCTATTTTTTATTATTATTCTCTTTAATATTAGTCTTCTCATTATTATTATTTTATTATTATTATGATTCTCATTTCATCATTCCTACTATTATTTTTCTTATTATTATTATTTTATAATTATTATGATTCTCATTCCATCATTCCTACTATTATTTTTCTTATTATTACTATTCTTATGATTCTTATTCTGAATATTCTTATTTTTCTTATTCTTATTATTATTATCGGTGATGCTAGACATGTCGTAGATCAATCTCATGGACATATTGGGCTTCGCCACACCAAAGACCCGGTGTGCCCGCATAATGTTATTTGTGGGTTCGAGAACGCCATGGTCAACTAGCGTTTCCACGGCATTCAACATCCTGGGGTCGGAGCTTTCCAAGTGGCAATAACCCTTAGGGAGGAAAATCTTGACTCCCTGTGCTTGGGCGCTCTAGACGACGTTCTTTTTCGGGGAAACTCGGCTAAGATCTCCAGGAGTTGTCATTTTTATTGTTACAAAGAACCTGGTTATTTTAGGTAGTAACGGGGCGATGGTTGGACTAATTTTATCCTGTCTGGTGTCGGTGTCTTTGGTTTTCTTTTTTTCCGAGGTAGTAGCAGTTTCCTTGGGCTGCATGATATCTGGCGGACAGCTCAAATAGTTTCGGAATGGATCAGAAGTAATGAAAGTTTGGACCGAAGGAGGCCTATTGACATTAATCACTGAGGGTACCGCAAATCCAGGTTGAAGAAGGATAGTGATAGTAGGTGCCATGCTGGGTAATAATACTGGGAAGTGGTTATTGTCTATGATATGCAGACCGGCTAATTCTGCGGCTGCTTTCTCCAGGTTCACCTGAAAGGCGAACAGATTGGGATCACTGGCAATTGTACTTGCACTTGCTGGGGATTTATTCACTTGAAGAGTGATGTGATCCTCAACGTTTACATCATAAAACTTGGAAATCTGTACTTCTCGAGGGGACGATGGGAATGGAACTTCATCATGGTCAAAATATGCACTGTCGCACATATGACTATGAATTTTTATAGCACTGGATGAGAGATTAGTATTAGGGAACACTTCACCATATTCGAGACGCGACACTTTTTGATCTATGATTCCACTTATAGGATCACTAAGTAAGGAAAGATCACTGAGTGCACTTGAAAAATAACTAGCATTGGAACGAAGGTTAGGAATATAAACGGGTCTGTATTCAAAATTTGCAGAAAAGCCGTTTTCTGAGGAGCCGGATCCGGAGCTCCAGTGTTCTACGTTGTCGAAGGGTTGATCTCTTGCGATGGAGGCGAGGGCTCAAAGGTACCACATAAGAATGTGGAAAAATGCCTGAGCCGTGGCAGAAGGATCGGTGGGAGTGGGCCAAGGAGTCGAGCCCATTCTCCCTCGGGCCAATTTTTTGAGGAACTCTCACTATTCCTCCCATCTCTCATCGTGCAGCTTCTGGAGGATTCGGCTTGCACAGACAACGCCTTGAGGCATATCCTGCTTCGCATCCACGGTCCATTATGGCTTGTTGTCAAGGCACCGGCTGGTATGTGCTAACAGAGCGTCGAAGCCAGCCTGTCCTTGTAGCCATGGCCTCTGCGGAGATCTAAATGTTAGAGCGGCCGATTGCCCGCTCGTTTGCGTCTTTAAGGGCAGGGCCTTATCCATAATATAACACTATGTAAAAAAGAAGCAAGCTTTGTAACAAATATTCCCGCTCGGCGCTCGTAAGGTGCTCACGAAGACGAAAGAGAGTAAGGAGTTGAGATATTTCCTCCTGGTCATGCCTCTTGAAGTCGGGTTTGGGAAAGTTTTCACGAAGGTCCTTAACCACGACCGACCACCCGATTGGATCTGGGTCGTTTGGAGTGGGGCCCAGGGTGGCGTTTGAGGGGTTGGCGGCAAATCAGGAATTATAGGTTGAAGTGTAACAGCCAGAGGATCGTTCCCGTGAATTGAAGAGTGTTCAGGGCTACTCCGATAGGACCGTGTGGGACGTTTGGAGCTTCCTTTGTGTAACGAGGGTGCCGCACCCTGGGTAGATAAATTCGGATGAAGGAGCTCCTGGAGAGCAGGCAACGGAGAAGTGTCGGATGAAGCTGAGCCTGCAGATGTGTGGCGTGAGTGTGGGACACCTGCCCTCACGCAGGTGTTAAGCGATGAGTCTTGTAGCGTGGCAGCACTGCCGACGCCTTCGAGTTCGGATGTCGCTCCGGGCGTGTCCAGAAAAGTAGCGAAAACCGGAGTATGGGACAAAGGGACCGAGTCAAAAACCGCTAACCGTGTAGGTTCCCGGTTTTCAAAGTCACGTAGTGTAGAGTGAGATGGCGAGGAAGCTAAAGTGTGGCGGTTATCCTTGGGACTTAGACCATAGGGTTTCTCTCACGAGATCCCGTATAGAGGTAGAAGATCGAATTCGAGGATGGAGCCCAAAATAACTTGTGGTGGAACTGTCCGAACGAAGGCACAAACGTCAATGTAAGGTGCTCGCACCGCGGGTCCTTATATACCATGTATATACCATGTATATACCATGTAAACTAGCCTAAAATCAGGTATATGTGTTAGACCTTGAAATCAACGCATACCAGTGTTATAGTGAAAGTATAAATAATCGAATAAAATTCTTTTAAATATACATTTAGAAATTTTGTAAGAGGTTCATAAACAAAATTACGGTTGACATCAGAAGGACAGGTAACAATCTTTGCTACCCACAAAAATTCTTGAAGTATGCCTAGATTTGGCAAATAAATCTTTTATAAAACTCGAATCCCTCCCGTATACAATACTTTCCCGCATCCTGAATAAGTTATATATTTCTATCATATTGAAGTATTAGTCTACCATGGTAAAAATTTTGATTAATAATAATAACAATAGTATATTAGGGTTTATTCTGTCGATTGTTCCGTTTGCCCTAAGCAATACTTTGGGCAAACCAGTAAATCATTAAGTGTACGCTTAACGCAGAATAAATACAATATTAGGAAGGGGGGTGGGGGCGTGAAGCAGTAGTGGTTTCTTTGTCCATTTTGTATCCTGTTGGACATTCACCTTCCCCATTAAGACAACTTGTGTTTGGACTTATTAATTCAACTTCAAGGAAAGGTAATATTCCAATTGATATGGCGACTGTTTTCATCCTAACAATTGGAATTAGGCTAAATTTATTTACAAATCTGATGACTTTATTCAAAGAAATATTGTCGAATGCTCATTCATTAATTCCTCGCCTAATTTTAATATATCCCCCGGTCTCTTTAGACTGGATCCTGTTAGTAAAAGGCTTATTTATAACCAAATTGTCAATTATAAATCTTAGCCCTTTGATTTATTAATTTAGTTATGTTTTTCTTATTTATTTTTATCTATTGACAATTAGGTGTGTATTTGATTAGTTTAGTGACCTAAATGTCTACATTCTTTGCTCACAGGTGAAATTTCCCGGAAGTAGACCTTATCTATTTGGTTTTATACTTCTCATCCGTCTTTGATAATATTTTTCTATTTTGTGTCATTTCGTTGTACATGGGCGTGGCATTACTCTTTTGTTTCTCATATATATACTAGATTTGTAAAATATTTCTTTATTCCTTGTGTTATGAACTGAACGTTCGAAAGTACTTGGAATCCGCCTTTCATTTTATTTTTATTTTTTGTGTATAATCATATAGGCTCACTGTACAAAATATTAGTCAGCTAGGCAGAAAAAAACATAAGTTAAGATCTATACTGTTTACGAACTTTAGGCAGCTGAGAGGCGTAACTTAGTTTACGTTGAAACGTTAATTAGGCTTTATTTATGTTGCGGACGGCATGAAGATCTGCAGATGTTAAATCAGTCTACTTAAATTTGGCCGCAAAAGGGACGTCATGGAATGGTAAAAACGTTTGATTGCATTTAGCTCTGCTTAAAGTTAATATGTGAAGGAAGTGGCGGAATTTGTCAGTGTTTCAACGATTACGGATATCCGGATTTACAAAAAATGGCGTAACTCCCAAAGGCGAGAAACTCGCCAGAATTGTGGAAGGAAGAAAGTGTTGACAGACATGGACCGTCGTAGAATTTCCAGGGTTGTAATTTAAAATCCATTTGCTTTCAGGCAGGAATTGCTACTAAACGTTAATTCCTGTCCTTCAAAAACTATTTCAGAAAGAATATTACACAAAGAACTCCATTGCATGAGCATATGGAGCAAAGTGGCGTATAAGGGGCCCTTACCTTGGTTACAAGTGACTAATTTTCTGTCGTGTGAGCTTATATATATATATATATATATATATATATATATATATGGTCTTTCAATAAGGTCGCTCGATTTTTAAATGTAAATAAAACAAGTGGGTGTGATATATGCACCCAATTTATTTTAAATTTGAAAGTACATTTTATAGCATTAAGTGAGGAATATGACCTCGTTCAAATGTTCAGAGCAGCTTCGCTTGGTGCAACATATTCGCGAGCCGAATTTTCGATGACTTTATCGCATAAATCTGGCTGAATTTGCTGGATGGTGTTTGTTATGTTGACTTTGACGACATTAACTGTTTGCAGATTATTCGCATAGACCTGCGATTTAAGGTAGACCTAAAGAAAGTAGTCTAATGGCGTTAAATCGCATGATCTCGGTGGCCAGTTGACGTCGCTGCCGCGCGATATGACCCTGCCCTGAAATCGCCGGTGCAAAATGTCTATCGAGGCGTGCGCAGTGTCGCACGTAGCGCCTTCCTATTGGAACCACATGTCGTCAATATCCATATCAGGCATATAATCCAGTTGAGGCCACAATAGGTTGCTTATCATCGATCTGTAGGTCTCGCCGTTGACGGTTATGGCCATCACATCATCGTTCTCAAAAAAATACGGACCGATGATTTAGTTAGACGAAATTCCGCACCAAACGTTACTTTTGGGGGATGCAATTGGTTCTGGTGTATCCCATGGGGATTGTTTTCGTCCTAATTCCGACAGTTTTGCTTGTTAACAAATCCATTCATCCAAAAATCGGATTCGTCGCTGAAGATGATTTTTTGGGGGAAATTTGGGGCAACTTCCCACTGCTCTAGAGCCCAATCAGCGAACACACGGCGTTGTCTATGGTCGTTTACCTTAGGTTCCTGGGTAAGTTGGATTTTGTACGGGTGCAGACCCAAGTCTCTACGCATAATTCGCCAAATTGAACTCGAAGAAATGCCAAGTTCTTGTGAACGACGAGAAATTGGCTTCCTTGGATTTTCCCGTACACACTCATTTAGGGTAGCGATGTTTTCAGCAGACCTTGCATTTTGGCGACGTTCGGGTGTTGGCTGATTGTTGATAGACCCCCTTCGCCTCGAATTTGGCCACCAAGCGTTGAACAGTGGAGTTGGCAGGACGATTGTGGCGAGGATAGAAATCACGTTATGAGCGAAATGTTTGTCGAACGGAGCACTAAATTTAATAATAACATTTGATTATTTGCGCAAGCTGTTCAACGCTATAACCTTCTATCCTTACTTGCCAATTACTACTGAACAGTTTACAGTGAGTTGCCAGATTTCGCTTTAACAACATGGCCACTATCGCCTGACAAAGCTCGAACGTCCTTGTTGAAAGACCCTTATATATATATATATATATATATATATATATATATATATATATATATATATATATATATATATATATATACTAGTGATTAGAATATTATAGAATTTTTCGAAATTCGTAATTTTTATGGAAAAAAAATTTTAAAAGTTATTTTATTGAGAAGTAATCAATTTATTTTCATACATACTCGTATGTAAGCAAGATCCTTACATTGAATAATACTTGGTTTGACCTCGTTTAACCAACTTAAATGTTTTAATACGCTCTCGCATGCCATGATTAATTTATGCATAGTTGCTTAATTCTGTCAGAGTAAAACCAAACGTAGATAATAGGTTCTATGAGCTTTACTTTGGTTGTTATGGGAACTTCGTGTAGTTTAGTTTTTAGAATGAAAGGTGGTTCATGTCTGGGGAACTTCCAGGCTATGATACATTTAAATGCCATTTTGTGCAATCAATGTATTCACTGAACGCGCAGTGTGGCAAGAGACCGAGTTTTAGTGAAATATGCATGATCTTTTATCAAACCAATTACTCATTTTAGGTAACAAACGAGTTTTCAGTACTTCAATATACTTACCGTGTAATGATTCATTATACCTTTAACAATCTTCAAGCGACTTGTATCATCTACAGAAACTGCTCCCTACACCATGATTTTCTGTGGATGTTCTACAGTCTTTTTAAGACACTGGCTTAAACACCTCACGCATCCGCCTCCTTACTGTCTACACACGTTCATCAAGTACTACAATAGTTGACTCGTCCAAAAATATAAGCTGCAACAATATAAAAAACTATAGCAGTACTTAAACCACCTGTGATGCTAGTGGCAGCAGTTAAACAGCCAGATAAATTATGACTTGATATTATTCAATTCAGCATGAATGCGTAGCTAGTAAGTAAATCAGAATGTACCTACTACATTAGGTACAGTATTTTCTCTTATGTTTAATAGAGAAAATAACTGGTAAATGTAACATTCTTACCTGTTCCAATTACTCAGAACTCCAATCAGCTCAACATGAGCATTAGCCAAGTCTTTACGTGTCTGTTTCATGGCTTTGGTAAGCCTAGGCTTCTTTCTTGGACCATAGGCTTGTGATTCACCCTCCAGTAACCTGCTATTGACTGTTATTCGAGGAAGACTAAAGCCACCTGCTAGCAGTTAGCTTGCAATCTTCCTACAAATTTGCTTTTGTCCGTAAGAGTTATTTGTTATATTTTTCTTTCTGTTCTTGGTCTTGATTTCCTCTTGCGACCAAATTTCCCCCAGCCATATCTGAATCCAAATTAAGACCGTTTTCAATTTTTTTCTTGTTTATATGCAGTATCACGTAATATAACTTTCATCTGTCCAATTTTCCGAGGATTCAAGTCGCTGACTTTACCCAGAGCTGTTCACTTTTATTTTATCTACTACACTGCCATAAAACATGGTTACTATTGTCAGCAGTCAAGCTAAATAGACACAAGTTGATTTATTGGGTCAGTGACAGAAAAATAGAATAGCTTGCACACCATCACCCTACAAAGTATGAATTGGAACTGAGGCACGAGACTAACAAATGCTGCAGCGGGAAAAACGAAATCAGTGTTGCCTTCGTTTACTTAAAAAATGTACAATTGTTATTTCACATTAATACGATAAAATAACCTCATTTTTGATTCATTAAATAATTTTAAGTACCATTTAACATAAAAGTGATAAATTCTCAAGAAATCTACAATAATTTGATCAGTGCCATATATATATATATATATATATATATATATATATATATATATATATATATATATTTATATATATATATGGGTGAGAATGGATGGGGAGAAAGAAAAGTCCAGACACTGCACAGAGCTCTTTATTGACGTTTCGCCTCTTGGCTTCCTCAGAATGGAACTGACAAGAGAGATGGAAGATCGCCGCTCGACCATTCGTAAAGTTAGTCTGGGTCGCGGTCACTTGCTCTTCCCCGGCCGTTTCCCCCTCGTCTCGACCCTTCCGCCTCTTCATTAATGAGCCTTGCCGCACCTGTCGCCAGCTTGAAGAAACCGTCCCGGTGATTTGTCGACCTATAGGAGAGAATATATGTAGCTTCAATAATCCTACGCTCACGTTTTGATAAACCTTTTTGAACTATACTCACCCCATCCAATTTGGGTAAATGCCCACATTCATCTATATGCACCACTAACGAGTTTGAAGTTCTATGTGCCCGGACGTCCCTCTTATGCTCACTAAGTCTAGTTTTAATGTCCCTACCAGTCTCTCCGTAATAACTCTTGTCGCACCCTTCACACGGAATCTGATAGATTATGCCCCTATCCGTTTGGGCCCTAAATTTTTTGTGCGAAACCAATTCCTTGATCTTCGTCCCAGCATGATCGGCAACTAGCAAACCCGTTTTCCTGAGGGCCACATTTATGTTCTGCGCAGCCTTGCAGTAAGGCGCTGAAAGGTACCTGACCCCATCCAATGTGCCTGTCAAAGCCTCATTATCCGCGGTCCCATTTGTCGTGCTACTCATTTTGCCTCTTTCCGATATCCCGACCGCTTTATACCTCAACTTTATTAAGATACCCTCCGGATACTTTAGTTTCATAAAAGCATTCTTTATGTAGTTATACTCATCAGTTAAAAACTGTTGGCTACAAATCCGGATGGCCCTGAGGTAGAATCCTATCACTACCCCAGTCTTCGTTCTATCGCTGTGTCCCGATAAATAATGGATGAAGTCATCCTTATTAGTGGGTTTCCTGTAAACGGAAAACTCAGTTGCACTCCCAACCCTATGTATAAGTGTGTCCAGAAAAGGAATCCTGTTGTTAACTTCTTCCTCTACAGTAAACTGTATGCTACCGTTTATCTCATTCAACCGCTCTAATTTCTCATTGACGTCAGTATTTTCAGGAATTATGGCCAGAACATCGTCTACATATCTCAACCACAAGGAGTCACCCTCCCCGAATACCCTCATCAATTTCTCTGTTTCAAGGACCTCCATGAATAGGCATGCCATGACAGCGCTAAGTGGAGATCCCATCGCCAGTCCCCTGTATTGTCGAAATTCTTCCCCTTCAAAGGTGAACGCACCAAAGCTCACGCATAGCGAAACTAACTTTATATAGTCCCTTTTACTAACGGGTAGGTCAGCGTCATTCAAGACGAGTAACAATTTTGCCACTGCCTCCAAAGCACCGTCAACAGGGACATTGGTGAACAGCGATTTTACATCAAAGCTTACCATTTTCTTTCCCTGTAAGTTGACCCCAATTAACCTCTCCTTTAAATCGGTCGAATTCTTTAAATGCGCTTTGCTAATTTTTCCCAGTCCCTGAGACAATGGTCTGGCCAGTGCCTTTGCAATTCTGTGGGGAGCGCTTCCCACTCCCGATGTGATAGGTCTAAGAGTAACCCCTTGTTTGTGGGTTTTTGGGAGCCCCCTCATTTTGGGGGGTCTGGGGATTTCCTCAATGAGGTGGGTCATTTTCTTACCCCTTTCCGATCTTCCATCTCTCTTGTCAGTTCCATTCTGAGGAAGCCAAGAGGCGAAACGTCAATAAAGAGCTCTGTGCAGTGTCTGGACTTTTCTTTCTCCCCATCCATTCTCACCTATACGTCGAGTCTTTCATGTTATATATATATATATATGATTAATAAGCAGGCTAAATTTAGGAAGTTCATTATTATATATTAACTTATTGGTACCGATGCTTAGGATAGAAAACCATTCTCAAGGATATGAGATTATAAATATATACAAATATAAGAATTTTTTTAGAGTAGTTATCAGATATCTATAAATTAGTTATATGAAAAATGGCATGCAGCAGAGGTGGTAATATTCAAATATAAACATGCAAGGCTTTTAACTATTAGGGAATGTGAAATATATTTTTGTTTTTAAAATAAAACTGAGATTATTTAGTTTTGGGTGTATTCATTGTCAAAAAGGAAGGTAATGGAAATATTTGAAAAATAGGGGTTATTTTCTTGGGAAAACGATTGGGGTGCATAATTCGTGGGTAATTATAGTTGTAATAAAAGTAGACTTAAGCTTGTGTCAGAGTTCACAGTAGGGTTTTTAAATCTAATATAAAAATATTACAGTGTACGTAGTTAGTTTTCGTTGTTTGGTACGAGGGGCGGTCAATAAGTTTTGCGAATCCGTAGGGCATAACAGAGGAAGGGCGATGGCTGTTTATGGGGGTGTTAGGACAAGTTATGGCGAGTCAGGACCTGCAGCCAGACGTTCCTGCCTCGTCTATTTAAGAAGCAGTATCTGATCGCAGATCCTCAGTCACAACTTTTTCAACAATGGGAAGATTAAGCACCCCGCAGTGATCAAATCTTTGACCAAGGAAGGCAACAATGCAAAAGAGATCCATGAACGCATGGTTGCAGTGTACCCGACACCGCACCTTCCTATGCAACCATTGCTCACTGTAATAGGGAATTCCGCCATGGTTGTGAGCCAAATGAAGATGACCCCTGTCTAGGATGCCTGTCAGTCGTGATCAACGAGGACAATGTGGCCCATGTGGAGAGGATTATCCTCGAAAATCTACGGGTGAAGGTCGAGGAAATAGAGCGAGAACTTGGAATATCATATGGAAGTGTTATCAACCTCATCCACGGCAATTTGGCCATGACCAAGGTCTTTGCCCGTTGGGTCCCTAGAAAACTCACGCCCCATGATGGACTTCAACGTCGTCAAAATCAACAGATTTAGAGTTGCTCAAGCTGCCCTGCGTGAGTGCGGATTCGAGGAGCTCAACCATGCCCCCTACAGGCAAGATCTGGCCCCTAGCGACCTCATTTTTTCGGCCAGTTTAAGGCTGCACTGCGTGGATGCTGGTTTGGGGACGATGCACATGTCCAGCTCGCCGTCCAGGAGTGGATTGAACGGCAGTCGGGAGATTTCTGGTTGTCGGGAATTCGAAGCCTCAGGGACAATTGAAGTCGAGGCTAGTTACTGTATATTGAAAAATATTACAACACTTTTCCTCATATCTTGTTTCTTTATATCCAAATTGCAAAACTTATTGACCACCCCTTGTATATCTTTAATTGAAAAATTATTTAAGTTTGGTTTATTGTGTGGATGTCTGTTTTTTTAGTGTAATTGGATAGGGGAGAATTCGGGAGTAGTGAATGGGGATCCAGTTTTGTTGCTGATGCCTAAATGCGCGCAAATATGTGTATGTAGTGTGCGCTCTGTCAATCCCAAATACACCTCAGAATTACATCGAGAGCAAGTGAATTCATATATGATGGAGCATCGAAGCAGCGTTGGTATTTTGTCTTTAATGTTGAAAAGATGTTCTACTTTGCGTGTGTTTTGAATAATTGGTATGAAATGTGATGCAGGTAATGATATTTTAAGAAATGATGAGAGTTTCACCCAGTGAAGTAAATTGAGGGCTCCTATATATAAGAGAGGTACAAAAACCTTTTATTTAGGGACGTTGTATGAGGGATCTTTCGGGTTAAATATTTTATTGATAAAATTTCAAAGAGTTCTGTCGTATAAGTTTGAAGGATATATATATATATATATATATATATATATATATATATATATATATATATATATATATATATATATATATATATATGTGGGGGTGTGTGTGTTTGAGTGTGTGCATGTTTTATTAAAAGCCAGGTCCAGCTGAGGTTTAATTAACTTTTTTCTCTGCTTTTCTAATTTTCGCATTACACATTTTTTTCGTGGGAAAGGTTGTGAGTAACGGTTCCTATATTTGATATTTATTTATTATTGTCCTAAGGTACCTTTTGACCTTTTCAGTCATCTTCTGGGGCCTTAATAAACATAAAGGAATTCAATAGCGTAAATAGCAAATATGTGTAGAGATTTGACATATTTTACAGGTGCAACCATCAATTTAGTTTAATATAAAATTTGTAAATAAATTAGAAATTAAAATGAAAAACTTTGAGCTTTATATGAAAATTATTATAATCAATATGTGGAATGAGAATTTCATTAGTATTATCTATTTAAAACTTTAAGAGTTTTAAGGTCCTACGAGAAGGAGTCAATACATTTTGCTAATCGGTAGGAGAAAACAGAAGAAGGGGGATGGCTGTTTGTGTGGGTGTTAGGACAAGTTATCACAAGTCAAGGCCTGCAGCCACACGCTCCTGCCTCGTCTATTTAAGAAGCAGTAGCTGATCGCAGATCATCAGTCACAAATTTTTCAACAATAGAGAAGGTTAAACACCACGCAGTGATTAAATTTTTGACCAAGGAAGGCAAGAATACAAAATAGATCCATGAATGCATGGTTGCAGTGTACACCGACACCGCACCTTCCTATGCAACCATTTCTCGCTGGTTGTGAGTCCCTTGAAGATACCCTCCGTCCAAGTTGCTCGTCAGACGTGAACAACGAGGAAAATGTGGCCCATGTGGAGAGGATGATCCTTGAAAATCGACGAGTGAAGGTCGAAGAAATCGAGCAAGAACTTGGAATATCACATGGAAGTGTTATCAACATCATCCACGACAATTTGACGATGACCAAGGTCTTTGCCTGTTGAGTCCCGAGAAACCTCACGCTCTATGATCTACTTCAACGTCGTCAAAGTCCACAAGGCCAGAGTTGCACAAGCTGCCCTGCGTGAGTGCGGATTCGAGGAGCTCAACCATTCCCCCTACAGGCCAGATCTTGCCCCTAGCGACTACTTTTTATTCCGCCAGCTTAAGGCTGCACTGCGTGGACGCCGGTTTGGGGAAGATGAAGATGTCCAGCTCGCCGTGCAGAAGTGGATTGAACAGCTGTCGGGAGATTTCTGGTTGTCGGGAATTCGAAGCCTCAGGGACAAGTGGCGCAAGTTCATTGAAGTCGAGGGTAGTTATATTTAAAAATAATAAAACACTTTTCCTCATATTCCGTTTCCTTATAACCGAATTGCAAAACTTATTGACCACCCGTCGTATGTGTAGCCATTTTTTGGCCATTTAGCCTCGGTCTCTCTTCTTGATTTAAGATAACTTCCATGATGTCAAGGCAAGTGCAGTAATTTTTCCTTTTGATTATGCTATTTTCCACTAAAATTTCTTTTTAGAGATCAGTTCTGTGCTCTATTATAGTGATTTTTGCTAGCGCTGTTTTTTAAATGCATGGTAAGTCGACGAGATAAGAAAGTGGTCTTCATTCCAATTTATTATTTTAAATAATGAAGCTTGCAGTCTTCATCAGGGCAATTAAATTCATAAATTACATTGGATGCTTTCATTCCTTATGTTTTTTTTTGTGTAATTGTTAATGATGTGATTGCTAATATTCTTTGTTTTGTAGTATATTATCACATTTGGTTTTTCTTCTGGATTTCTGCATTTTGTATTTTTGTGTATAATGTTTTTTATTATTCTTTTGTCAGTTTTATATGAATCACTCATTTGTTTTTTATAGAAGTCATCTATTAAGTGTTTTATATTATCGTCTTTTTTATACATATGTAAAATTTTCGAAAATGTTTTGATCTCTTTGTTTACCATAGTATTGGAATAACCATTGTTAATTAATACTTATGTTATTGTTTGAAGTTCTTTATGGAATAATCCCCTTGAAAAACTGTATTTGCATGAGCGTCTGATGTAGGTTCGTATGACATTAATTTTGTATCGTGTTGGACATTCCCCTTCTCCATTAAGATAACTTCCAGAATTTGTTAGTTTAGGATATACTTGTGTTTTGTACTTATTTTCACATTTTTTTCTCCAACTTTAAGGAAAGGTAATATTCCAAATGATATGGTGACTGTTTTCATCCTAACAATTGGAATTCGTCTAAATTTATTTACAAATCTGATGATTTTGTTCAAAGAAATATTGCTGAATGCTCATTCATGAATTCCTCGCCTAATTTTAATATATCCCCCGGTCTCTTTAGACTGGACGTTTTTTAGCTGGTCATTGCCCTTCTGGTCTCATTACAGATTTAATAAATTTATTTAAATTGATGCCATTAAATTCGCTCGTTATTTTGTGTTTATTCTAGCCCTAAAACCATTTGCTGTTTTGGTCCTAAGATTTTGAGTCTTTGTCGTTCTAGTCATATTATAATATACATTACGCTAATTTAATATATTAAATAAAAAAGCGATGAAAAATTAAGTGACTTGAGCGTCTGCTTAATATGATCATAAAGAGAAATTTAATTCACAGTTGGCTTTTATCGTGCCCGAATATATTTGACGGTAGAAAACACTCGCGGGAAAAGAAAAAGAATAAATTAGTGGAAGTTCTGAAAATGATGACTTTAGCTCGCTCCAAGGTTTTGCTAACCCAGATCTACCACTAACTTAATTGGAGAGGAACTATAAAATCATTTATCTTAAATGAATGGTAAAGTAAATAAGGGACAAGAGAATGAGAATGAGAAGGGTGTGTTTTCAACGCTTTATACCAACCGATGTGTGTATTAAATCTCAGGTCAATTTTTTGAGTGTAGTTAAATAAGTCTCAGTTATAACAGAATTATCATTAAATCATAGGATTTGGGTGTAAGAAAAATTCAAAGATATTCAAAACTATAATTTTTTCGTAAGAAATTATCCTTAACTAGATCATCCCACCGATTGAATTGGATTTTTTATTAAGAACTAAATTGAATATGTGTGTTAAATATTTGTGAATGGTTTATTTATAGTTTCTAAAAAGTAGAAGGGTCTGTATAGTGAAGCTGCAATTTGGAACTTAATGTATGTGTATTGACAAGTTGGTTGCTACAAACGTAAAAAATTTCGCGAAAAACACCATTAAGATGTTCAATTGTTAGATTTTGAGGGCATAAATAAGTTAAACTGGAATTGTCTAACAAAACCTTCGGTGGATCAATTGCTCTCTTTGCAAATTCGAAATAGAATACGGTCTACGATTTTTCATATACCATATTATTTGATTCCAAACAGACAATTTAATTTTATATAAATATACTTCTAAGGAACTCAACTATGAGTTGAATTTAGATTCTTAGTTCAGAGCCTCCTCGACGAATGTTCTGTAAAAGTGAAGGATTTTAATTCCAGCGATTTCTCTTCACTTACTACATTGATTTTCTTTTTTCTATATATCCTAATCAAAATTTCAAATTCTCTTTAAAATTGGAGTTCTTTCTTATTACTTCTTGCTCTCTTCTCTGCCTAACATTTTCGCCTCAAATATCGTTTGCAACCAACGTTTCAGATATGAAAAACAACGCAGAAATGGATATTCACCCCTCCTCTCTAACCGTAATGCTCGTTTTCAAAAACATTAAATCATGAATTTAGAATCACATAATGGAATTCCGTTTTTTTCCTTCGAACATAAGATATATATTTAAAATAAACTAAAAATAATAAAAACTCCAAAAGAATTATAAAAGTAAGAGATAAAAATATCTTGCAGAAATTTTCATAACAGGAACCACTTAAATCTTTTAATTGATGTAAAAGAAAGGCGAATAACAAAATAGTATATTAAATGAGTCACAACCATCCCCTTTTCCTAAAATATCCCTGGCTCTAAACCCCATTTTATCGGCTCTTAAATTTATAAAAGTAGACTTTAATTGCTGGGCCTCATGAGTTCATCAGACTGCAAAAAGTGTGCAAGAAAAAAAGACAGATTAACTGAAGTATTAACAAAGAAGCGTGGAGAAAAAAAATCAGAATGAGAATTTTTCACGAAAGTGAGTCATTCGTCTTCTGGAGCAATTTGTAGGCTTGTTTTAAAAGGACATTACTATTCTCAAACAATAAAGTCACAGACATTTTAAAAGGCAAGTAATTTGCTATGCAAAATAATAAAAATAGGCGACTTTAGATGGCTTATTCAGCCTTTGGAGCGAGTATTAATGCGTCCGAGAGGAAAGTAAGAATCACCGACGAAACAAAATGATCCATTCTATTTTCTTAATCCTGGTCCGTGTATTAAAAGCAGAGAAGATTCATTAAAATGCAGCCATTTTTAAAAATCCTAAATAACTAATTAACCTTATTGGCTTGATTTAAAACCATTTTTTAAGCTGTTTAGCTAATATTTTTAACATTTAAAAGGAAAACGAATGTCTCCTGAGAAGTTTGTGAAAAATGTGGAGCAGTTACAGGTATTGAAAATGGGAGCACGATAGGTGGTCAACACTCTTTCTGCTAGCATTGTGCACGCAACTGCGAGAGTTGGAACCGGAAGGGCACGCAATCTTCCAGATTTTACCTGTCCAGGGCTGATCAGGATACACCCGCCCGCCTTGGTGGGGCTGGCTTAGTCATATTGGAAAAAGTTAATCTGGTTCTTTTGAAGAAAAATGAAATAAAATCTAAAAAATATGTACCCTGAATTAACGGCTTCTCAATTTTCTTAGACTAAATAATTTATATTTAAAAAAAAATTGGGATTACTGTATAGCATGCCTCAATTATGATTCAGGAGTGCGAATTCACAAAATTCTCGCTGGTCGTAGTTCCTTAGCTGCGAGGAAAAGGGAATTAGGCCCCTGGCGGTCAAAGTGCCCGTGCACTTAGTTCATTCATTCTCTCTATGGCAGTGTTATTGAGTCAATTTATTCTGCGCTCACGAAGGCTCTTTAACCAGGTGTTTCATTTTACTCTCCTTGTAGCGTCCAAAAGACGCATAATTTCATGTATACTGTGGGAATAAAGCTATAATGTTTAAGGCGTGTTTCCATAAAAGGCGAAAGGGCAATAATGATGAGCTTTTCGTTCCACGAACACCAGTGCTAAACTAGACAGTGTCAACAGTAACCTTTTCATCTGTGAACAGAAAATAAAATTATGTAGTGATAAATTTAATTCTGATTACATGTATATTTGACATGTGTGCACGCAAAATTTAGAACGAGCATCAAAACTGATATCATCAGCCAACCAGTAAGCGACCTTGAAGCACCCTCTCTTGTTAGTTCAAAATATCATTGCCAACTCCGAAAGTAGGGTTTGTTTTCAAAAAGCAACTCGACTGAAACCATAATAAGAGATTTCTTGGGTTTAATTTTGTGTTTCTAAGTTGAGGCAACACTGCGAGCCTGGGACCATTGCTTTTAGTTGGCATTAGGAGCGTTACCAATGCAAACACTTGACACACTACTCGCGCAATTCGGATCGGTGAACAACGGCCAGGATCGTGGCAGATTATCACCTACCAAATATATAACACTCAAATTTGTCAAAATATACAAGAACCTGAATCCATATTTTCAATAACTCCAGTAGGGACACTGCTTTACGGAAATCGTACAAGTCTTATGCAAGCCCACTTTGAAATCTCGCAACCACTTTCAGTAAGGCTGACCCAACTCTCTTACTGATGAGTGGCTAAACTTCATTGGCAAACTCGAGGGCATCAATGAATCCTTAGAGAAATTTGCTCGAAAACTGAAAACGGTAAAGGACGTAATCCGGTTTTCATGCAGCTGAATGATCCGCGCCCAAAAGAAAAGACTGTGAAGCAGTTCTTTGATCCTAAATCGCCTTGATTAAAATCTGATAGAAATTCTATAGAATCAATTCGGTGAGAAGGTTATGGCTCAGAAACCGACGAGTTGCTTATTGTGATAGAACGGTTTGAGGCCGCTTAATTTAAACCACTATCACATGTTATTTAAAACCACGATGCTACCCACGTGCATCTTCGCTTTAAAGCCTGGTGCCTTATCGCAGCCACCTGAGTCAATGTTTAAACAAGGAGGTTTATCTTCCCCCGTTCGCCCCATGCGCCTACCTCGCCAGATTGAGTTAGGCTTATGGGCAGATAAGGCATTGTTCTCAGGCTCAGCTGTGCATTCCCTCGAAGCTCCCACTCCATTGTACCCTAAGCCAAGGAGATGTCCCGGCTATTTATATGGAAACTTAACCACTAAGATTCAGATTGGAGATCCAGATTTTCGTCGCGAAACATTACTACGACCTACTCTCACCTTGTGCGCCAAGGGACCTTAACCTCGAGATTCACCCTCACTTGTCCAGAAGAAGGACAATATTCCTTGAGTGCCAAAGTTCGAGCCTTCGTGACACCAAGTCCACAAGGCTTCCCCTGTTGTTCACCAAGTCCACAAGGCTTCCCTTGTTGTTCAGAAAGAGAACAACGTTAGAACAGCCATTGTTCTTTTGAGCCCGTAGACAAGAAACGGTTCTCACCCCCCCCCTCTGTTGTTCAGAATAGAACAACGTAGAACAGCCATTGTTCTTTTGAGCCCGCTGACAAGAAACGGTTCTCACCCTTTCCCTGTTGTTCAGAAAGAGAACAACGTTAGAACAGCCATTGTTCGTTTGAGCCCGTTGACAAGAAACGTTTCTCAACCCCTCCCCCCTTTTTGTTCAGAAGAAAACAACGCAGTACAGACATTGTTCGTTTGAGCCCGTTCGCCAAGAAACGGTTCTCACCCTTCCCCCTTGTTGTTCAGAAGAGAACAACATCAGAACAGCCATTGTTCTCGAGCCCGTAGTCAAGAGACGGTTCTCACCTTACACTGTTGTTCAGAAGAGAACAACGTAGAACAGCCATTGTTCTTCAAGCCGTTCGTCAAGAAACGGTTCTCATTCCCAAGACGCCACGTCAGGATCATTTAATTGCCCCCCTTCGGCTGGAACTCGCCAGCGGACCGAAAATTCCTTCACGTCGCCTTCCTCTGCACAACAAGTATAATTACGTAAGCCGAACTTTACCTTTGAGTATTTAAGCCTTTTGCCAACTCTATCCTGTGCTTTAAATGGTTTAGCGAACCATTTCATCCCTTTAATTTATATTTGTTTCACCTTTTTAAATCTCTTAATCCCCGGTTTAGCTCGATTTCCCACGACCCTTTCCAATTCTCTATTTATGTCAATATTTTCCGTTTTGTGTGTTGTTGATAGTTTTTATTAATAAAACTCTATTTCATTAATGATAGCAATATTATTATACTTGAGCTCAGTTCCACTTCTTAAGCCTATCAACGATACATAATATCAGCCAGCCTAGACATCCACGCACTCTAAAGATAATTAAATAAGTTCCCTCAACGAATAGTTATATATGGTATATCTTCGAGAGTCCATTCTACGACACTTATGATTTCTGGCAAAAATTGGAAGAAGACTGCAATAAAAGAATGCCAACAATGAGATATTGTAAAGAACTGACGCCTAAGAATTGTTCAATTCTCGAATTTGAAAATACGTCTTAAAGATAATATGAGTATTAGAACAAACCAAATTTACAAATCATATTATTCCTATGCTTTCTGATATGCTTTGTTCAAATTTGCATGACATTTTTTGGTGCAAATACATATTTTATGTGATATTTATACTTTTAAATTGTTGTTTTACTGTAATTTGACGGCAATTCGTATCTTTAAATGGTAGTGATAGTTTAGGTGAAAGAATAATGCCAGATCATTTTGCATGTGTAGACAAAAAATCGCAGTGATGACTTTGGTCATCCCCATAGTTGATGAGGTAAGACAGAAAAATAGTGCAGAAAAAACTTAATAGGAAAAAGGAACAGTTAAAAGTCTATAGCTAGAGACTGATGCGTTCGTTTTAAGCTCCTTATTGGTGGTTAGTTCCCAGCGGAGTCTTTCGTGCCACACGCTTTCAAAAAGTTTCTTCCCATCGTTGCTGATGGAATAATTTTTGTTTTGCCTATCGTGATTTTATATGATGTCTTGTATGATAGTAATAACTGCTTGATTGAACAGGCCTCGCCTGAAGCCATACTTCTATAAGAAGATCCTTTTTTTCTCCTCCTGGAAATTAATGAGATGGATGTTAACCTTTTGTTCGATTATGATGCCTAGGTACCCTAATCAACAAAAATGCCTGTAGCTAGTACAGTGTTTAGGGTTTTTGTGTAGTTTTGGTGGTAGTATTGAGTGTGAGCTTTTTAAATTGCATGGAAATTGGCCAAAAGCGTGTGAGCCGTTGTATAGTGCTATGAGCGTTGGGAATATGTTTTCGGGTAGGTGTTGGAATAATGTTGCTGGGAGGCCGAATGGGTCAGGTTTGCATTTGCGAAACTTTTAGGTAGTTATTTTTTTCATTGATGGAAAGAGGAGTATTAGGTGTTTGTTGTTGTCAGACACTAAAATCCTTACCAAAGGGACGGGCCCAAGCTCTTCAGCGTGGAGCTGATACCATTCTTTAACCTCCTGGAAGTGCAATCGTGCATGTAGCTTTGATATGTTGTGTTTGTTTTGTATCCCAGTGGGCCCTTAAAGCGTTGACGATGTCGTTAGTCTCATTGAAGAAGTGGTTATCGCGGTGTATTTTACTGGATTTGGTGGATCTCTGCCCCTAATCTTCTTTACGTGCCACCAGAAGAAGCTAGGCTCAGTGCACCGAGAATCACCTGCTATTTCGGTCACCTCGCACTACTAACAGATATGATCCAGCTTCACGTAATGTATGATGTGGCCACATATGAGTATGATCTTGTGGTACCGTAGAGCTCGGCTGTATTGGTTATTGTATATGGTTATTACTCTTTGTGTATGTATGGAGAATGTGAAGTGTTCAATTCAAGTGTATTATTTACGTGGTGTATACATGTTTTGTTCTGTGTTTATGTTCTTTATGAGTGTGCTACAGTGGTGGTTGGTGATCTGGATATTGAGGCTGTGGTGTCTTTGTCGATTTGTGTCTTAGGATCTCCCAGTTTTTCTTTCTCTCGTCGTAAGAGGGTGGTGTAGGTATAATAATAGGTGAAGATGAGACTAGAAGGCATACTGAGATGTGGTGTGAAAAAACAAGGGGATCTGGGAAAGTGGTCTATATGTATATGGGGCCTTTGGGCTATCTGTGTTGTAACGTGTGGTGTTATCGATGCGAAGAAATATTTACGGAGACATGGTACCTGGGTGGTGACAAAAGACTAGGTCTATGGCATGCCCGGTCAGAAAATCGGAAATCCTAAAACAAACCCAGCTACGACGCGAGACGGAGGAAAAGAAGGTAAATTCGACCTAAGCAAAAGTTGCCAAAGCCTTTATTGCCGAGACAAACAACTAGAAAACTTATCTCCACATCGAAAACGAGCACTTAACAACAATTATGTGCTGCATTTACTATGCACACATAGCTAACATAACTCGCCCTGCAACATTCGCAACCAAGGTCAACCGTATGCTCGTAAAGAACGGCTTACAGGAGATGTGGTTCCCCGACAACCCTCCGTAAGAGGGGGTTATGCGCATAAGCGTAGACCTTTAGTGTCCAGAACCGTGCCAAAAGGTACCCAGCCCCCAAAACACAGCCACCACACGCGACCCACGCCTAAACAAAAAAAAGCATACTTCCCAAACAGAAAAACCAGCGCCACTTACACCAAAAAAAATTGACACAAATACACCCAAAACTCACACCAAGTCACCGAACAAGGAAGCAGTGCGACAAAAAGAGACCAGGTCTCCGAGGTCGAAAAAAATTTCAAAGACACGTGGTCCCAGATAAACTTACTCATCTTGAGGCAGAGAGATCCAACTTAAATACCATTCGAGAGGTTTTAATCTGAAACTATATGCCCCCGAATTGGCCCCCTTCCCAACCGAAATCGATTTCCACGAAGTATCTGAGGGTCTTAGGACCGGAAGATACAAGTGGGAATGCTCTGATGAGGTTCCAGAACGGCAAGTTGAGGAGTCTCTCTCACGAAACATTGTTAAATTGACCACCGACTGCTTTCATACAATCACGGACACCGAATTCAGGAAAAAACGAAACGGCAGGGAGCACGCCCCGCCCAGTACACCCCATGGGGCTAAAGTGGATCGCAAATAAGCGTCCACTTTATCCCATACATAACAAGACCCAAACGTTACACAAAATGACTGACAGACTAACGATAATAAAGATGAATGCCGATGGATGGGGCGGAAAAGGTTCCATCTATGGCAACATCTTGCGACAGAATGACCCTGACATAATACTTATTAACGAATACGGAATGACCGCTCATAAAGAGATTAAAATACTTCAATACGACGTCATTAGTAAAAATCATAGCCAAGGAACGGTATGACGGCTGCGCAATAGCCGTCAAAAAAGATATAATCTATAAAAGACTACCCGACTTAGATGAATATTACCTTGCCATTGAGGTAGGCACTACCCTCGGGCGTCCGATCGTAGCCACGGGGTATTAACCCCCAAGACGCGGCTATGTACCCTTGAAACAACCTTCTACAGATCTTCAGCCATAAAAGAAACGTAATTTTTGCTGGAGATCTGAATGCAAGATGTGCAGCATCAGGGTATACCTCCTACAACAATGCAGGTAAAAACATCGAAGTATTACTAGACAGACAATACGTGACCACCAAGCTGTTAAAATTACAGTAGGTGTAAATCCCATCCAAATTGCAATCCCAGGTCGCAAAAGCTACAAACTTGCGAACTGGAAAAGCTACCGAAATTATCTTATAAATTATATCTCTGACCCTTTACTTGACGCAAATTTAGAAGAGATAGATAAAGAGCTTGATAAAATCACTGACCTACTAATTAAAGCCAATGAGAATAGTGTTCCCCATATTAAATATAAAACCCTTCCAGCTCACTATTGGACCCCTCTCATGAAAGCCCTGACCCAAAAATATAAGGACCTGTCCAATGTAGTAGCGCTGACAGGCCCCAATCACAATGACCAGAGAAGACTAAGAGATATTATAGTCGAACTCCAGACACTAATTACAACGAACAGATAGTCACATGGGACAGACTAATAGAAAGACTGAACATTGAAAGAGACTCACACACCTTCTGGCAAACCGTTAAACGGTTAAAAGGAAGAGCTCCTCAAAAAAGAACAACGCTTATAAACGACGGTATAGAGACAGAAGAGGAGACTAGAAGGGGTGAAGAACAAATGCGCGTACCTAATTACAGGTACACGCAGAATGGAAAGAAGAACTCATGAAGAACTGCACTAGGAGGTGGGGTTAACTCCGATTAACGTTGTCATCGAAGAACGGACAAGAAATATGCTGGAAAAGGTCAATCGAGTGTTGGACGAGGAAATCGTACAAATGATTGACCAGAATAGAAGAGCAGTATGTCGAGCCAGATTTCCAAGCTCCACTGGGATTTTAGCTGGCGGAGCAGAAGTGCCGTTCTACGCAAGATGAGTCGAATTTACCCCAAATCAAGACTAAAATACCAACCATGAAACCAACCGATTTTGACAAAAATTCCCTGATATCAACAAAAACCATCAACTAAGACAAAACTACCAAAGAAGGAAACCCACACAAGAAGATGAAAATCACCGAACAAGACTACAAAGAAGAAACATAATACACAAAATACACACACTCAAAAATTTACGAAGAAACAATGACACTGAAACAAACATACTAAGTTATAATTAACGACTTACCAAAACAACAGCAAACGCGCACAGCATAACCAAATTCATTAGCATTATGAAGACAAATAGCTTGAACGCCAATTATATATATTATATATACATGTATATATATATATGTATAAGCAAAATGATAAACAACAACGGAACTACAAAACATAAAAATTTAAAAGCGATAACCTGATCACCAGGCTCTAGCATCACTTTGCACCCTACCACACTTCTTTCTCTTTTTACCACTGGTCTACTTTACGCTGTCTATCCACACACCCTTTCTATCCCCTCACCTGCATACTTTCACATACATACCAGACCAACTTAAGAAAAAGCTATAGGCACAACAACTCTAGCCTACTGTTTCCTATCACAGCCTAAATTACATATTACATTATTCTATTTACTAACCCCTACTAATAACTTATTGTGTCAATTACTACCACATCTGATACGCCAGGTCATCCTCGGTGAGTGTTCTAAATAGTTGTTATAACTTAACTGATGATAGATATACTACATATATATATTCTCTTTTTATTATTAGTAAAGTATTATTTTCTTCATCGTCTTTCTTTTTGCAATCCCACCGTGTATACATGTATATATATATATGTATAAGCAAAATGATAAACAACAACGGAACTACAAAACATAAAAATTTAAAAGCGATAACCTGATCACCAGGCTCTAGCATCACTTTGCACCCTACCACACTTCTTTCTCTTTTTACCACTGGTCTACTTTACGCTGTCTATCCACACACCCTTTCTATCCCCTCACCTGCATACTTTCACATACATACCAGACCAACTTAAGAAAAAGCTATAGGCACAACAACTCTAGCCTACTGTTTCCTATCACAGCCTAAATTACATATTACATTATTCTATTTACTAACCCCTACTAATAACTTATTGTGTCAATTACTACCACATCTGATACGCCAGGTCATCCTCGGTGAGTGTTCTAAATAGTTGTTATAACTTAACTGATGATAGATATACTACATATATATATTCTCTTTTTATTATTAGTAAAGTATTATTTTCTTCATCGTCTTTCTTTTTGCAATCCCACCGTGTACCAGCAACCTTTCAATTTGGCCAACTTGCACTCTGAAATAATTGTTTAAAAGGAAAACCGCAAAGTAAGATAACCATTCCTCCCCGTTTACTCTCGATCTTCAATCTGCTTGGGCCAATCCCCTTAAAGCATCCAGGTATATATAAATATATCGTTTGGCCATTCCACGACAAACATAATTAGAGCACCATAAAGCATCTTCCTTATTTTAGGTATAAGCTACTGTTTTGGGCGGTGATTATATTATATATCAGGTTTTCAAAGAAGCTTGTAAGATTTGGGGATATATATATTTGAATCAATACAAATACGATTATTATTTTATAAAATGGTGATGGAACAGGGAGATAGTTTTGACTATTGTGTTAAGCACTTTGTAATCACTAGACACTGAAAAGAATTAAATCCCAAATTTAATTGACCATCAATAATGCTTCTCGCTTTTGAGATACTTTATTTACAGTTGAAAGCCTCTTACTATATTTAAGATTCTGGCCAACAACAGACTGCGAATCTATTTCGCCCTCCGCCTATGTTGCTTTACTTCCGAGTTTGAAATCATAGAGGAAATCTTCTCCCACTCGATGTTGTGATGTTTTCTTGTATTTCTTCCTTGTTGACCTAAAAAACTTTTAGTGAAAGTATTAAGTAGTGAATTAACTACATAACGTTTTTTTTAATTCAAAAGGAAATTTTGAAATTCATACGATTTAATGCTTTTAAAAATACTAAAATTGAAAATTGTCAATATAAATATAAAAAAAATGACAATTATATGAGTGTAAAATTTATCAAATGAATTATTCTTTAAAATTTTCAAGGCACAATTTTACTTATTAGCTTAACCAAGTGAATATCATCGAAAAGGAATTTATAAATACTGTGTTATAGGCAATTTCTACCCAACTAAGCATAATAGAAATAAAGTTCAGGATACACAGGTTTCGGTCGAACTTACACCTCGGTAGCTAAATTTTTTTATTCTAACCATGACTCCGACTCGGAACGGCGATTCCAGTGGCGGAATATATCGAGTATAATTCCCCCGTTCATCTCATGGGTTACTATGGCCAAGGAGCTAGCATTGACCGCAGATGTTCTTCGTGTCTGAGTCTTAACAATTACTGCTCTTTTAGAAGTTCCAAAACACCGTCTCTCAGCAAAGACTGTGCTTTCCTCTCCCCACTTGCTAGGAGCGCTGGATATCATCCCCTTACTCCCTTGTGTAGATTTGCCACTAGGTAACACTTTTCTAGTGGTGTCTCGATTCCTGGTTCACGCATCGTCCCCACCCTCGTTAGAGGTAGGTGAGTCGTTTTAATTCCCTTTGAGGGTTAGGGGGTTTCGCTGTTTCTTAGGACTCACGATGACACCTCGTAGACCCCAAACCTATTTATTTATTTTATGAGAGCCGCAATGCTTGATCCCTTGTTTACCCATTAGAAGCCGACATGCCCAGCACAAAGATGTTTTCAACGGGTCATAGTCTCTTTGAGTCCCAGGTGGGTATACCCAATACCTCGTGGTGGTTACTCACTTGCAGGGCCCTCCAGAGATGCCACTGCTCCAGAATGTAAAAGCTTCTCAATAGCAGACAAATATCTCTGGATGACTTCCCTAAGCCAACGTCCGCCACTCTGCAACACCCCCTTTAAAGGCGGCAGGGGCGCTCAAAGATTCACGAGGAGAAGAGGGACCTGCTCCACAGGTTGGTGATCTTCTTTGGCGGTCATGTAGTTTCCAATTTGGAGAAGGAGATGTTGGAAAGTGATTGCTCCATCTTGAGGCTCATTCATGGGTTGGCAAGAAGCAGGTTCACTGCCCGCAGTCCTCCCCTAAAACGAAAAGAAAGGGAAAAAGAAGAACAATTGGACTAGATTTTCCTTTCTCTCCGCGATGCCTCCGGGACAGACGAATGCGAAGTCTTTGTTTCGGCAAGTAACCATGCAAGGCCAGCACGTCAGGTCCCGAAGCGCCCTCAGGTAAACAGATTCATCCGAAAAACAAGAAGTCAAACTTTGCTACTGTGGTAGCGGAGATTCAAAAATGTCGACCACCGTCTTTAAGAGCCTAATTGGCATTTTTTATCCCACTCGCTTTAAACGCTTTTGGGGTTATTTGTTCTACTGACAGCTGAATATTGCCCAAAGGCCTCACTAATCCATGAACTTCGAAAGTCATAATACCTTCCGCAAAACTCCTCCTTAATAGACACGGATGGCCTATTTCTTCAAAGAAATAGCTGTAGTCTCCCAGCCCACGTGGAGGAGCTTTGGAGGATTCTCTCCTCCAGTTCCTCTTTAATATCTCTTTCTAGGAGACCATTTTGGCTAGAGGATCCATGCCAACCTTCACCTCGCTCTATAAGGATTTTCGACCGCACCATTAATGGATGGGGGCCGGGCTAGAGGATGCCGGATTTACACTGTGTATGATCCCCCTTTTTTAATGGCTATTAATACTTTAGGCAGTGGTAGTGCAGTTACGTCTGGATAGGCGTTTATTTTTATTTCTACGTAAATTCCACTCTCAGCCGTCTTTTAATCAAGAAGGAAGATATCCAGTATAAATACATCGTTCGTTTCATGGCTTAGTATGGTCAGGAATCTAGCATAACATCAGATGTTTCTCGTGTCTGAATTTCAAAACTACGATCACTTCTGGTAAAAGCTTCTTGTGCTTTCTCAGTGACTACTAAAAACATTTTATAGCGGAGAGGGTCCTTTGCTCTGTCTATTTTTCAAGAAAAAAATATGGAAAATCACATACAGGTAGAAAGTTAGAATAATCGTATCTATTAGGCCATTCTTTGAACTGTTTGAGGCTGCATAGGCTTGTTTTTTTCTGAGCATACAAAGCAACACTTTTTATTTCTTTAATTTTGGGGTAGCACACTCTTAAACTATGAACTACCAGGAAATGATTCAATAGAAGCGAGAGCATGAACAGTTACAAAGTTTCACTTGCCACCTGCACGAATATCGTTCGAAATAAATTTATCGTCTAGAGCAAATCATTCTGGATTAATTGGCGTTAAATTATTGAACAACATTACGAACACAATAGAAAATGAATTGTCCCATTAGCACTACGACATATTTACATTCTAATATGAAAATGAAAAGTAATGACGCCAACATAGGTGTCATCGCCATGTATAGCAAGGCCAGATATGACGCCAACAATAACATCATCGTGAGATAAGGGTGAAGTTACTATGAACATATTTTTACTAACTAACTCCTGCGTACATTTTTAGCCAGGTTTTTTTTAGCTCAATTTACGAACTAATTAATATTTATAATTGATCAAAATCCTTAATGTGGATGTAAGTGACGAAAGAGAATCATTATTTTTTTAAATCTATCTTTGTCTAAAAAGGACTGAAGATTTTCGTCGTCAATCGATGAAACCGGAGGAGACAGGCCGAGAAGTAGCACACTAATAGACTGAGTGGTAGACAAGAAGAGGTGGTAGAAGCAGTCGGGAAAGATGAAAAATTAAAAAGGTCGTTGCTAGGAGCCATAATGAGACAAGAAGCCCATCTCGGATTACGAAAACAGCTTTATGGTCTCCTTTACACAACGCCACCTTGGTGCCATAACCATTTTTTACTGTCCACCATTACGCCAACAACAAAGCTCATTCCGTTTTGTCCGTGATGAAATTCACATCCTGTGTGAATAAATGCACGTGTGTTTCCATGTTAACATATGGTGGCGCTAGGGCTTGCCTGTGGAAAAACAACGACATACTTCACTCCTACACATTCGGTGTTGCGGCCAAATTTGCCTTGGCGAGGCAAGGCCTTTTAGTTTAAAATTTATATGGAATCTAACGGAGTTATTCACACCTAATGCAAGACTTGACAACTCGATGATAAGAAAGAAATCTGTTTGTGGCGTAAATGGTAGTCAGGAAAATGGTCATGCCACTAAAGAGTCGTCATGTGAAGGGGCCCTAAGGTAGAAATATTACTGAAGCGATCTATGTTAATTTTAAAATACATGTGATTCTAAAAAGATATTAAATTAAAGATTCTTGCTTAATTAATTAGAGGGACGTAGTTAAATCTTGGTCTTATGGCAACTGATGCTATGAGAAAGAAGATTGATGATTGCTGAGAATTCGTACCTACGATTCCTGAAGCATTATGCGAGAATGTTGCTACCTTTACCAATCATATTGATTTTGTAAAACATTTGTATCACTTTATGATTACTCAAAGGAAAAAACATTCGATTTCAAGCCTTTTCGTATTTATTTAACAAGGCTTCATGAAAACATGTGATTATTCGTCACTTTTAGTCTCGCGCCCATTTTGTGAGCTTACTACCATTTCCTTCATTTGTAACTCATTTATTGCACTTGGAGATTAACCAGAGGAAAAAAGAACAACTACAAATCTAAGCGCTTTTGTATTTATTTAAAATGACTTCATAGAACGACCAGGGTCTAATCTTCATCTTTATTTACGCAAAATTTGTAAAATAACTCTTTATATATTCAATAAATAAAATCATTTTAATTTTTAAATCATTTGAGTACCTTAGTTTTTTTATTACTTATACTAATGTCTAAATTTTATCTTTTTATATCACCTCTTTTGATCATTAGTGTTTAAAGAGATTATATTAATGATCATTGTATTCAGCGATATGTAAAGCATGATATGTACCCGGTGCAAGACAGTGTCTTGAAATTGTCCCATAGAAGGGCTACATCCTGCACTAGAAAGGCTACCATCAATTTTTAGAGAAAGGTTTTGCTTTCCTAGGCTTGGGTAACTTTCTTTTCGTTTAGATTTTTCTACTCTACTACGCACCATTATTTATTCATAACATTTTCACAACAATCGTTTCTGCCATCGCCTCAATGAAAAATTCTTTTTCTAGTTTTCTTTGTTATTTATTTTCTTTTCTATCATAGCAAACATCAATATGCTTTAAGTTGCTTCACTCAAATCAATCAATCCTTAGTTCTTTAAACTCTAGCATGTACTGTTCCAAGCCCGGTTGAGAAAGAAGGAGGATCAGCTGAGGAGTGAAGATACCTCATCCATAAAACTAAATGCGGCTCTAAAGTATAATCATTAGTGGTGGCACGCAACTAAATCTAGGTTCAAGAATCCTAGACATTATGGAACCCATTTTTCTACACTTTTTGGAGAAGTAAACATCAACGTCTTATGAAATTACACAGCCTACATATACGAGGGGCAGTCAATGAGTTTTGCCAATCGGTAGGGCAAAACAGAGGACGGGGGATGGCTGCTAGTGGTGGTGTTAGGACAGGTTATGACAAGTCAGGAAAGGCAACCGCACGCTCCTGCCTCGTCTATTTAAGAAGCAGTAGCTGATCAGCGATCAGCTACTTTCAAGAATGGAGAAGGTTAAGCACCGTGCAGTGATCAAATTTTGACCAAGGAAGGCAAGAATGCAAATAGATCCATGAACGTATAGTTGCGGTGTACACCGACACCGCTCCTTCCTATGCAACCATTGCTCACTGGAATAGGGAGATATGCCACGGTCGTGAGTCCCTTGAAGATGACTCTTGTCCAGGACACCCATCAGACGTGACCAACGAGGACAATGGGGTCCGTGTGGATGCTGGAAAATCGACGGGTGAAGGTCGAAGAAATCGAGCGAGAACTTAGAATATCACATGGAAGTGTTATCAACATCATCCAAGACAATTTGGCCATGACCAAGGTCTATGCCCGTTGGGTCCCTAGAAACTTCACTCCCCATAATCGACTTCAACGTCGTCAACGTCCACAAGGCCAGAGTTGCACAAGGTGCCCTGCGCGAGTGCGGATTCAAGTAGCAAAACCATCCCCCCCCTACAGTCCAGATCTGGCCCCTAGCGACTACTTTTTATTCCGCCAGCTCAAGGCTGCACTGCGTGGACGCCGGTTTGGGGACGATGAAGATGTCCAGGTCACAGTCCAGGAGTAGATTGAACAGCAGTTGGGAGATTTCTGGTTGTTGGGAATTCAAAGCCTCAACGCCAATTGGCGCAAGTTCATTGAAGTCGAGGGTAGTTATATTAAAAAATAATAAAACACTTTTCCTCGTATCTCGTTTCCTTATATCCGAATTTCAAAACCTAAGAAATTTGGAAAATTAATCAAAAAATCATTAAATAACAAATTTACAAATTAGGGAAATTATTTTTCAAAATTAGAAAGGGCAATCTCAGTTCTAATGACGGCTAACTTTCTCTCTAAAATTGCTCCTTTAGTCCTGCCCCTCTCGAAGCCTTATATGAAGCAGAGCTGATCCCTGGTTTGATTTCCTCTGAAATGACGATGAACTCTACGTGGGTCAAGACTATGGAGCAAATGTGATTTAAAACGTTCATCCATCTATTTTAACTCGTTGTACAGAAGTCGACAATGGCAGATGATGTAATAGAGTGTGGTAGTATAAGTAAATGTAGTAATGACAGTTTTTCACTTATTTGATGTGTTTTAGATGTTACCGAATGGAAGAACAAAACAAAAGTTTTTTTCAGAATAAAACCTTTTTTTATAAAGCGTAGTTAAAAAGGGTATGTTTTGCTTATTTTTGCTGAAACAGAATTCGCTGGCGTTAGTTCTTTTCGAAAAAAGAACTGAGAAATAAGAATACAGAACTCAAAAAGAACAAGGATTAAACTTCATTAAACATTTGTCGTAGAATTGCTCATAGTCCGTGTCGTAGAATGACTCCCGACGATACCATATATTACACTATTCGTTGAGGGAACTTCCTTAATTATCTTTAGAGTGCGTTTTACTGTCTGGCGGCCGATATTATATATCTTCAAAATGCTTAAGAAGTGGAACTGAGCTCAAGGATAATAATATTGCTATCATTAATAAAATAGAGTTTTATTAATAATAACTATAAACAAAACACAAAAACGGAAAATATTGACAAACAGAATGGAAAGGGTCGTGGAGACTCGGGCTAATCCAAGGATTTAAGGGATCAAAAAAGGTAAAACAAATATGGAGTTAAAGAGATGGGATGGTTCGATAAACCATTTAAAGCACAGGATAGAATTGACAAATAAGGGATCAATACTCAAAAGGTGACGCTTGGCTTACGTAACTTCATTAGGGTGCGGTGGAAGGTACTTGAAGGAATATTCGGTCCGCTGGCGAGTTCCAGCCAAAGGGGGGGGGGGGATAAGATGATCCTGACGTGGCGTCTTGGGAAGGAGAACCGTTTCTCGACGAACGGCTGGAAGAACAACGGCTGTTCTAGGTTGTTCTCTTCTGAACAAAGGGGGGATGAGAACCGTCTCTTGTCTACAGGCTCAAGAACAATGGCTGTTCTAATGTTGTTCTCCTTTGAACAACAGGGGGGGGTGAAAACCGTTTCTTGGCGAAGGGCTCAAAACGAACAATGGCTGTTCTAATGTTGTTCTCCCTTGAACAACAGGGGGGGGGGGAAGAACCGTTTCTTGGCGAAGGGCTCAAAACGAACAATGGCTGTTCTAATGTTGTTCTCCCTTAAACAACAGCGGGGGATGAGAACCGTTTCTTGGCGAAGGGCTCAAAACGAACAATGGCTGTTCTAATGTTGTTCTCCTTGAACAACAGGGGGGGGATGAGAACCGTTTCTTGGCGAAGGGCTCAAAACGAACAATGGCTGTTCTAATGCTGTTCTCCTTGAACAGCAGGGGGGAATGCCTTGGGGACGTGACGTCACTAAAGGTTCGAACCTTTGGCACTCAAGGAATATTGTCTTCCTGGACAAGTGATGGTGAATCTCGAGGCCGAGGTCCCTTGGCGCACAAAGGGAGAGAGGGTCGTGGTGATGTTTCGCGACGAAAATCTGGATCTCCAATCTGATCTTAGTGGTAAAGTTTCCATATAAATAGCCAGGACATCTCCTTGGCGTGGGGGAGAATGGGGTGGAAGCTTCGAGGGAACGCACAGCTGGGCCGGAGAAAAATGCCTTATCTGTCCATAAGCCTAACTCGATCAGGCGAGGTCGGCGTATGGGGGCGAACGGGGGGGACGATAACCTCCTTGTTTAAACATTGACGTCCGGTAGCTGTTGATAAGACTCCAAGCCTCGAATCGAAGATGCACGTGGGCCTCCTCGAGGTTTTAACTAATATGGGATAGGAGTTGAATTTAACACAGATTCAACTCGTTCTATCACAGTCCGGTCCAATAATTTTTTTAGTCCTTGATCTGGACACACCGCTTTCGTTTAAGTCGATGGTATTGAGACCTTATGACTCAATCTACGATCATTATATATATAGGCTTTAATTCCTACTGAACGTGCAAAGGCTGGTTAGAGGCGGGTTGTGCCACGGCCAGGATTCTTACTATAAAAGTCCCACTTGTTACTGGGAGGAGGTTTGTGATTGTTAAATTCTAAGAGTGCATGAAACAGGTCGAATAAATTTGCTAAAGGGATTTTTAATTAAAGTCTTGCCAAGGGTACGTCAAAAGGAGGAGCCAACAAATAAACACACGAACAAAAATAAACTTTACTTCAAACCAAAATAATAATTAGTAGCAATAGTTAAACGGGATTTAGGTAAATAAGGATTAAATATTAAACATGAATTAGTCCGGGTTGACAGCAATTATAAATAATAATATCAGGGAATGACTCACTTGAATCTCCTTAAAAAAGAGGGGAGGATAACACTGACTTTAATCGCCTAGATTTATAATAACTTAATGGGATTATCAATCACTTCTAATTAAATATGTAATTTCAGAATATAGGGACACTGTATTTACAGATTATCATTAATTGTGATGGATTGGAGGGACGACTACTCAGGTCCAGACGGGGTGGTTTGGGTGGCCTTAACACGAGTTCTCGGGGAGAGGGGGGATAAGACGACGGGTTTGGGGCTGCTGTCTGCAGTTCCGGTTAGTTCACTGCTAACTGGATGTGACACTAAAAAATAGTTACTTCCAGTAACTATTTGGATGTTCCTTTTTTCTTTCTTAAGTTACGTTGAGCAACAGAGCGTATTCTTCTAGTCAAAGACTCTGCGGGCGGGATTTGCCTCAGGAACTCTTTGAGATAGCGACCAGGTTAACTCAGCGGGTGCGCCTTGGCAGTCGATACGTTACGGCAACGACTCTCGCTCAACGCGAGGGTTACGTGAGTATGTCTGGAACACTTCTGCTGAGGGATGAACAGCGTTGTCATTTATACCTCGGAATGTGTGAAATCGAGAGAGAGATTCCTTATACGACAATTCGCTTATCGCGGCGCCTTCTGGACAATCTTCTTGGTACCATAAAGAAGGAGGTAAATAGAATTTAGGCTTCTCTGTGAGATAGGCCTTCTTTCGTCAGACTTCCTGTCGCCTGTTGGGGAGGGGGGAAGGGTGCGCGGATAACGACTTAGGTCAGGGTGAAGGCGGAGGAGGGCGGTAGAATGTCGGGGGAGGGGGATACGAAGGTCAACTCGAACGAAAAATTTCTTTGGTTCCCACTATCGCCTGGTGGCATGCGAGTATGTACGTTCCATACCCTCACAACATTACTATACTCAAGCGATGAAGGAGGCTGTAATTCATAAATGGCCAAAAGATATATTTGCACTTATTAAATTTAAAACAACCAAAATATCACATTTATATTTGCATATACTTATTATGCTCGCATTGCTAATCAGCAAAGCTTGCGATAGCCTGTAGATTCGGCGTTAGATTTCTGACATCGAGGTGCCCGGTTTGAGTCCAGCGGAGAGCGGATATAAAATTTCAGCTTATGTGAGGGTTTTGATCGCAAGTCAAAATAACGCTAAAATTTCCCATTTAGTCTTCACAGGACAATATTTGCACTTTCTTCTTCGTTTCGGTGTCATGCAGATGGTCTACTCATTTCCCTTTTGTGGTACTTATATCACTATGCAACTAATATCACGAACCTCCCGTGGGCATGAAAAAGGGTTCCACAATTTTGGTATGTCTCAAAACATAATACTTCCAGGGCACTCCTCCATCCTCAACAAATCCTGCCCCCCGTGTCTTTGGGCTCACCAGTGATTGCTATCAGATCTTTATGTAAGTTTAATTTTGCACTTGGTGGGATCACGAATACATGATGAGTGGTTTCCTCCACGAGCAATAGACGAACGCACTAATATAGTTTTACAAACGAACTTAGCCATGGGCTGGTTGTAATGAAATTCCCGATATGTAGTTTCTCGATGATCTTCTATTTGATCATTTTTTTAGGATTTAATTGCCAACTTTGCTCCCCTACTGCCACTCAACAGAGATTTACACAAATGGCCCCACATGCACTTGGGTTGACCCTAGATGCCTTGTGCAGGAAGTACATCGTGACTTAATTTCTAGGGTAGACAAATTAAGTCATGATCTATAAATCAAATGAAATCAGCGCTCTTTTGCAAAGACTGTGGATCATAAATCCAGTTTTAGACCCTATTCTTCCTCTTGCCAATGTTTTCAGTCCTTCTTTAAAGCAGCTAGATTGATAACATATCTTGAGAAACCGTCTCTTCATAAATATATCTGCATTTTTTATTTAGAAAAGGTAGCAGTTTCAGAGAGATAGCAACGCTATAGATATTACCGAGAGAACTTTTTCTGCGAAATTCGAGTGGAAAATTCATAACACCATCCCTGAAGATCAATGTAAAGAAAAGCGTGCAAGCCATGGTATGTTTATGACCAGTTACATTAAAAAAATAGTTCGCTCCAAGACTCCTCTTTTTTATTATAAGGAATCATAAAATGAAAGAAGGGTTCAAAATAAAATTTATTGGTTAGTAGTGTAGCTTTTTATCTGCCATCGGAATAGACCTTATTCCCCAAGAGTTAATGCTAGTTCATATGAATGATGTTGGATCTGAAAGTAGAGGGGGTAGCTACCATGACATTTTCCTTTAACTGACCAAAGCTTAGTACTCATTACTGACTTTGGCATTGAAAATTCTAAAACAAACATTGGAAGTTTTCTTATCAAGTGATTTTGGATTATCACAATACCAAACGTTTTGGGGGAAAACTCCTGTAATCAAATAAGGTATTGAATATAAAACGACCTCAATATTTGGAGAAATCCTACTTAATTTTAGAAATAGGCGCTAATATTTCTACTCTTTTGGTTACTATACGATACAACACCCCCCTCAACTGTGGTATTTATCTATTATCAATTTCCTCAAAGATTTGTTGACGAAGTAATACTCACTTTAATGGAAACCTAAACGCAAGAATACATAAACTTCTTAAGGCAAAGCTATGCAAAACCTTGAGAACTTATTTGAGATAAATATCGTTGTCCGCCCATGAACCGATTTTCTGACTTATATTTCACTCAGAGCTGCATCCATGTACGAATTTGGCCTAACTATTTTAGTCTTTCCCTATAACCTTTGCATTAAACCAAGAATGGCGATTTGAAGCGAATATCATGTGATATCAGTCACAAATTATACCAACTAAATACTGATCAATTGAATAAATAAAGGGCTAGGATTTGGATAGAATGTAAAAGATGCCTTACAAATACTAAAATCCTACATTCTGGCCTGGCTAAAAGAGGCGATCGTAAAAGCCATCGACAAAAAACTGGAAAGATAAGATAAACGTCTTCTCTTATAGAAGAGCTGTTGCAAGTTGTAGTTCATATCACATTTAAGGCCCATTCTACTCTTATGTGTACACCCGAATTTAAGGAAATATTTTCCTTATAAGAATACCCCCTGTTCTCCAAAAACATTGCCATTATCGGAGGAAATTGACGTAATTATGGACGGGAAAAACTTAAGGGATAAATAAGAAACCGATTACTGAAACTAAAAGTCACCAATATAATAATATTATTCAACGACAACACATTGAAGAAATTCTACTTTTCTTCTGACAGAGAAAAAAGGAAATAAATGGTACGACTCTTTCCCAAGCTCTGCAAATCCAGTTAGATCAATGATAGCTACTAGACGAGTGAAACTAAATCGAGTTAAATACCATTATTGAAAGGAATTTTCCTTATAACAGCACCAACACAGATTCCTCTATAAATGATCAGGATAGTATTATCTTGTCCATCGAAAGGAAAAGAGCTTTATGATCTTTCAGGCTATATCACCTGTTAAAAAAACGAGTCATAATTTCTTTCGTAAATTGCAGCATCAAACTTCCATGAAGGCAAATTGAACATTACGAATGCATCAATAAACGCATGATGATATTGACTGCTAGAAAAATCACTAAGATCGCTCCATTTTCCAAATTGAAGAACATCCCAATACTTCAGTAAAATTTCTATAGAGACACTTTATTGGCATTGATCAATGAAAAGTTAAATAAGATCATAGGAACTACAAAGAATCACATAGACAGCAAGCACTTTAAAAGACCTTGCGATCTATTTAAAAAAGATGCTTTGTCAAAATCCTTAATCTATATATTTTCACTATCGCGTGTAGGAAAAAGTGTACATTCAAGATTAAATCGCTTCACATCCACCTTGCTAATGAAGAAAGAAATTTGCCAAACTTCGTATTTCTGTAGAAATAAAGAATACAATCACGAATTTTCATAGTAAAGGCTTAATTTTAATCCTACTAAGTTGAAATTGTTAAAAGAGTATAGTTTATTTTGGTTAAACCACTTTTCTCTCTCGTTCAAAAGAACTTATGTAGTAAGTGGTTTCAAAGAGTTTTCACTATTCTTAAGGTAATATGTTCAATTAGTTATGGAGTATCGCTTTTGCATGGATACAACTTCTATTCTTCATAAATGATAATCATATGTTCTCTCTATATACACCAAATTGCCAAATGTGAAGGGATATCTGTATGTAAAGTAAAGGTAAAGAAGTCGTCAATTTATATACCGACCAGAAAATTAAACAAGTATTATCAAATTTATGTTACCAAGAGTGAGAAAACTTCTCAACCTGGCTTGATTGTAGGCGATATAAGGTCGAGATTTTCTCTTTGATCCCAGATAATTTTAATACCGTAGTGAGGAGTTTACTGGTTAAATTGGATCACAGTGAGAGAGGATACCCTCTAAGGACCAGTCTGGGAGGTTACACCTCGAAATACAGCTTTTAAGCCCCTTGGAGCCACAGATCACGTGCTCCTTGGCGTGGAAATTCTAGAACCGACGAGAAGGAAGCTGTCTTGCGCTAACCGTTGACCTGGCTGTATTTACTTAAGCGGAACGTTCATCGCTCTCCCTCCCCTGCGATAACGCCGAGACCTTGCCTCCATGCATCGCTGAAACCCCCCCACCCATGAACGCGCTTGTACAAGCTCAACCCTACATCCTGACGAAAACTTTGCCGTTCAATCCAATCATTTATCTCGAAATAAGTTTACACAGCCTGGCGTCGTGAATTCTCTTGGGGTGGCTGTGCTCTGGGGCTATCTAACGGAAAAGCCACTGGGCTTGTCCGGTGGCTTTGATTATCCCAATTCACCCCCATCTAGCGAAGGGCACTCCTACGCCTCACGCTCGCCGATTTTAGGACGAGATTCCCTAACGCAGTCTCCCTTAAAAGGAGACCTGTGCGGCGTCTGCGAAAATTAAATGGTACACTGAAGAACATTTTGAAGAAGATGTGCCATGCACAGCCCTAAGAATGGCATCTGTACCTGACAGATGCCCTGTTTGCCTGCCAAAAAATCCCCAACAGAACTTTAGGATTTGCCCCCTTCGAAATTTTGCATAGCCGAAACATCCGAGGCCCGATGAGTATATCAAATGAACTATTTGATAATCCCCGCCTGACTGATGAGATCAAATCCTTGTATTCTTATTTGTTTAGACCTAAGGAACCGCTGGTAAGAATGCGCATATATTGCATACAAAAATACGGACCTAAACCTGGAGAGGTATAGGACCTAATTTGACGTTAGGTCAAAAGAAAGGCGATTGAAGCCCGGTTACGAGATGCTGCTTCTCCTACCAACGGAGACAAATAAGCTCCTGTCCCAATGGAAAGGCCCCTTTTTCATCTTAGAAGCACGCAGACAAATTAGGGCATCACCTATAAATCGGAGGAAATCAGCGCTCTTTTGCAAAGACTGTGAATCATAAATTTAGTTTTAGACCGTATTATTTCTCTTGCCAATGTTTTCAGTCCTGCATTTTTTATATAGAAAAGGTAGCAGTTTCAGAGAGATAGCAACGCTATAGATATTACCGAGAGAACTTTTCCTGCGGACTATTACATTCTGTTTAGTTATTTTTTAACTATTTCAACTCTACGGTACACTCCTATCTACATGTGTACCATTTGGACTTTCCTTACATGAATTTTCTAACTATTTCACTTCTATGGTACACACTTATTTACATGTGTACCCTTGACATGCAGATTCAGCTATTCCTCAAATACACAAACACGCTTCTTCGAACCAGGGGGGATGGAAGTTGAAAGGATAGTACTCTCTTCTTCAGCAAGCTTCGCCTACTAGTGATGAAAATAATATACATATAGGACAGACAGAAAAAGAAAAGGTAAATTTATTTTCACTCGATGCTTATTTCATTTTATTCCTAACTCCTTATTTCATATGACGTTTTCTTTTATGCTCATACTACCTTATATTTACACTATTAGAGTACTCATCAAGTCGATTTTTGAACATATTAACTAACTTCCTTTCTACTACAAGGTTTGACTGGCCATTTCACGTTTGCATGATTTTAAACGTGAAGTAATTTGGAGTTATAGTAGTTAAATCGCTTGTTCACTAATTTTAAACCATTTTGACGTGTGTTGACCCTTTCGTCCATCCTGAACAATAGCCTGTAATCAATATTAGTAAATCCTTTTAAAATTTGAAATATCTTGATCAAATATCAACGTAATTGTCTACTTTCAAGGAAAAATAGATTTAATGAACGGAGTCTATCTTCCTACGGTTTACTTCGGATTCCATCTTACGGTTAAGTTTATTTCGGAGATAGGCTTGTGAAATGCCTACTATCAAATACCTCTTAAGGATAGTTCCTCAGAAATACACCAAATTCCCCACAGAAAATGGCCTTATGCAATTTCGGCGTCTCATTTTTGGAATAGTTACCGCTTGTAGTACCTATAATCGCATAATGCGCCGGATACTGGATGGACTGAATTTTTGATAATATATACGTGGTCACCCGCACTTGGGGGTAAGATCTGGTCTCCCTTCGCTCCTTCCGCAGTAGGCTTCGTGAACATGCCCATACTATAGGCCCCAGAAAGTGCCATTGTTCCTACGACACCATTAAATATTTCGGTTTCCACATTGGTGAAAACCAAATGGCACCACAGCAAGAAAAGGTGAAGGCCATCGCCGGCATACCCCTTCCACGTACTATGAAACAATTATACTCCTTTCTTTGATCGACGTCTTTTTCCAGGCACATTGTTCCAAATTTCGTGGCCTTAGCGTCCTTTCTTAGCGCCCTACTAAAAAACATTCCTCGGACCCCTCATCTGGAACCACAAGGCGACCGCCCACTTCTAACAGATGAATGAAAAATGGTGTCAGCTTCAATAATGCGACCTCCGAACTCTAACAAACCGTTTGAAGTTCGAATGTATGCCTGTACCAAAGGCATTGGTTGCGTTTTGCTCCAGTATGAAGAAAATGGCAATAGTTATCCTCTTGCTTACGCCATCCGGAAACTTTCGTCACATAAAAGGAACTATGCGGTCATATAACTTGAAGCCTCGCGATAGTTTGGAGTGTGTAGAAATTTAGATTGTACCTACTAGGCAGAGAATTTGTGGTCAAAACAGATCATTGCTCCTTGGCCGATTTAAAAAAACCCGAATTCGAACTCGAGGCGGGAGTTCCACAAGGTATCTGTCTGAGTCCGTTGCTGTACCTCGTGTACACAATAGACCTCCCTGCTCAAGTGAAGGACGATTCGATGTATCAGCAATTCGCAGATGACATTGCACAAATCGTTCCAAGGCTCATCAGGAGCGCTGGAGCTCAAGCAAGTGCGACAGTTCCCTAGATTGATAATATTAACCGTGATGAAATAAAGTGGAAATCTAGACTAACCACCAGAAATTCCAGATCATTCCGATAGACCGCCGGAAAATACATGACGTCCTCGTTCAGGCTGAAATTTATCCGTATTCTAGCGAGGGAAAGGTCCTGGGATTACGTCTTTTCAACATAGAATATAAGGCCCACATAAATAACAGACTCTCCCTAGCCAAAAGAGAGCTGAAGAAACTGTACCGTTTCCGTAGCCTCAACCTACCAAATAAGATAAAACTCTACACGACCTTGGTACGCTCCGTACTGGTGTACCCGGCCGTGATAACACAGATGGCAAGTTTTCCCTCTCACAGGTCGATGCAGAGGGTACAAAATCAGGCCACACTATTTATAACTGGCACGAAAAGGATGGTTCGTATTCAACAATCAGCTCTACACGATAGAACTGGGATCAAACCGATCAATATGGAGATCCAGACACTATGAAGAATGACTTGGGATAAGGGAGAAGAAGAAATACTCTAAACAATCAACAATAATATCGACATACCGAAATTCAGACAACGTACAGTAGAAAGAACAGCACTCCTCCCCAGCGGAAAAAACTGTGTAAGAGAAAATATAAGACCAATCTACACCTAACAATGATACAAAAATTGAAACAAGTCAAAGAAAAACAATAAACAAAAGGCAATAAACTTTAATAAAAAGAGGCGAAGTGCCAAAATTAAAATTTAATTAAAACAAAAGGGAGAAAAAGAACAATAAAAAGTATAAAGAAAAAAGGCAAAGTGCCCAAGCGAAAATCAAATTAAAATAAATAGAAGAGAAGAAGAATAAATAATCAACAAAGTTAGTAACTAAACTAATAATAGAAAAGGAAGATAGGCTAACAGCAATAATAAAAATGTAAACCAAAACAGGCGAAGTGCCCAAAATAAGATTTGAATTAAAAATAAGAAATGAATAATTAAATAACAAAGTCAACGAAAATAAAAAGAGAAAGATAAATTAACTGCAATAACAACAAAAATAGATAATAAAAAGGCAAAGTGGCTAAACTAAATTTAAGTAGAAAGAAAATAAAGAATAAGTGAATAACAAAGTTATAAATTACAAATAAAAGAGGCAAAAATGCCCATATGAAACTACAAAAGAATAGTTGGCAAAAAGCTGCTTGAAAGCTACGACGGGGAACCTACTAAAAAAATGAACAAAAATTATAAAACAATGGAAGAACCTGTCCGTCATAGACGGTCAGCAATATTATTGACGGGGGCTAAAAAAATAGAAAAAAATAAGAAGAAAGTATGCTAGTGATGCCCTAAACACCAGAGCAAACTAGTAAACAATTTCACACCTATGAAATCCTACAACATACTTCATCACTTTCATTAACCTGAACTTGAATCAAAATCCCTCACCACCCATGATCTTTGTAGCATATGAGCGGAGGACAAACAGGAAAGTGGACGGGAGTGCTCACACCCTAGACTTTTTAATTTGCCGACAAAAACCCTTCCCTCCTTTACAATCTCACAACCTTATTAAATTTCTTTCACCATACCCAAACCAAGTTAATTACACTTTTATTACAGAAATAAGAAATAAATCAAGAAAAAAGAAGCAAAGGGACAGAAGGACACCATGGAGACCCTCACGAAAAGGCTCCCCCTTAGGACTATCCCCGGCCAGAGTCCCTCTGAAAAGAGTAAGCTCTGCTAATCTCCATTCACATCACAGAAGTTGGCACTGGTAAAGTTTATCGAGGTGCTTAATTGACTGGTGGCTATATGCGTGAAAACACGCAACGTAGATAAACTTCATAACCTCGAGGCCAAGCTCCCCCCTCCCCCAAGTGGCAGCTAACAGGAGCGTTATCTGCCGAAAAATGGACAATTGAGTTGGAGGACACATGGCAGAATAATTAAAGAAGGAAATAGAAAATCAACACCAATGGGCGAAAGTCAGCGAAATTATCCAGTTCCAAAAACACAAACACGTGTTTAAAATAACTCTTGCAAATCACGGAAATGGCAAGGAAGGCAAAGGCCAAAGGACTCTTGGTATTTATTATGAGAATACTAGAAGAATATATCGAACAAGAACGCTTCCACAGCATAAAAATATGCTTTTTCTGCTACAAGATGGAATAACATACCATTTCAACTAGTCCCGAAAAAGAGAAAATGTAGTGCAGCGAATGCACCACTAATGGTCACCGCTACGATAAATGCGAGAGCACAAAGAAGTGCTTGAATTGCAAGTGCGATTATAGGACCATGGCCCTAAATTGGCAAAACACAAAAGAAATAATCGAGAGAAAAGAAAAAAAGAGGAAGTTAAAACAGGAAACTTATGCGAGCGTAGCTAAAACGAGTAAGTAAATGAAACCAACAAGGGGAGCCCTCACAAACCTACGTGTCTCAAACGACCTCAGCGGTGGCATCTTGATTTGCATCACCCCGGAAAATGTGGCAAACGCCGTGCAACCGGGTTGCTACAATCAGGTACTCAATTCGCTCTCTAAGGCAAATAGACTGCCGTCCATAATAGTACCCTCGAACCCAGAATGCTCAAAGGCTTTCAAAGATTCTTTTCTCTTAAATAACGAGTTCAGGAAAGCCTGACTGAATCTGAATTAAACTCCCTCACCGGCAGAATCTGAAGAGGAAGAAGAAACAGACGGAAAAGATAAAGATACCTCTTTGGAAAGTGACGAAGGCCCGTGCATTTGTAACAGGGCGACGAGTAATTAAAAAGCTCCAAGCCCTATTCCGAAAAATACAAAGCCTATGCAAGTGCAAGGAGCCAAACAGGCAAAACAGAAGAAAAACAAGAATAAGCATCGTTAATTGAAACAACCTCATACAAAGAAACGCACAAAAGATATTGGAAGTAAATACCAACGGCTGGACAAATAAAAGAACACTCAATGGAAATGTATTCAAGGAGATTAATGTAGACGTCCTTTAAAATTCAGAACACGGGATCGACACTCGTAATTCGGAAATGAAGATCTGGAATTACGAAGCCCTACAAAGCCTGTGTAAACCAAAGCAGCAAAACAGGCAAAAAAGAAGAAAAAAAAGGTAGGTATCGTTAATTTAAACTACATCATGCAAAGAAACGCATTAAGGATACTGGAACTAAATACCAACGGCTGGGTGACTAAAAGAACACTCTATGGTAATGTATTCAGGAAGATTGATGCAGACAGCATTATAAGCTCAGAACACGGGATCGACACTTGTACTTCGGAAATGAAGATCTGGAATTACGAAGTGTTGGTCACAAATTACTCGCAAGAGTGCTACGATGGAGCTGCTAAAAATACAAACAAATAAGAAATCTTGAAGAATCCTATCTCGCGATTGAGGTAGAACTTGACATTGGAAAACTGGTCCTTGCTGCTGGGTCTCAACCGCCAAAGAGACGATATTTACCTATCCATACCTTCACTGGTTTGTTTGACAGAAGAGCCCCCACAATGCTAATGGGGAATTTAAAGACCAGATGATCACAGTCCGGCTACATAACTTAAAACGGGAACGGGAGACGCTTCAAAACTCTGCTGGACAGAAATATCATCCAGCTGATTGACCCCTACTTCTCCACTAATGTCAGAACAAGAAGTGCCACGAAACTAGACATATGTCTGGCAAATCGTTAGCTGCCGTTCAATAGTGATCATATAGGGATCCTCCTTACCATCAACAGGAACCCTATATAAGTCCCAGCAATAGTTAGAAAAAACTACAGAAAAGCAGAGATGGAATGGTATGCACAACTTCTACAGGAATATCATCCGCCAAACCTGGATGAAACAATTCTTGAGGAGATCGATGAGGCACTCGACGACCTCAACGACCATCTTATTAACGCGGAAAGAGCTTGTATCCCAAAGTCCGAGTATAGGGCCATCTAACCTACAGATGGACCGAATACGTGAAATCAAAGTCAGAAACGCATCATTTGAATCAATACAAAGAAGCAGAGAAATAAAACAACAGCTTAATCCACTGATCCTTGAACAGCAGTCGAGACGCTGGAACGATGTAATCGAGAGCCTCGATCAAGATGCATCTCCCAAAGATTTGTGGCAAAAAATCAGGCACCTCAAAGGATCGACTGAGAAAAGGCAGAAAATAGAAATAAGGAAAGAAGATGTAACCATGGAGACAGAAGAAAGAATCATAAAAGACGTTTTCCGCAGTTATTGTGAAAAAACGTTAGTATAACTTAAGAGGAGAACGAAGATTACGACATAGAGTTCGAAAGTTACATCATTGACGAGCTGAACACACAAATCACAGGACGCATCCTCACCACCAGGTGGATTGACAACGCGACGGTGACGCCGAGATCACCGAAGAGGAACTACTCGGCGCGCTCCAATCACTCAGCCAGAGAGCCCCAGGACAATCAGCGCTCACAAAGTTACACTTTGAATAGGCCCCAGCGAATACCATCGAAGGAATAAGAAGGATTTTTAATGCTTGTCTAAATGCGAGATACTTTCCTGAGGCCTATTAAAAGGCGAAGATCATTTTCTTGCCAAACATGGGAAGGACCCTACGTTAAGAGAGAGCTACGGGCCGATTTCACTTTTAGTTTTTTGCGGGAAGCTCTTCGAAAAGATCCTCAACCAAAGACTGGTGTCACACCTGGATGAGAACTCTCTACATAACCCCTACCAGTTTGGGTTAAGAACAAAATGAAGTACGGAGATGGCGATAAATGTCATCACGAAAAAACTCGATCAAGCGAAAGGGGAAGGAAGTTATCTTGATATTGTTTCACGTTATATGACAAAAGGGTTCAATTAGGTGTGGCAGCGAGGTATGAAGTACAAGATCCTTCGTCTAGGTCTAAGTGAAAACTTAGAAAGAACTCTCTGTGACTACGCCATGGAGAGAGCGGCGTACGTCAGTTTAAGGTGCACGGACGGACTGAAATTTTGGATCAAGAGTGGGCCTCTCGCAGTTGGGGTGTCTGTCCCTCACTCTTTACTCGATCTGTGCCGCAGATTCCCCAGTCCCTGTGAACCCCTCTACCTTCAATATTTAATACGCCGAGGATTTAGGTCAAATAATACCATGTAAATGGAGGAACGCGCCCATCTAAGCTCACATGACTGCAGCAGAAATTGAAAAATTAAACACCTATTAGGCACGATAGAAGATACGGACGAACCAAGATAAATTCAAAGTACTCCAGATCGGCCGGAGACTACTCGCTGATGTCAGGTTAGGGGATAGACGCTATTCCTTTACCACGGAGTGCAATGTACTCAACCGGGTACAGGAAGTATGTCAATGATAGAATCTCTAAATCCTCAGCTGCAGTCAGCACTCTGTACATGTTCAAGAATCTTTGAGAAAGCAACAAGAAAACGATCTCCAACGCACTAATAAGATCCTTGTTGCTGTACCCCGCTTCCGCCCTCTCTTGTGTCTCGAAGACACAAAAGAAGAGACTAAAATCGCGGAGAGCAAATGCGTGTACATTAGTTAATGGTACACGCAGGCAAGATATAAGACTCCAAGAATAACTGCCTTGTGAAGCGAAGCTAAGACCCATTAACATCGTTATAGAAAAACGGACGAGGAAAATGAAGAACTGGTTAATCTAGAATTGAATAAAGAAATCATTCAGATGATCGACCAGAACAGAAGAGCTATAAGTCGTGCCAGATTTCCAAGCTCCACCATCCAGATAGCCGGCAAAGAGAAAGTGCCGTTCTATGTGTGAAAGAGTAGTTTATTAACATCAAACTAAAATAGCAAAACCATAAAAAGACCTTTAACACCGGAGTGAAACCAAAAAGCTGAATAAGACCATTGACACCGAAATGGAACTAAACACCAACTGAGAGAAAAATCTACCTAACAAGACTCATTTAAACCAAACTGACTAGAAGAAATAAGAACTGAAGCAAGAAAAAACATAAAGACAAATTACACACACTACAAAAAATAAAAAAACGAAAAACTAATCACAAAAATATAAGTTACACTGGGCTGCAGCCCCCCAAAATTCCTTGCAACACAGACGTCATTACCATTTTCCATTAGAGTTTTGCATGCTCAATCTAGCAATCATACTAATTTTTTCAGGGAAGTTCTCATTTTTTTGTAATAACCGACACTAAATTATTCAGGTTTATCGTGCAGAAATGCGTCTGAACCAGGTCTATCAAATTCGTGTAAATTTATATAGGTAAGTAAAAGAAAACAAAGGTTGACAGGCCATTTTATTGCATTGAGAAGAAACAAAATCACCTACAGAAGGGAATTTGTGGGACAGGTAATTAAACCCTTCTCCATCTTTCGGAAGTGCTTTTACAAAGTTCTTCATCAATCCTAGCTTTGGGTGAAGTGGAGGTAGAAGCACTCTCTCTGCTGGTACAAGTGGTAGAGCTTTGACGTTATGGCGGCCAGGTACAAATTCCGTCGGTAGTGTACGGAATCTGCACGGCTGTCCCACGAGCATAAAAAGCATGGATGTTTTGTGTAGCTTCCCTGCAGCCCTAATAAAATAGTTCGGACCTTCAAGTCACTACGAAGAAGCCAGTTGTGATTCTGATATTGTATGTTGTTAAGAAGAAGTGACATGGTAGCATAGGTTTCTTTCAGGGTGACGGAATGCGCAATTGGCAATGATGCTACTTTTTTGCCATTAAAAAGTAGCACGGCTTTCAGACTCTATGTAGAGGAGTCAATAAAGAGCCTCCATTCTTCAGGATGGTATTCCTTGCACATGTGTCCCACAAGACCTAAAACATCATGGCAATACACCATGTCATCTGTCTTAGTAAAGTACGCACAAATTCCTGCTCTCGATGCCTATACCATGCAAAGTGAGTGCTGTTTCCCAAAAGATTTTTCTCTGCTAACCTTGAACCTAGCAATTGTGAAGATTCTTTTGACAGCCCAAGATCTCGAACAAGGTCATCTAGCTCACTTTGTTCGAACAACTGAGAGCTTTTCTCACAGATCCCGGTAGAGTTAAACTCTTCATCCACATCGGCATCTTCACATTAATTATTACTTGAAGAGTTACTAGAACTGCTACAGTGCACATTCTGAGGATATATTGGTACTGGGACGTCATCACTGTGTGGTACAGGTCGCATAGCTGATGGAATGTTTGGATATTTAATGTTTCATGCTTTAACCATTCCTCTCCAGTGATTTCACCATACAAAAATAGCAGTCCTCATGGTGAGTTTTCGGTTCCCGCCAAACCATTGGTATACCAAATGGCATTGACTTACGTTTCCCTTGAATCCAATGGCTGAAACTAGAAATACAGTTCATACAGGCAAAGTATGGAGCCCTTAGCTTGTCCTGATCTCCTAATTCAATGGCAAAGTAGGCACGATACAGATGTTTTACTGAAGATCTTATAGTACGCTTCTGTTTTGAGGGTGTGTACTATCCGCATATGTAACATAATGAGTCAGGATGGTTCTTGCAAGTCTGCTGCATCCCTCAGTTAATCTGAAACAAAATAAATAAACATAAGACACATTCAATGATCACATGCGGACATTACACAGTAATAATTCATACATAGCTGCCTATGCACCTAACTCTATAACACATGCTGTGCAACACAAAAATAAGAACCTCAGGAGCAAAACAAATACTATCACAGTGTTAAGCACGCAAAATTGGTCTGGAAAATGATAGTTTCATTTATGTTGCATTTTGATGCAGTCCAGTGTTATTTATAGCAAAACAAAAGCAAATGCGCATTCTTTTATATACAAGCATATTAATAAATTGAAAATAAATGGCTTGAACGCCATAAACTTTAAACTATCCAAACAACAATCAAAATTACAAAACACGGAAACCAATGCAAGCAATAGGTTTGACTACCAGTCGCTTAGCATCCCTTTGAACCTTAGTACACTTTTTTCTCTTTTCACCACTTACCTACTTTCAATTATTTACCCACATACCCTTTTTGTCCCTCACACACATACACTTACAACTAAATCGAATAGAATCAAGATTTTTAAGTAAGTTAACTTCATGGGGAGGTGTTTGAAAAAATTCTGAACACAAGATTAAATGAATATCTCACCGAAAACAATCTCTGGAGGAATCAACATTCGGCTTCAGTAAGAACAGGAATATGGAGATGGCCCTCAGCGTGATTACAGTTAAAATAAGCAAAGTGAAAGGAGAGAAGTGCAGTATGGACTTTTTATGACGGGACGCATCGAAGGCATTCGATAAACTCTGGCAAAAGGCAGATAACATAAAATTCTAAATCTGGAAATGAACAACTATTTGGAAAGAATTTTATGCGACTACGACATGGAAAGATATGCATACATAAACACGGGGAATTACGAAGGTGAAATATTCAAGCTTAATGCAGGCTTCGCTTAGGGAGGGTGTTTAATTCCTTTACTATACTCAGTGTATATATACCTCGGACATTTCCCCAGCCAGGAGCGAGGGCTGTGTGAACATACAATACGCACATGATTTCACTCATTTAATTCCTTGTTTTTATTGGAACTCACAGATGCAGGCCAGAGTAATGGTAACAGAAATAGAAAATCTAAAAGAGTATGAACGCAAATGGAAAATTAAAACGGAGAAAGACAAATTTAAAATTATACCTATGTATCTAAAAAACTATCCAACGTTTACATAGCTAGAGAGCGATACAAGTATAACCGTGAAGGCAAGATTTTAGGCCTAACTATTACCAAAAATGGTTACAAGAATAAACAAAGCACGAGGCATGCTAATTTTACTCTACAGAAAAATTAGAAAATATCTACCAGGCTATGATACAGCCTACCTTGATATATCCAACTATTGCCATGTATACAGTTTCAAGAAGCAATCTAATAAGAATGTAACGTATACAGAATAAGGCAGTAAATAACATTACGAACACGCGACTATTAGAGAGGAAAAAACAAAGAGACTTACACAACAAAGCGAAAATAAAACCATTAAACAAAATGATTGTAAAAGGAGCCAAAAAAATAATAGAAAAAATACAAGCAGAAATAGGAGAGGAATTAAATAATCAAATAGCACGAAGAGCAGGATGGAAACAACATATGCTGTTTCCTAGTGTTAAAACAAAGCGGACCAAAGAGAAGATGAGAAGTTTGACGTGTAAACCAATTAAGGAAATCCGATTGTGAAAAAAAATTCACGAATAATGACAAAACTGACCGGATTCGACTTAATACCCACAAGGAATGACAAAACTAACCAAAAAGTGCAAATGAACGAAAGAGGAAAAACAACATAAATAATGAAGAGAAAATATACCAAATAAATAACCGAGGAACATGAGCCCACACAACAAATACAGACACGAGAATTATGCTACAAAAATCATAGAAACTCGAGTTATTGTACATATAGTAGTGTGCAAATTAGTTCAGACAGTATTGAAATAATACAATTACTTGATAATTGTTTTCATATTTACAAATGAATACATCAATGATAAGATAGATGGTACATTTAATATCAAATATGACCGCTCTTTGCTTTTAGAACTTGCTTCACTCACTCTGGCATAGATTCATCCAAATTTGAAAACGTTTCTGCCTGTTCTTCGTTATTGTATCAGGCATTGATACGAGGGGTGGTCAATAAGTTTTGCAATTCGGATATAACGAAACGAGATTAAGGAAAACTGTATTATTATTTTTCAATATAACTACCCTCGACTTCAATCCACTTGCGCCACTTTGTCTCTGAGGCTTCGAAATCTCGACAACCAGAAATCTCCCGACTGCTGTTCAATCCACTCCTGAACGGTGAGCTGGACATCTTCATCGTCCATAAACGGGCGTCCACGCAGTGTAGCCTTAAGCTGGCGGAATAATATGTAGTCGCTAGTGGCCAGATCTGGAATGTAGGGGGAATGGTTGAGCTCCTAGAATCCGCACACGCGCAGGTCAGCTTATGGAACTCTCGCCTTGTGGACATTGACGACTTTAAAGTCAATCATGGGGCGTCAGGTTTCTAGGAACTTAACGGACAGAAACCCTGATCATGGCCAAATTGTCGTGGATGCTGTTGATAACACTTCCATGTGATAGTCCAAGTTCTCGCTTGATTTCTTCGACCTTCCCTGGTCGATTTTCGAGGATGATCCTCTCCACACGGGCCACATTGTCCTCCTTGGTCACCTCTGACGACATCCTGGATGGACGGGGGGGTCATCTTTAAGGGACTCGGTTTTCCCGAATCTACATTTAATTATAGTCCATAGATTCTCGATAGGGTTTAGGTGAGGAAATTTCCCAGGCCAATCTATAACGGTAGGTCGACTTTTTTCGAAGAATCTGCGCATTATTTGGAAATTATGGGACAGCGCCAGATCCTGCTGGAAAATGCTGCTTTAAACAAGAAAATCTTTCTGTATCGCGGGAAGCCAGTAAGTCTGCAGGATTGCCTTTTATTTAACGCGGGTTATCCTTAACTAAATAGTAACTAGCCCCCTAGTATTTTACCGCTAAAAAAACAAAACATCTTTTTAGGTGGGTATTTTGGCGCCTATTGAATGTGTCCTGGCTTCGTCTTTGCTTCGTCTCACTACCACTGACCTATGCCAATGTACTTCAAAATGCGATTCGTCTGAAGACATAACTTTCTTCCAGTCAGCTGCCTTCCATCCATCATACTTGCGTGCCAAGCGAAGTCGTTTTGTCTTCATAGCAAAAGTCAATAATTGGACGGTTGAAGAATAAACATTTACACCAGCTAAAGACAAATTTCTCTGTAGTTCTTTACTGGTTTTCTTCGGATTCTTCACACGTATTTTTGATGAGATCAATGTCATTGTGAAGTGTTGTTTTTCGTTTTCTTTCACATTTCCCTCGTCGCAGTATTGAATGTTCACCAGTGTCTCCAGCTCTTTTCACAATGTCGCCAACAGTTGACTTTGCTACCTTCATTTCCTCAGAAACCCATCTGATGCTAACACCAGCATGTTATGTAAGAGCTATAATACTTCCACGCTTCTTGGGTGTGATATCGATAATAAATTTATAGTCTAATAATGATTGGAAGGTGAATATTCTAGCAGAACCAAGTACACCACGAAGCATGCTGCCAGCAATAATCATCCACAACAAGCTCTGATTTAGAAATTTCGGGCTTAGTGTAGCAAGAGCAAAACAAAATAGTTGCCATATGTTTCCAGTTCCATATTCTGCACTGAAAACAAAAAATATTTCACTAGTGTTTCAAAAATTAAGACATTATGAAATAGGACACAAATTTGGTACTGTCCGAACTAATTTGCACACTACTTTATATAACCTAAATCCAAACTGTTTCTTTCATGAGATATCGTATAGCATTTGCCACTACCTGATCAGTCTTCTCCTTTAAAGGAATTAACTAGAGATATTAGAATATACATTAATTACAAAGAGTATGTAGCATCAGAGTGAGATCAATCTGCCAAATCTCATTTTAACTTGTGGGATTAAATATTTTGTCTTGAATCTTTTTCGCACGGGTTTTTGTAGAATATAACTATCAAAACCTAAGATAAAGCTTTCCACTTAGATCATTTAATTATAATTTTATACATGTCCGCAACGTTTGTACCTTCTACACATTTACCGATTCTCTGAATCGAAAGAGGTGGGTTAATCCGGTCAGGGAAACGGTATTCGTTATGCAACAGATAAAAATTATAAATGTTTAGTTTGAACCAACTTTACCATTTTTAAATTGAATATCATAGGTTTTTTATATGGTATAAAATTTTAATAAACATATCTGTTAAGGAATCAAGCTCCAATAAAAAAAAAACATTTATCTGACGTGAACTTAAACTTTCTTCTTGCAAGTCTCAGTGAAACTCCATCTTCTGGACTTCCATAATGAGACTGATAGATGGATAAATATTCTATTAAATTTTATTTACACGTTATGGTGACGTATTTTTAAAGATCATTGATGAAAGATTCTTTCACAAATTCGATAGTGTTTCCTCTCTTGTTCAATCTCATGTTAGAAGGAACTTTTTGACATTCATCGAGTCCATCGTTGAATTCAAGATATTAAGCATTAACCGCATTCTGCAAACACTCTATCTGACGAAAACTTCGATGAAACTTATTTTCAAGTTGTAAAAAGGTATTGACTTCATACTCGTTGTACTGCGCTCTTTTAAATAGTGTATGGGTCAACAATTCATCTCTTTTCAGTATACATACATACCCGAATCTATACTTGGGAATAGACTGTTAGAATCGGCCCTTACTAAACACTTTAGTTGTTTGTTTGGCACCATAGTACTTCACCGGTCGAACTGCATAGGGGAATTTTCCCTGTTTTCACTTGTGTATTGCCCCAAACACAATTCCAAACTCATCTTAACTAAGGAATAGTTTGGAGTTATATCGAGATCTTCCGTAGATATTTTCAAAAATCATTCTAACATAACCGGATTTTGTTCTAGTAATCTTAAAAAAGTTAAATATATTAATTTTATATTCCCGTTATATAATCTGCTTCACCTAAAATCAAGACATAGCTTCTCATGCGTAAGTATTCTAGTGAATCTAAAAAGACAGTTAGACAAAGTCAAATAGGACACGGTTACTTTGACACAGTTCCAGTATCCATTTAATGTCTCGTATAAACATATCAGCGGAGTTGCCACTTAGTTCTTTACAAATCTTCAATTGGTAAATCTAGTTGACCCTTTTCATTGGCGAAATTGATTGATAATTCAACCACTTCCTTAGTTTTTGCTGATGGCGATAAAGAGAAGTACGGCGTGTGCTTGCGCGAACCATTGGGCTTGATTTATAGGAAGTTGATGTTTGAGTAATAGTTTTTATCTATTTCCGACGAAGCGAGTATCTTATTATATATTTAAATAAATTATATTAATTTTCCTATTGCGTCGTCCCAGAATGTGGGTGGTGGTCGTTTCCACGTCCTAGTTAATTCATTAAGTCAATAATGTAGATTGTGGAAGTCTTTTTCCATCGATGGAAATTATCTCATCATTATCCCAGCTGAATCATTGTATATAATAAACTAAAGACCTTTCTCAGGCAGGAAAGCAGGAGAGACAAACGAATTATCTATCGGGTATGAAAAGATGCATGTGATTGGTCCAAATATGAACAAGCGCTTATAAGTGGTACAAACCAGAGTACACGCCTGTGATTGTTCATCGTCTGACTTTGGCTTCTACAACTGCGATTCGCAAAAATAAATTATAAGTAACGAATATTTTTATGCTTTTCAAATGTAATGAAGTAAAAGTAACATAAGAAAATTTACCAACTAGGAGTGAGAGTATTAAAAACTATCGAGTACTTTTTAGGAGGTCGAAAGTATAACAAAGTTATGTGAGTAACGTACTTAAGAAATTGTATTTCTTTATTTCACAACTCTGAAAATTAGGAGTGTAAGACTTCTTCCATTCAAAAATGACACATCATACAGACCCTCATGAAACATTACTTCATTTTAAAAATTTTCATAATCTTTCTGTCATACAGCTTCTTACCAGATTATTCTATCAACTCGTTCAGTAAACATCTTATATCTATTACGCAGTATACGAAAGAGGAAGTGGATTTTTCCGATACACGTTGGCCCAATGATGGATGAAGTACATACTGAGACAAACATACCTATTTTCATACTTCCTACACTTATGCTTTCCTTTTGTACAATGAATGAGGCAACTTGTGACAGATAACGATATATGTTATTTTTTCTCTCATTTTAGGATCATCGCGCAAGTGAATGGATTTTATCCTTAATTCAAAACAAAAGAGGATATACCGAAAAAAGCCAACTCTTCCTCTTTATCCAACTCTCATCGAGTGAAAATGGTAAAATTTTGCACACAGTTAATTCTTCAAAAAAACTTTTAGCTTTCCCTCAATAATACAAGAATCTCAAGAGTTGGCCAGAAAGTTTAATCATTTGTACGAAATTTTATCACTAAAGATCCCTTCTTCTTGATAGAATGCGAGCAGGGATGCAGGATCCTGTTTTCAACAGCTACAACAGTGAATGAACGGAAATTCTAATTACTCCGTCGACCAACATATCCTAAAAACCACCTCCACTTCTGTTCATTGGTCTTGAAGGTCAAACCTACTATTTAATTTGAAACATTATTGATACGTATACTAAAAATAAGATACTTCTTTTTTACCACGGTATGTAATTTTCTTGCAATACGTTCCATGACAACGTAACTGCCCATCTAAAAGATTGTGAAGGAGTGTGCATTCAGTGTCATGGGAATTGTGATAGAGAAAGAAATCGAGGGATTTTATGTGATGAGTGCAATCGATCATTTTACAACCAATCGTGTTTTAACACTCACAGGAAGCTTTATACATGTACAAAAATTTATATGTGTCGTAGATCACATATAAATTTTCAAATTATGCTTTAATGGTCTCGCACTACTCTAACAAGCCCAGCTTCTTCTGGTTTCTTGACGATTACACTGTATAAAATGATGAGGTTTCCATGCCTGTTTTCTTTTAAGGGTACAATTTCTACACGAGAATAATGTTATCTTTGCGTATGAGGGTACGGAGTTTTATACGGTTCATTTAGTTCACAATCTGAAAAATGAATGTTGTTACACGACCTATCTTCTGTAATGAACGTTCACATTCATTTACGACTTCTACATTTTCATCGTCAGTGATTAGTGTAATGGCATCGTAGGTATTGTAGCACTCCTGCTGAGTCTTCACACACACACACATTTATCTATGTCTGCCTTTAATACTACTGGTAGCGTATATGATTAACTTGGACATCAGTAATTGACGTGAATCACATTGGGTAGCTGTGTATGTAGACCAACAAAATTGTGTGTCAGTTTTATATTCTATGTCTAGGGTTCCAGAACGATGTATATATGTATTTCAGCTTGTTTTGTGTGTATTTTATTCATCATATGAAAGAGGTACATAATATCGAGCTTTTATAAAACAATTTGCTTTTTATAATGATCAGAGAAACAAAGAAATTGTAGTAAGGAAGATTTGTAGAATGTAAAGAAAATCGGTATTATACCCTCAATAAATATTAATTGTTAGTTGGAAATGTGTAATTTTATATGCAGTCTATCTAATAAATTGCCATTATATGTATAATTCGGCTAGTATCAATTAAATAATAAATAATTCGGATTACTTTTGAAATTTGTTTTTAGTTTTATTAGTCTGTAGGTATATATTCTCATTTGAATTTAAATGTATAATGAATCAATATAATGACCTTTAATTTTCTTTTAAAAGAGAAAGTTACAAAAAGTAAGTAAATTAATTACTGTAAACAAGCGATAAACTGAGAACAGTGATATGTTATAGAATATCACTTATCTCTCCACATAAACACCATTTCATCTCTGGTAATGGTTCCATATAGTTCACTATAGTATATAGTTACAAACTTCAAGTTTGTTCAGCTGAACTATGAGGAAACAATGTCTTTTTCCCAGCAAGCTCCGAATTTATATGACAAATGGTAATGACTTGATATGCGTTTTTATACATCTACAAATAAGAAGAAAAAAAGGTTTCTGAAAACTTTGGAAAAGTAATTCAGCCTTTGCAAATTTCGGTTAAATAAGATGATCAGTATGGTAACTAAAATGGAAGAATAACGATGTTTATCTCAGAAATAATGTCTAGACATTTGATTTACTGAAAAATAAAAGGAAAAAATATCTACTTTTTCTTGTTAGAATAATTTTTTTTTCTTGCTTCATTAAGCACTTCTAATTATTTAAATCTATTTTCACTCAAAAAAATATCTTTATCTGCCAGACCTCTTTAATTTTGTCTATTAAAAACATATAAACTCAGTAAAAATTAAAGCATCGCTCGAAAAGGGTCATGTATCTGCAGTCGTGTTAGTGTGTGTGTGTGTGTGTGTGAGAAAGAGAAAGTGTTTTTGTAGATTTGGCATTGCTCAAACAATGTCACTGACGAGCCAAACAGAGACGCCGGGATGTTGTTTAAGGGGAAATAAGGGGGGGTGAGAGGAGGGCAGGTTCATTATGACAGTCATGTGTTTGTATGCTCGTATATATGTGTGCTTGTGTGAGAGTGTTTGTGGGTGATTTCAGCATGGGTGTACAATACTACTCACGTATCGCTAAAAATTCTAACAAAGTTTATCTTTCACGAATTCTCTTCCTTCTCTAAAGCCGGAAATTTCTTACTGGTGCTGTCTCTGTCTTCACTGCCGGGCCGTTTGCAATACACAGTTTGGTGGTGAAATTGCACGTCGTGCCCGGTGCAAACACAGCATTGTGATTTAAAACGTTTTACAAAGCGCACTGAGTGTCCTAGAGACAAAAGAATATTTTCCCCCAATTTTTCGTGGTATTAATTAAGCCACAACTCTGACGAGCAGGAGAATTTCAATGTTGTATTCTGCTGTCAGAGTGGAAGTCGTGGGGAATATAGGAAATAAAAGGAGCTATGAAAGCCACAAACAGTTTACAACGACTGGACGACCTAACCAGCGCTTTTCTCTTCTCGAGTCTGACTAGATGACAGGAAACGTGTAAAGACTTCGGGCTGCATGACAAAAAAAGAAAAGGGACTACTGGAATAGAATGTTGGGGGATATTCTGCTGAGATTTTTCGCGTAGACGTTGGTTCCATATCCTCGGTGGCCTCAGAGCGTTTTCTGTTGTGTCCGAATACGCAAAGTCTCAGAAAAGCGCCCTTTAAACTTGTACTAGCCAGGTGCTCGTTTACTTGTTACTGTGGAAGAGTGTAGTTATTGGAGGAGGCAAACCTTCTCTGTCTATTTAGTGTATTGGTTTTGGTTTCATGTTCAGCCCACTGATCGAGTCGAGACTCCCTCAGCGCCTGAACATTAATATTTACTTTCTTTTTAAAGTATTTTTTTTTGGGGGGGTGATTCTTTTTTATTTTAATCCTTTTAAAATAATTGTAAATATAGATTAATGTTAGACTAAACATTATTATTCCTTGGGCGTATCATCTTGATAGAAATCCCCAGGTGAGCCCTTTAAAATTTAAAGAAATACCGAAGTCGAGAATATTCTAAATAAAACCCCTTATCTAGTGTTTCAGTGAATCTTATGAATTATACTCAATATATCATTATAATATATTTCTAAGGGACCTGATATTCCCCTTCCGGGGATATTAAAGGCCAAGGTTCCCGAATTCCAATGCCATTCTTCCTCATCAAGAGACGAAAGCAGATGGACTATCTACGTCCTTGAATTGGGCTTATTCGCAGAATGAATAACTTCTGGTTTCGTATTAGAAATATACAAACCGATGCGTTAACCTTTTTACTCCTCACATGGGGGATGTTCTCCTGGCTACGGGTGATTAATCTTAACTACAGTGGCAGATGAATTTTATTGCGGAGATCGATCAAGGATAAGTTGAACAGTCGGGATCAATTACTGTCGAAGTATGGCCAAGCGTACGGGAATATGCGCATACAGGCTCTAAGATAGGCTAAACAAGGCGACAACTGTTATTGTTCTAAGAGTGCGATTTGAATAGAAAGCTGCAGCTGCATGACCAAGGAATATACCAAACACAACGACAAAAATAAATTTTAATACACACTAAATAAAAGGCACAACAATAAATATGTATATATATATATAGGTACAGGAATAAGACGGAATTAGGTTTCGAATACTAATTAGATAACCTTGGTTATTGAATGGTTATTTGTGGGAGATTTAGGGAACGTGGGGGAGGTCTTGGTGACGTTGATTACTAACGGGGGGTAGCCACAAACCAGCAGCGGGTGGGGCTACTTTCTCGAGCTTGTGTTTTGCGAGATGCGGGTCTCTTGTCCTTAAGAGATCACTGGACGAACTTAGAAGGGCGGGGGAAAGATGACTTCTCCACACTTAGTTTGAGCGAGTTATCGGGTCTCTTGTCCTCGAGAGGTCACCAGAAGAACTTCGGACGACGGCATCTCTAATCCTTGATCCGAAGACGATTGAGAAAGGCTGACATTGCCTCACGAGACTCTTCCCCCTGACGCGAAGATACGGGTGTGATGTCCAGCTCTTCCGTGGCTTGCGACGATCACTCACACTTCTCGGGAGAGAGCTTCGTTGAAATGAATTCCTTTCAGGTAAGTGTCGCCTAACCAATTCTGCCTGTAATCCTACAGAGGATGCATATATACCCTGAGTTCTCCAAAACAGGGAGAGAGATTGAGACTTTCTCGAACCCTCGTTATTGGCTGTGACAACCGAGCGTCTCTTCGCCGGAAAGTGAACGAGGTAGGGATCATCGGGCCAGACGGACGACCAGCGGTTGGAGCCATAAAAGCTGTTCGCAGCGAACGTACAAAAATAGATCAGAGATCTCCCGAGCAAAGGGGGAAGAGGAGGGAAGATTGGGGCGGCGGAAAGGTAGCCTTCAAATTCAGCGCCATGCCTCAGTGTGAATTTTTTCGAGATCTGGCGGCAAGTCCAAAACGGGTGAAGTCGGACGTGGGATGGGGGGGGGGGGATAGTAACGGCTTGCTTTCTCTCCCGAAGTAATATCTTGGGAGGTATGGAAATAATATTATTCTAGGGGATACCTCTACAATTACTATTTGTACAAAGACGGGTGTAGTACTCACTCCATCGTCAAGACTTTATCTGTTGGAGCTTTTAACTTCATCTACAAAATTACATCCATACCGCATGGTACCCAGCGTTTCAACCTGCTGTTGTATCTGCTGTAGCAGTCTGTAGTGACCACCTGGAGATTTTCCTTTTGCATCCACCTTACACTTCCTTCTGCAGAAAATTCTTTCTCGAGTTCCTCAATGCTTTGCCTGCTGGATATCCGCCACCTCACCCTCGTTATTTGAGGTAGAACCCTAAGGTTAAGGAGGATTAGAGTTATTCTCAGCTTCTTGTGGAAAGCTGAGATGCTAACCAGAGACCAAACAACTTTTTCATATACGACGGATATTCATGGAAGGCAATTTATTATATTGTTATTCGCATTATTTGTTTTGTGTTTAATCTATAATTTATCGGTCAAATTTATTATATCATTCCCTTTTACACCAACTACCTTAGACTATTGCGTTCAGCGTAAACTCCTTGTAAATATTTTGTGCGCATTTTCTAATCGGTGCTTTGATTAAATATAGTGTTAATTCATGAACAAATGTTTTGAGACTAATATAATGTTTTCATTTTTTTTTAATATTTACCTGATAGAAATAAATATTATATTATATAAATTATCGAAGGTTTAGTAAAAAGTCAGCATTTCAAAATAATAAAAATCTGCACTCCTTCTGTTAATCCCAAATTGTGCTCTGCTCCTTTTCCTGTAGAAAGTGTTCTGCTAATTCGATCAAAAGGGTAAAATTATGACAAATATGGGTTTGATAAATAATGTGTAATTATAATCTATTTCATTATATTTTTTTTTTAAATTATGTTTGGAATCATTGTCAATTACAGAAATGGTTCTTTATAAACTAAAGCGTACAACTATTATTGCTCTGCACCAACTGATTGCTGGGAAATAGTTGATAAGGATATTGTATCAAAGAGCATCCTCTTATGGATCAGTAATAACACTGTCCAACAATGATTTTGCTACAAACTGAGAAAGTAGTTTATTATTAGAGTTTTTGCGTAGATTACGAAAATGACCTTTATTTTTCATGAAATATCTTTAGTGTTTTGTGATCTGCACATTTATTTTTTTATTAATATTAGATTATTAAGTATATAGAGGTATGAAATATTTGTTATTATTTCTATTTTATTAGACAAGAAGTATAGAGATAAGTGGAAACAAAAAGCTTATTCATCAAAATAAATTATTACGTGCTTTTAATACATTTCAGAGTGTGGGATTATAAAAATTTATTTAAAAAAATAATGAAGATTTAAGATTTTTTCAAAATTGCTGAAATCTATAGTCAGTAAGCATTACAGGACTCCATTTTCCTGTATAACGATTTTCTATAGTAGCAATATCTTGCTGTGATCTTTCACCAGGCTCATTGCTGACGTCTGCTGGATTCTCTAGAAAGAAAGACAGATGGGAATGCAAAAATTGCACCTTTAGTGACAAACTATATCCCAACAAATTATAAGACCTAATCAAATTCAGATTTGTGGTCTCGAAGGAGAGCATTACATACACTTTCAAAACTATGCTATGTCTCCAATTCTGGCTTGCTCAATTTTACCTCAATCTCACTATCTATTAGGTTGAGGAAAAAGTTCTTGCGTTTTTATTAATGTTGTGTTGATTTAAGTTTTGTTGACGTGATTTGTGCATATATTAAGAAACAAGAAGAAATAATGAGAGCAAATTTGCAAAGGTTAGGCTACGTCTCTTAAGAGCGTAGACTATTAGGCTTTTTCTTAGGCTACGTCTCTTAAGAGCGTAGATTATTAGGCTTTTTCTTAAGGCTACGTCTTGAAGTTGTGTTAATTTATTTTTTATTCTGTACCCTCCAAAGGGAATGTCAAATTGAAAGAAAGGCGCATTTTTGACACTTGTTGTTATTCATTTTCAATCGAGACGGGAAGAATGCAAACGCAGCCATAGCTCGTCGCAATATTTGTGCTGTGTACGAAGAAAATGCTTTATCAGAAAGGACAGCCCAATGGTGTTTTTCACGTTTAAATACTGTCATTTCAATCTTAATGACGAAGAACGTTCAGCTCGCCCCATTAAGTTGGGTGAAAATCGATTGAACGACATTCTTCATGAAACTCCTCGTCAATCGACTAGTGAAATGGTGTTACAATTGGCTTGTGATCAGAAACCTGTAGTAAATCACCTTCATTCGATGGAGAACTTTCAAAAACTCGGTGCATGGGTCCCGCACGCTTTGAGCGAAAGCAACAAACTTCAACGCTCTATGATTGCCGCCGGTTTGCTTGCTTGTGACAAGGCTACTCGTGGATATTATTACAGATTTCTTCACCGCATCATCACTGGCGACGAAAAGTGGTGTTTTTATGTCACCGTGAACCATCGAAAACAATGGCTTAGCCCCAATAAAAGACCACTTCCGCAATTAAAGCAAGGACTTCATCTACTAAAGACGATGCTGTGTGTGTGGTGGAATTGTAAAGACATCATTCTTTATGAGCTCCTTGCGAGCAACGAGATTGTCAATGCAGAACTCTACGTCCAACAAATGTATCGACTCGCCGAAGCTATTCGTGAAAAGCGACCTCATCGACGTTATGGAGTTCTTCTGCAACACGACAATGCTCGTCTTCACATTGCTAATATGACAAAAGACGACATCCAAACGCTTAATTGGGAAATCCTGCCGCATCATCCATATTAGCCAGACTTGGCTCCATCGGATTTCCATCTGTTCCGGTCGCTCTCCAACAATTTGCACGGCGTTTTGTTTAATACTGATGTGGAATTAAGAACCTGGTTAGATGAATTCTTCGAGTCAAAATCCTGAGATTTTCATTGCAGAGACATCGAAAAACTAGTTGAACGTTGGGAAGAAGTCGTAAAATGGAGAATATATTATTGATTAAATTGGATATTGTTATCAATTAAAAAAATGAAGTTTTTCTAAAATTGGTAATGGTAATGACTAAATTTGATAAAACCGCAAGAACTTATTCCTCAACCCAATACCATAAGTTGTCGAATCTGAGGCACAACAAAGATTACTTCTTTAAATTTATCATCAGTAATCTTAAGAAATTTTGTTTTTAAATATAATAAGGATATCTGGTCAGGCTTTAAGGCTTTTAGAAATTGTTTCATTAAACATATTTCTATGCGAAGTGCTGACAAAATTATGCTTTCCTTAGGAACCAATGGTTCACGTATGAGATTATTACAACCTACTTTTTCTCTTCTCTTAAAGGCCATTCTGAGCGTATGTAATGTTCGCCCCGAGCTCTACTCCCCCACTGGTAGAAAAAACACATCCATTTTGTGTAGCCTTACTGCAAGCCATTTAAAATGGCTAGTACCTTAAGGTCAGCACAAATCAACCATTTATGTTCACTGTATTTAATGATATTTACAATGTAATCTAAATTCTCATAAGTTTCTTTCCAAATAGCAGAGTGAGCTACTGGTATCGATGGTAGTTCATTTCCATTATGCAGAAGCACGACCTTACTACTATATAAAGAAGCATCTATGAAAAGTCTTTATTGATTGCGTTCATAATGTATATCTAATTCTTTTAAAGAGACGTGCAATATTATTACAGTAGCATAAATTGTTGTCAAATGAAAATTTGTATTCTAAATTATTTGATCGAATGCCAAACTTAGTAATTGGAACATCTCCTGCTAATAAATATATTTCTTTCAGTCTCGAGGCTAGTAATTCACTCTGTTGCTTTGTTAAGTTTATATCTCTTACAAAATCATTTAGATCAAGTTGTGAGAAAGGTTATGGAGTAGTATCAACAGTTTCAGGAACATAAATTTCAGTTTCTGGTTCACACGATTCCATATCTGATTCATCAGAGTTAGACAAAACAATTTTTACAGGTGTTTCAGGTACTGGAATGTCTTTTGAGTGAGTTATAGACCTAATAGCAGATCTAAAGTTGGGATATAACACAGCTGAAGCGCACTTGGTTGTTTTACCTAAAAGTATAGAAATTATATGCATAAAATTTAAAGTTATGTATATATGTGTGATCACAATAGAGTGTTTCTAAACTTAATTAATTTTATATTGTTAAAAATAATATTTCACTATACTACTTGAAAATATAGGTACAGTGGACACGAAACAATTACTTACTTTGCATGTTTACTAAACAGAAATAGCAGTCAGTGGCATGATCTTGAGGCTCTTGCCATACCATTGGAACACCAAATTGAAGGCTCCTTAATTTTCCTTTAGACCATTTTGATATAGAATTAAAGCATATCGTGCAACATATATGTGGTGCCCATAGTTTATCTTGGTCGCCAATTTTACATCCAAATTACAAATTATATGTTTTTTAACTAGAGAAGTTTTTCTTTGATTTTTTTTAAATGTTACTGAACCACATATGTAGCAGAATTTATCTGGGCTATTTTTACACTGTTCTTTGGCATTTTAATTAAAATTGTTGATTAATTTAAAATTTTATTTAGCTAAATAACCTAAAAATAATAAATAAAAGAATGAAATTCGTTGAAATCTTCTAAATTTTATAAAAATAGTAATTTCAACTTAGAAAAAACTGGAGTCATTTCGATAACATGACCGCCATTTTTTAAATCTATACTTAAAACCACATTTAAAAAAATGTTTTTTTAATCTTTGTAGTCGACAAAAAAATTAAATTTTATTAGACAGTATAATTATAAAATAAATTGTTGCAGTCCTGTGAAGAAATCTTTAGGACGCCTAGAGCTTCAAATCAACGGCAAACCTCATGCTGGTAATACCAGCTCAAGGATCAGGGTGCCTATAGTGTCAAACTTACTCACGATTATAAATAGGCAAGTGTGAACCCTTTATCGCGCAGAGTAAAAGATTGACTTTTCAACAAAGCTCTCAAGTCGAGAAGGCCCCCTACAAACCTTGTATCACCAAGAAGAAATTTACAGATAGGCTTCACATTTGTAGGAAATATAAAGCATGAAATCAAAGAATGAGATAAAGTGATATTTTCTTATGAAGCCTCGTTTTGTTTGTTTGTGGTTTCTGGGTGACCATAGAGGAGTACTTTCACTATTCTTGAGTCGTACGCGCGGTCAAGCATCCTAATAATCTCTTTGTCTGGGGCTATTTTTCATCTAAGAGAACTGGAAAGGTAACAATTTTCTCTAATACCAATGCCATGAACCCTAAAACTATACTAAAACTAGCTTCATCAGACCTTTTCCTCATAGTTCAGTAGTAAGTTTTGGATGATAACTGCATGCTTTAGCATTATGGCGCAGCTTGTCACAAGGAGAAAGGAGTACCAAAGTTCTTTCGCTGTAAAGGGCATCAAACTTTTGTGACCTTGCCAAGCAATTAGCTAGATTTAAACCGAATAGAGGATTTGTAGTTGATGATCAAACTGCAACTTGATAAACAGAAACTAATTAAGTGTATGCAGTTTCTGAGTGCTTGTTGAACAAACATGGATTAATATCAGTCAAGATATCATCACAAATTCTGGCATCATTGCAATTATTGATTGGGCGCATCAATTGACTATTTTTTCAATAATATGGGTTGGGCTCTAAATTTTTGTATATTTGACCTCCAAATTACTATACAAACATAGATGCAAAATGCTCCGTTTGAATAAATCTACTACATTTCTTATATGAAATAATATAGTAGTTTCAAAACTTCAGGGCATCACTGTATGGGAAAAACAATACCCAAATATCGTTTAAAACATTTGTATTTTTTGTAGCGTTCTTCCTGAAAGTGAGGCAGGTTTCTGAACTTAATTAAGCTGTTTCTTTCTTCAGAACATAATGGCTCACGATGCAGACATAAAAACTCTTCTCGAATAGTTTGAAGTGAATGAAAGGGTTTTCTGTTGCCATTTCACTTATTTCTGAGGCAGACGATTCATTGAACTTGTCAATGAGTGAAGTTTTAACTGAAAATGTAATTTGATAATTTGTTCTTTTTATTTAGTGGAATGGTAACTCAGCATTTAATGCATCTTAGGTCTCTAAACGAATTCTTTACCCTTCCATTTGCAGGGAATGCTGTTAATATTTATAACGTAATGGGTGAATGATTCATCGAGGTCAACTAAGTAGATCCTGCTTTTTAACTGTTTTAGTAATTATAAACTTTTTTTTTGTGAATGAAATACGCTTTTTTCATAATCCTAAAATATGAACATTAAGTTCCTAATTTGGTTTATATATTTGCCAGATAACTTAGTTTCCAAAGACAATTCCCATTTACCACTAATTTGGCAACTATGAATTTCGGTTGTTTCGAAAACTTTTCACTTCACTACTAAGTTAGACAAATAGTGTTAACAACTTTCTTTGCGAAATCCTTCGAACTTCTGTTGGAAAAAGAGACTGATTATACTTTTGAATCCATTTCCCCCACACATATTTTTGAAGAATATCCTTTGCAAGATTATAAATTATAACATTAAAATAATATCACAGTAGTTAAGAATAATCATAAATTAATAAACAAATGAAAAAAATCATGTCCTTGCTAGATTAATCGAATACTTTGCTAATTATCATTGACTTAAGACGCTGACTCCTACAACTGACAGCAGATTTTTAAACACTGAAAAATGCTTGAATTTTTAAGATTAAATAAAATCCCCTTTCGAAGGTTGATTCTCCAAACAGATATTTAATTGTAGGCCGGGTCGTTGCTCGACCATGCCAAATTATTATCATGGATTACCACAGTCATTGTACAAAGAATGAAATTTGAGTTAAACCAACGACGTCTGAATTTAATATCAATCAATTTCGAACTTAGTGAACTTGCATGATAAAATCTTGTCTTTTATAACAAGCCCACGAACGTGTTAAATCCATTCCTTTTTCATTTCATTTCCACTTATCTTTGCTAGGGTAGGAAGGAAAACACAATCATGGGGTTTGCTGCACGTTGTAGAACGCAAAGAAATGTGACTTCACCATGCGTGAACTTGGCAGAGGAACTGGTTTGCGATTGCGCTTTACTGTCCAATAATTCCATAAATATGTTCCGTCATCTTTTAGAGTAGAGTAGATAACTATCCAATCTTGAACTATTTAGTCTCTTCTAAATCCTTTTGTCTCTTCTCTCTCTCTTTTTTCTTACAATATTACGTGATCAATTTCTCGTTAAGTTACACCGCTTTGCACTTCCCTGGTAGTAATCAACTAACAAATTCCAGAAATATGGAGCAATTGGGGATATAAATTACTTACGTGAGTTAATTCCTGGAGCTTGGGAACGAACTTGATTCCGTCCACGAGGAAAGTAAGAAGGTCAGTATTGTCGGAGAATCACCCAGCGACATATACTTCACTTCTACCTGAGATACGTGGACGCTCAAGAGATGGGGTATAGAAGTGGGGAAAGTTGGGGAATAACTTCCATAAAGGAGTGTGATGGATTTTAATACAAACCATCGAGTGCAGTTGGCCGTTAATAAACTAATAAAGGTTGTGAGCTAGGAGGCTTATGAAAATGTAGGAACAAAAAATAAAATTCAATATTTTTCATAATATACATAATAAATAGTTTAAAATAGAATAATGACAATGGATACCGATGTTTACAATAATCGATCTAACAGAGCTACTCGGAGTGAACTCTACGGAAGTGGTCGAGAGGTTATACAAACCTCTGTCCGTACGCACACAGGGGTGACTGGCAAGGAAGCCACAGCTGATTCGTCTTAGCCTAGCTTGGGTTCGAGGCTTTAAGATATGAAACGGGGATCGGATGGTCATTCGAGGGAGTTTAACCTCTAGTAGTAACACTATCAGGAAGGAGAATTCGTGAAAAACGAAATCTACCGAAACCAAGAATGGGCCAATTGACTCGGGCTCAGATCCTTCGATCGAATTCTAGCCTTCGGGATCGTAGGGAAATGGAGTACGATCGATAATGACGTGTTTCGTTGTAAAAGGCAGGCATATACTGTCGATGCCCAATTGGGAACAACAATATATAGGGACCAACTGGAACCGTTACCCCCTCCGCGAAGGGAGGCGCACGGGAACCTCTGTTTGGACCAACATGGCACTTGACGGATGAGAAGTACTCCCACGGGGGTTTCTTGATAACGCCCCTGGAGGCGACAGAAGCACGCGTTTGAGATATCAATCCCTCGCTTATCTCAGAAAGCAGTTTGACATTCTGACTGTTCCCACGGTCTTCGCTCACGTTGACTGACCTCGTACCTGACCTCTTGGTTTCGATGAGGCACATGGCGCAAGGAACCTCTATTCTCGACAATTCGTCTATTCCCAAGATGTTAGTTAAAAAAGTGACATCTGACAACCGGTGGATGGGTATTAATTGTCTCAAATTTTCGCGACCTCAAGGGTTGGGGGGACAATGTGGGTATACCTGACCTTGAACGGCTCACGCTGTGGTGGCCCGGACATATTTACATACCAATAGTAGCCAGGAACTCAAAAAATAAATGAATTCGACATAATTCTACAAGGACTAACTTTAGTTGAAACGGGGGTCGATCACCTAAGGTCAATGACGACCTAGAGCTACACAAAAATAACCTACACAAAGATTAAATAAAAACAGAATAGAAAAGGATATAAAGGGAAATATAAAGTACAGGGAATTAGTTGATCTGGACAATAAAAAGGGTTACGGGATCGTTCTTATTTTGTGAACAGAGAAACTTATTGTCCAAATATATACATTTTAAAAAAAGGAACAAGATTAAACATAATAATTAAAAGCAAAAAATTTATCTCAGATTAGTTTGGGTTGGTTCTAGTGAGTTCTAACTCAGGATATCCGCAACAAAATTCTCGGATCCTTTAATATCATTAATTTTAAATTGATACCCCTGGCTGTATAAACTCCGGGGAAAAAGGCGTCTATTGTTGCCTTTTACATTTCACAAATATGCGAGGAGCTTGTGATCCGTCTGTATAAGTAAGAAGCCTAAAGCTAGCGTAGGCGATGGGGTAACTATCGCTATCATCGCTATACTGGAGTAAAATGCAACCTAACCCTCCATTACTGGCATCGGCTCTGATCTCAAATGTCTTCTTAGGGTTAGATAGCCGGAGGATAGGGGTGAAAGCTAATTTTCCCTGTAGCTGTTCGAAATGCGAGAGAGCTAATGGGGTCCAGACAAGGTGTTCAGGGGTCTTCTTTTTCAGCAAGTCACACAAAGGGACCGAAAGAGCGGCGCAGTGGGGGACGAAGCGGTGATAGAAAGAAGCAGATCCAATAAAAGATCTCAGTTGCTTCTTATTGGACGGACTGGGGGGCATTTCCACAATAGCCTGAATTTTGTCCTCCTGGGGCGTCAATCGGTTGTTCCCAATTTGAAAGCCAAAGTATTCATTCGTATTATAAGCAAAATGGCACTTGCTGGGAACGAGTAAAAGTCCGTGCTCGCGCAGGCGATGCAGCACAGATTGGAGGTCGATCACGTGATGGTCCCTCACGCGAGTTGCAACGTAAATGTTATCAAAATAAAAAATCACGTTTGCCAACCCGTCTAATATTCTTTGCATCATACGGTTGTAATTACTATCTACAACCCGTCAGCAAGCCGAAAGGGAGACGGCGGAAATGCGTTAAGCCTTTGTCTGTGGCGAAAGCCGTGTATCTCCTTACACCTTCTTAAAGGGGAATGTCATAATAAGCCTTACATAGGTCCAATTCTTTAATGCAATTAGCCTATTCAAAGAGATGGAGGTTTTGGTCGATCAAGGGGATGTGCTCAGTATCGAACAAGGTCACCGAATTGTTTCCGAAAATCGACACACAGCCTATATGACCCGACTGACTTCTTTAACAAAATAGTGGGGGGAATAGTAATTAGATTGGGAGGGATCCATAATCTTTAACTTTAACAATTTAGTAACTTTTGCGTTGAAGACCTCTCTTAAATGAATGGGCAGAGGTTACGGCTTAGAATTAATAGGCTCCAGGGTGTTTAAAATAATATCATGCTCGAACTGAGCGGCACGGCCGGGAACCTTGGAAATCACATCTCCAAATTGGCTTAGTAACTGCTGCAGCTGACTCTTCAAATCGGGAAGCAGATGGGCGTTAACGTCTAAGTCGGATGACGGGGATTCGGTAGCGCTCGGTACGCTGGGCAAGGGGTACTCCTTGTTCTGTTTAATGGAAGCCACATTGCCCACATGTAGTGGATCTAGGGGGTGAATAAGGCTAATCAGGTCGATCGCTCCACGGGCGAAGGGTTCGAATGTGATGGGTACCTTCTGCAGCGAAGCGGGTCTGACGCGTCTTTTTGCGGCTGTCCTTTGACATATATCACACGAACGGTAATTATTTAGGTTGTGATTTGCCGCACCGGGCCAATATAAATATAAAAAATTCTCTGAACCGTTTTAGTATGGCTGAAGTGGCCAGAGAAAAGACTATCATGGACTGTCTTTAAAATATGAGGGAGACCTGCAAACGGGGGATGCATAATGCATGGCCCTCGGAACTATTGCTTACCAAGCAGGCCTAATACAAAAGGTCGTTCTTCACGACGTAGAAAACGACTTTATTAACGCGGGTGGAATCACGAACCTTATTTTGAGCTTTGTTCCAGACGGGGCGGAGTGAATCGTAGTCCTTTAACTTTTTAGCGAATTCATTAATCAGAACGACGCTAAACATGGAGTTAAACGTCTTTTCAAGGAGAGCGGGTGCCTCTGCTTTCTTTTTCGTCTGAGAACGCGTGATGATAGTTGAACCACAGTGGTGGAGGTAACCCGTGGGCACTGTCCCACCAGAAGAGAGCAGAACTTTATTGGGGCCGCTACTACTTCAACTCAGCAACTACATATAATACGCGCATTCAATAAAGCATTTTACGATGGAAAATCGATTTGCATGCCCCAAGTAGTCATATACTACCGCCCACATATAATGGTTTAGAGGGATCAGAGGAAAAAGCTCTTCTGACACCACAATACACGTACACCCTCTATCCTGAACCAGGATGGAGACTCGGCAGCCGTTTACTGATCCGGTGTCAAACTTTAAGCTTCTTGGGGAGCTATTCTCGACCAAGAAGTCAAGCTGATGGCCAGCGGCAGGATGAGTAGAAGGAGAGGAAGTCAGTTTAACTTGAGACGATGGTGGCGCGGGGAAAACACAAATTTGGTGCACTCTATTGAGAGCTAGGACGTAATTGGGAGTTATGAGGGCAGTTGGTCTCATATGTCCTTCAAAACCGAAGGAGAAACACACGATGGACCTTCTGGGGAAGTATAACGAAGGGAGATTCGACGAGAATAGCTTGACTTCACGGGGTTCAGACGAAGAACTGGTTCTGGGCTTGAAAGTGCCAGTTATTTTGACAAACTTGCTGGGGTTACGGGGTGTAACTTTTGTTTGCCACTTTTACCTTTGGGAGACGATGGTTCAGCCTTTCTTTCTTCCTTAGGATAGCAAGTGTGGCTCACGGCGGAAACAACGAATCTCAGAAGAAATCGAAGCTATAAGCTGGTCCTTCAGAATGAAGACAACTAACGCTTTATACTCCTCGGGAAATTTCAAAGAATCGAGCCAGAAGTTTAAATGTCTTAGAAGCGTATCCTCAAACTGTCGAAAAGTTTGTTTGGGCTGTATACGGACGTGACGAAATTTAACGCGGTAGAAATCGGGCGTCATGTCATACGTGGCTAACAATTGCGAGTACAATGTCGAATAGTCGATCGTTGCCTCTGACGGGAGGGATATGAAAATATCTCGTAACTTAGAACCTAACAACGGCCGGAGTTTAGCGACACCATTTGCTTCAATGTCCCAGTTATTTAGCTTGAAAATCTTTTCAAATTGCGTCAAATATGACCCAAAATCTTCTCCTTCCTTATAAACGGGGAGCTTCACGAACGCAGTTTGTGGGACGGCATTCGGCAAATTGACGGAGAGCGTTTCGATCCTCACTCTACGCATTTCCAGTTCATGTCACCAGATACTTCTCCTTTTTTCTCTCTCTTTCTCTCGTTCTTCTCTCTCTCTCTTCTTTCCACTCTCTCAGCTCTCTCTTTTTCTTGTATATAGGAAATAAGGTCCTTTGCGGATAAACCAAGTGATTAACCTTGTAATTTAAAATTTTCGAATGAAGACATGATGTTCTCAAATTCGAAGTAAACTTTAAAAAACAATAAACGTAACGGGATTTTCCACTAGAACTAATTCGATATACACACCGCGCGATTAATAATTTTTCCTCTGAGCAATCAGGAATACGTGAATTAATGAAAGAGCCTTTAGCATTGCTCACAACAGCAAGAACAAAACTAGATTGAGCCTTTCTTGGTAAGAAAGGGTAAAATTCCGATGATGGGGAAATAAATGAGAAGCGCGGTCTCAAACCTTACACATGGTATGGATAAAGGCCGGTACACACAAAGAGGGGACAACTATTTTGCAAGAATATTTCAACTTACTTTCTTAATAGCCAAACCTTCATCCTTAAAACCATTAAAAAACCTTAAAAGGAACCTTTTAAAGACTCTATAAACCTGATACCAGTTAATATAGATATATATATATATATATATATATATATATACTACGTCGTAGAATGACACAACGACATAAACGCCACTTTTACCCGAGATATGTGGAAGCTCAAGGTCAAATGAGTAACCTTGAATGAACTCTGCTCACGACAGAGATGGAGGATATAAGTGGGGAAAGTTGGGGACCAACTTCCCTGAATGAGTGCGAGGGATTTAAATACAAACGAAAGAGTGCAGTTGGCCGTTATTAAACTAATGAAGGCTGGGAGATATGAGGCCTATGAAAACTAAGAACAAAAATAAACTTTAATATTTACACAGTATACACAATAAATAGTTTAAAATAGAATATTAACAATTGATACTCGATGTTTCCAATAATATATCTAACTTAAATACTCGAAGCGAGCTCTACGGGAGTGCTCGACAGGCTATACTAACCTCTGTACGTAGTAGTACTAACTGGAGGGAGTATTCGTTTCAAACGAAATGTACCGAAACCAAGGATGGGCCAATTGACTTGGGCTCAGATCATCTCCTAGAATTCTATCCTTCGGGCTCGTAGGGAAATAGAGCGCGATCAAGAATGAAGTGTTTCGTTGTAAAATACAAGCCTATACTGTCGATGGGGACCAGCCGGAAGCGTTACTGCCTCCTCCAAGGAGGGCGTGGAGGAACCTCTCCTTCACCAACACAGCGCTAGAGTGATGGGTAGTACTCCCGCGTTGGTTTCTTGATAACGCCCCGTGAGGAAACAGAGGCGCGCGTTTGAGACTCCAATCCCTCGCTTATCTCAAAAAGCAGTCTTATATTCTGTTTGTTCCATGGTCCTTGTCACGTTGACTGACTTCGAGGTTTCGACGGGGCCCATGGTGGCAAGAAATTTCTATTCTCGCCAAGTATTATTACATTAAATCCGGAAGCAGCACCTGCTTTCTTGTTTTTTTTAAGTGCCTACTTCAATCCTACTGTCATTCAAAGTAGAACAACTGCAAGCGTTTGTTTTTTCAATATGCTTTTAAACTAATTATTCCAGTTCCCCCCAAAGAGGATATTAAAAAAATTCAGAATTTATAAAATACTTATTTGTTTATAATTATTTAAATTTTGCTCCAGTAATCCTTGAAAACTTTTTGTAAATAATGATTTCAATAAAAAATTTCGCTCTTTGGCCAATTTTGATATTATGGTAAATGTAATATTCCGAAATTAATAAGAATGAGGTAAGAAGTATCAAGGCTATCATGGAAGGAGCCACAATTAAACGAGGAATCTGAAGTGCAGGTTGTGATTTCAGCATGTCGAACTGAATCTAGAATGGGAGGCCTATTTAAAGAGAGCCACAGGAGAAAACCTTTGGATGTAGTAAATCAAATTGGGACATGCGCCATACCGCCTAGACCCCTTAGAAGGTTAAGAAAGCTAACTTCAGACCAAGCCTGTAAGTGGCCCGCTTTTTCCTCTCACCAACTTCCATACAGTCAGTCACTGTAAATTAACTGTTGTTTTATGAGAAGCTGTGTTTCTACTGGGGATCCCTGGTATTGTAGTGACCATTTCAAATGAAAGTGTTGCATTTTGTGCTGGTGTACAAAGAAGTACTGCAAGATGGCCACACTGCCTAAGAATTTTGAGTATCTGTATGATTCTTAATAAGCTCATTTTGAAAAAGACGGGCTCAGGTGTTCCCTCGATTTTTTGTAAAGCAAAACGACAAGAGCCTGATTCTTCATCGAACAATTTCGAACTCGCACTAGTAGGCTTAACCCGTTAAAATGGAGTTTCACGATTTGTTGGTGATTTTTTTACGGTAAATCTCGAGCGAGAACTTGGAATATAAAAACCCTGCTACCCCTAAATTCATAGTAAAGGGCAATTGAGGCACGCTTATCGAAAAAATTCAAACCCCTTAATGAAAAAGAAAACAGTTTCTACCCAATGACATTTTGAACGCGCGCTAGTAAGCTAAATAGCTTTAAGGATAATTCGTTAAAAAAGTACCTAATATTAACTTTATAAAAAGCTCGCCTGCTCGTTATCTGCAAACGTCCAACTTAAAGCGTCTTATGGCACCTGAAGATAGTATCGAAATCGAAAAATAGTTTTCCTTTTATTATATTTCTACCTAGTTAAAAAATCAAAAAAGAACTTATACTCATTATATAAAACCCAAAACCCCAACGAGACTGTATAGACATCAAATAACGCAATTATACAAATAAAAACAAAACGAAACCATAAACAATCTGAAGTTGGCCATCTTTAAGGATTATTCCGATTCTAAACACGTTGAAATATTGACTTCTGGTGGCATTATAAAGGGAGATATCGAACTTCAAAATATTACTCATACAGAGAACCCTTACAAAGAATCCAAGTATGGCATGATTTAGGAACCTTAAATGCTTTCGCCCGTCTTATTCAAAATTACCCTTAATAATTCAGGTTGCCATCTACTTTTATTATCAAAATCTGTCCAACATATTCAAAGGCAGTGCTTTTCTATCGAATTGGGAATTTAATCATCTTAAAATCTCTTTAATGTATCACTCGAAAGCACTGACGACGGTAAATAATGTATTAACTTAACTAAATTATCGTAACTACAAGTCCTGTAGCTAAAAACGAATTATTATTTGTATACACAAATGGACCAACTTTTAAATGTAATTTGAGCAAAAAAGATTTTATAATTAACAATTTGTTTATCACCAATCTCTACTTAACTAGCCTTTAACCATTTTAATATGGGGCTATGTTAAATTTTCTTCATCTTCTCTTTCACTCTCATGCCCTTCATTGTAATCATCTACTTGTAAACTACGAGACGCAGCAATAAGTTTTGCAATTCGGATATAAGGAAACGAGATATGAGCAAGAGTGTTTTATTATTTTTCAATATAACTACCCTCGACTACAATGCACTTGCGCCACTTGTCCCTGAGGCTTCGAATTCCCGACAACCAGAAATCTCCCGAATGCTGTTCAATCCACTCCTGGGTGGCGAGCTGGACATCTTCATCGTCCCCAAAGGTGCGTCACGCAGTGCAGTATTGAGCTAGCAGAATAAAAGGGAGTCGCTGGGGGCCAGATCTGGACTTTTGGGGTGATGGTTAAGCTCCTCGCATCCGCACTCGCGCAGAGCAGCTTGTGCAACTCTGTCCTTTTGCTCTTTGATGACGTTGAAGTCGACCATGGAGCGTGAGGTTTATAGAGACCCAACGAACAGAGACCTTGGTCATAACCAAATTGTCGTGGATGATGTTGATAACACTTCCGTGTAATATTCCAAGTTCTCGCTCGATTTCTTCGACCTTTACCCGCAGATTTTCGAGGATTATCCTCTCCACACGGGACACATTGTCCTCGTTGGTCATGTCTGACGGGTGTTCTGAACGGGGGTAATCTTCAAGGGGCTCATGACCATGGCGGAACTTCCTATTCCAGCAAGCAATGGTTGCATATAAAGGGGCGGTGTCGGTGTACACTGCAACCATGCGATCATGGATCTCTTTTGCATTCTTGCCTTCCTTGGTCAAAAGTTGATCATTGCGCGGTGCTTAACCTTCTCCATTTTTGAAAAATTTGTGACTGAGGATCTGCGATCAGCTACTGCTTCTTGAATAAACGAGGCAGGAGCGTGCGGCTGCAGGTCCTGACTTTTCATGACTTGTCCAATCATCCCCAAAAACAACCATATCACTTCTTCTGTTTTGCCCTGCCTATTTGCAGAACATATTGACCGCCCTCGTTTGTTACGCCTAGAATGTCACTCGTGACCAAAGGCCCTTCATCGAAAGATACCCATGCAGGCGAAAGATGTATCGAACCCTTCCTAAAGGTCAGATTGGAAAAATAATCCATAAAACAATAACTAAAGCATTAAAATGCATAATATCCCTATATCTTCCAGACTCATAAATTCTGATCGACAGGAAGATTCACGGGATTTCGATAATAACAACCAAGTTGGATAGTAATAATGGCCCTAAAATGCAGATAGGTCAATAAAACGATAGCTCAGGAAACAATTTTTAATTAAACACATTGCGCAAAGGCACTTTAATGAAATATATTAAAAATATAGGCTCAGATTATATTGACTGTAAAGATACTTTATATTGAAACCTTACTAATTCAATATTTGTAGATTGATAGACAATCTAGAGTAGGTATAAACAATTTGTTAGAAAATTTCGCTAATTTTTTTAAATACTATTTGAATTAAACTTTAAACATTGATTTCGGTATCTGCTTTCAAATCACAAAATTTACCGAGATTATATTTATAATGCCTTTGGATTTCCAAATTGTGGCAGTAATAGTTTTCGTCCTTCATTGGCGTACAAATTTTACTAGTTTCACTCTTTAGAATCTTACGTTTTGGATGGCAGTGCAATATGGAGATCTACTATCATAAACAAGTGACCATGTTTAATTTCACAAGTGTATAATAGCAAAAAATTTGGAATTTCTTACAAGAAATGGCTGTCACCGTAATTCTCGCATTGACTAGTTACCAATTCTTTTAGATTAAACGTTTTTTTTACTCAGTACTTTGATTTAACACAGATCATCTAATTTTGATATTTCAATTAAAGGGAACAACTATATGAAACGGTTTCAAAAATTGAACGGAAGCATTTTATCGTATAACTATGCATTTTTATTTGTTTTGTGTATTGACGTATAATAAATACATGAATAAAACCTGAACAGTTATTAACAGAATATATGTTAGGAAACTATAGTTTAATAAAACAAATTTGATTTGTAATAATAATCTTAAAATTGACTACAGACCCAATTGTAATTTCCATCAAGATGTCCTAATTACCGTATCTCTATCCGTAAAACCAAATAAATTATATGAATAAGTATCTCTTTTCTTCTATTTTGGACCTTACTTTCGAAATTGTAGAGTATAATAATATATATGACTACTTTGATTTACCATTGTTTTTCTTTATTATTCCGCTTGTCAGATTAAGCAATTTTATTTTTTACTTTATAATCTGACACTTTGTTCCAATCGACGTAAGTAATTTTCATAATATCTCGTAACTTGATGTTCATTAACATAAATATATGCAAATTCACACCCATACACAACTTTTCAGAGGTAGGCTTAGGGATTGCCCGAGAGCCTAGAAACACAAAAATAATTTTTTTCAGTATTTGGGAGCGAAAAAAAGGTGGTTTGTCAAACGAAGTTATTAATCCAATAAAGCTTACTGGAATTTTTGTGAGATAATTAGAAATACCTAATATTAACTTTATAAAAAACTTACCTGTTCGTTTTCGGCAAACGTCCAAGCGTAACTTAAGCTGTCTTATGGCTTAAGTTTTTCGTTTTATAATATTTCTACCTAATTAAGGAATCACCAAAAACTTATACTCATTATATAAAACCCAAAACCCAAACTAGACTGTATAGCACATCAAATAACGCAATTATACAAATGAAAACAAAACGAAACCGTAAACAATCTGAAGTTAGCAATCTGGAAGAATTATTTCGTTTCTTAACACGTTAAAATATTGACTTCTGGTGGCATTATAAAGGGAGATAGACGATATCAAACTCCCAAAGAATCCAAGTATGGCATGGTTTAGGAGCCTTAAATGCTTTCGCACGTCTTATTCAAAATTACCCTCAATAATTCAGGTTTCCATCCACTTTTATTATCAAAATCTGTACAACATATTCAAAGGCAGTGCTTTTCTATCGAATTGGGGATTTAACCATGTTTAAATCTCTTTAATGTATCACTCAAAAGCACTGACCACGGTCAATAATGTATTAACTTAACTAAATTATCGTAATTACAAGTCCTGTAGCTAAAAACGAATTATTATTTGTATACACAAATGGACCGGCTTTTAAATGGAATTTGAGCAAAAAGGATTTTATAATTAACAATTTGTTTATCACCAATCTCTACTTAACTAGCCTTTAACCATTTTAATATGGGGCTATGTTAAATTTTCTTCATCTTCTCTTTCTCTCTCATGCCCTTCATTGTAATCATCTACTTGTAAACTACGAGACGCGGCAATAAGTTTTGCCATTCGGATATAAGGAAACGAGATATGAGCAAGAGTGTTTTATTATTTTTAATATAACTACCCTCGACTACAATGCACTTGCGCCACTTGTCCCTGAGGCTTTGAATTCCTGACAACCAGAAATCTCCCGAATGCTGTTCAATCCACTCCTGGGCGGCGAGCTGGACATCTTCATCGTCCCCAAACGTGCGTCACGCAGTGCAGCATTGAGCTAGCGGAATAAAAGTTAGTTGCTGGGTGCCAGATCTGGACTTTTGGGGTGATGGTTAAGCTCCTCGCATCCGCACTCGCGCAGAGCCAAGAAGTACCCTTGCAAGAGTGGCAGGGCTACCTACCTTAAGGGGCTAAGAAGAAGCTCATTCTCGAGCTAAGTCCCTGGTTATCAAACCAAACGATAAGTTAACTTTGGTAAGTTCAACTTACTCTCGCCAGAGAGATTCCTCATATCCTGGTGCACCTTAAACACCAGGGATATTCCTCGTCCTTGAGGAATTAAGAAGAAGAAGGAAAAGGCTCCCCCCTCGAGCCCGTTATTCGGTGGCCACACCGAACTCTTAAGTTAACTTGGTAAGGAACCAAGTTCAAATTATTCTCGCCAGAGAAATCCCCCTCCGTTATCCTCGCTGGTGAAGAAGACCCTCCCCGAGTTCAGTCCTCGTCCATAAAGAAATAAGTAACGAAAGAGAAAAGCTCCTCCTCGAGCTCGTTACTCGGTGATCACTCCGCACTCCAAGTTAACTTGATTTAAGAAACAAGTTCGACTCACTCTCGCCAGAGAGACCACGACTGCCTAGGTGTTGCATAAAGCACCGTCTTGGTTCTCGTCCTTAAAGAACCCTTCCCCCCCGGAAGAACGTGTGGACCCCCCAGCTGCTACCCTCGCCAAAACGACCGTGGAATTTCGCCCATCTACAACTGGACACACGGCTCGCGTCGTGAGTCAATAACATTTCTGAGGCCCATTAAACTCCACATGAGTCCGTAAGCCTAATTCTTATATTATTGTTTTGTGTAGAGAAAACGTTAACCAAATTTTGGAGGGTAAACTAATTTAATTAATTCTTGTTTATAATAATATTTAGAGTATTGCTGTAGTTAATGTATAAAGGTTGTGTATTCAATGTTTAAAGATAAAATATAAGTTTATTTTGTGAATTAGTGGGCGTTTCTTTTATATCCTTACGTGTTTGGTAACGGCTCTGTTCTTTAAGATACTATTATAGTATCAATGTATAGTAGACCCTCTTAGCACTCTTAGAGATAGAACAAAAAGGAGGGGAATTCTACGACACTAAATGAAAGTGGTGTCAGGTAAGTAGGGTTCTTATCAGAAAGAATTCTACGACAGCCTAGAATGTCACTCGTGACCAAAGGCCCTTCATCGAAAGATACCAATTCAGGCGAAAGATGTATCGAACCCTTTCCAAAGGTCAGATTGGAAAAATAATCCATAAAACAATAACTAAAGCATTAAAATGCATAATATCCCTATATCTTCCAGACTCATAAATTCTGATCGACAGGAAGATTCACGGGATTTCAAAAATAACAACCAAGTTGGATTGTAATAATGGCCCTAAAATGCAGATAGGTCAATAAAACGATAGCTCAGGAAACAATTTTTAATTAAACACATTGCGCAAAGGCACTTTAATGAAATATATTAAAAATATAGGCTCAGATTATATTGACTGTAAAGATACTTTATATTGAAACCTTACTAATTCAATATTTGTAGATTGATGGACAATCTAGAGTCTGTATAACCAATTTGTTAGAAAATTTCGATAATTTTTTTAAATACTATTTGAATTACACTTTAAACATTGATTTCGCTATCTGCTTTCAAATCACAAAATTTACCGAGATTATATTTATAATGCCTTTGGATTTCCAAATTGTGGCAGTAATACTTTTTGTCCTTCATTGGCGTACAAATTTTACCAGTTTCAATCTAGAATCTTACGTTTTAGGAGGCAGTGCAATATGGAGATCTACTATCATAAACAAGTGACCATGTTTAATTTCACAAGTGAAGAATAGCAAAAAATTTGGAATTTCTTACAAGAAATGGAGGTCACCGTAATTCTCGCATTTATTAGTTACCAATTCTTTTAGATTAAACTTTTTTTTTACTCAGTACTTTGATTTAACACAGATCATCTAATTTTGATATTTCAATTAAATGGAAAAACTATATGAACCAGTTCCAAAAATTGAACGGAAGCATTTTATCGTATAACTATGCATTTTTATTTGTTTTGTGTATTGACGTATAATAAATACATGAATAAAACCTGAACAGTTATTAACAAAATATATGTTAGGAAACTAAAGTTTAATAAAACAAATTTGATTTGTAATAATAATCTTAGAATTGACTACAGACCCAATTGTAATTTCCATCAAGATGTCCTAATTACCGTATCTCTATCCGTAAAACCAAATAAATTATATGAATAAGTATCTCTTTTCTTCATTTTTTGACCTTACTTCCGAAATTGTAGAGTTTAATAATATATATGACTACTTTGATTTACTATTGTTCTTCTTTATTATTCCGCTTGTCAGATTCAGCAATTTTCTTTCTTTCTATCTGATCTGACACTTTGTTCCAATCGACGTAAGTAATTTTCATAATATCTCGTAACTTGATGTTCATTAACATAAATATATGCAAATTCACACCCATACACAACTTTTCAGAGGTAGGTTTAGGGATTGTCCGAGAGCCTAGAAACACAAAAATAATTTTTTTCAGTATTTGGGCTCGAAAGAAAGGTGGTTTGTCAAACGAAGTTATTAATCCAATAAAGCTTACTGGAATTGTTGTGAGATAATTAGAAATACCTAATATTAACTTTATAAAAAACTCACCTGTTCGTTTTCGGCAAACGTCCAAGCGTAACGTAGGCCGTCTTATGGCTTAAGATTTTCGTTTTATAATATTTCTACCTAATTAAGGAATCACCAAAAACTTATACTCATTATATAAAACCCAAAACCCAAACTAGACTGTATAGCACATCAAATAACGCAATTATACAAAGAAAAACAGAACAAAACCGTAAACAATCTGAATTTGGCAATCTGGAAGAATTATTCCGTTTCTAAACACGTTGAAATAATGACTTCTGGTGGCATTATAAAGGGAGATAGACGATATCAAACTCCCAAAGAATCCAAGTATGGCATGATTTAGGAGCCTTAAATGCTTTCGCCCGTCTTATTCAAAATTACCCTCAATAATTCAGGTTGCCATCCACTTTTATTATCAAAATTGGTCCAACATATTCAAAGGCAGTGCTTTTCTATCGAATTGGGGATTTAATCATCTGATAATCTCTTTAATGTATCACTCAAAAGCACTGACCACAATAAATAGTGTATTACTCTTTATTAAATTATTGTAATTACAAGTTCTCTAGCTAAAAACGAATTATTGTTTGTATACACAATTGGACCGGCTTTTAAATGTAATTCGAGCAAAAAGGATTTCATAATTAACTTTTTTTTAATCACAAATCTCTACTCACCACGCCTTTTACCATTTTAATATGGGGCTATGTTAAATTTTTTTTATCTTCTCTCTGTCTTATGCCCTTCATTATAATCATCTACTTGTGATCAATGTTTCGCCTAGACTGTCACTCGTGACCAAAGGCCCTTCCTTTAAAGATACCAATGAAGGCGGAAGATGTATCAAACCCTTTCCAAAGATCAGATTGGAAAAATAGTCCATAAAACCATAACAAAACCATTAAAATCCATAATATCTCTATATCCTCCAGACTCAGAAATTCTGCCTTACAAGAAGATTCACGGGATTCCGATAATAACATATAAGATGGATGGTAATAATGGCCCTAAATTGCAGAGAGGTCAATAAAACGATAGCTCAGGAAACACTTTTAATTAAACACTTATTGTGCAAAGGCACTTCAATGAAATATATTAAAAATATAGGCACGGATTATATTGACTGTACATATACTTTATTTTGAAACCTTACTAATTCAATATATATAAATTGCTAGAGAGATAGATGAATATATAAAGTATACAATCTAGAATCGGTATAACCAATTTATAAGAAAATGTCGATATATTTTTTTAAATACTATTTGAATTACATTTTAAGCATTGATTTCGCTGAGCTGCTTTCAAATCACAAAATTGATCGAGATTAGATTATAAAGCCTTTGGATTTCCAAATTGTGGCAGCAATACTTTTTGTCCTTCATTGGCGTAAAGATTTTACCAGTTTCCCTCTTTAGAATTTTACGTTTTGGATGGCAGTGTAATATGGAGAACTACTACATGAACATATAAACATGTTTAATTTCACAACTGAAGAAGAGCAAAAAAAATTGGAATTTCTTACAAGGATTGGCTATCAGCGGCATTCTAGCATTGACCAGTAACCCTTTCTTTTAGATTAAACCTTTTTTTACTCAGTATTTTGATTTTACACATATCATCGAATTGAACGAAAGCATTTTATCGTATAACTATGCATTTTTATTTTTTATGAGTATTAACGTATAATAAATACATGAATAAAACCTGAACATTTATTAAAAGAATATATGTTTGGAAACTATAGTTTAATAAAACAAATTCAATTTGTAATAACAATCTTAGAATTGACTACAACTCCAATTGTAATTTCCGTCCAGGTGTTCTTATTACCGTATATCTATCCGTAAAACCAAATAAATTATATAAATATGTATCTCTTTTTTTCATTTTTTGACCTTACTTCCGAAATTGTGAGGTTTAATAATATATCTGACTACTTTGATTTACTATTGTTTTTCTTGATTATTCCGCTTGTCAGATTTAGCAATTTTCTTTCTCACTATCTGATCTGACACTTTGTTCCAATCGACGTGAGTAATTTTTATAATATCTCGTAACTTTATGTTCCTTAACATAAAGATATGCAAATTCACACCCATACACAACTTTCCAGAGGTAGGTTTCGGGATTGCCTGAGAGCCTAGAAACACCAAAATAATGTTTTTTGAGTATTTTAGAGCGATAGAAAGATGGTTTCTTAAGATTGCTGAAATTGTAGTTGGATGATTAGAAATGCACAAGTCAAAAGACAAAGAGGGGTGCAGAATGTTAACAATGCAAATAACTGAAATAAAAAATTTTAACAATCGAAAATACTTTAAGTTACGGAGTTTAATATATCTTAAGTACAAACGCGAATGCAGGTGTTAAGTGTTGGCAAGAAGTAAAAAAGAACCAGGTCAAAATGGCATAATGCATATTCTGGTGGATTTCGCGACGCAAAATGAATTAGTTAACAAAGCAAGGGCTGCACTCAACTAGTTAAGGTAAAAAAGTATGAATGACAACCATAGAAGGAATAGGGATATTTCATACCAAAAAAGGGTAGATAAAAAGGTTAGAAGAGAAGCAGATTAAAGAAGATAGCGTGGATAGAAATCAAATGTGAGAAAATTCTGTATCAAACGACTTAGTAAGCACCCAGAACAGGAGAGGCAGGAGTTCTTAGTTTAAGTTTTATCACGACAGATTATCATTGGAAAGAACATCGAAATATCGACAGATCTCATTTTTGGATCTCTATACGATCACTGAGCTCTTTAAATTGAACAGTAAACAAAGGATCGATGGACACGAAAATTCTAATAAACAAAAGAAATAGAAGCAGTTAGCTAATATTAAAAAATCGGTTTAAAAAATCTTAACTTCGTTCAACTAACCGTTAGATACCATTCTTTAAGAATTACTTCAATGTTGATGAAAAATATGATTTGTCTCTTTTACAGCTTCCATCATATTAGAGTAAACTTGTTTTTTAAGAAGCTATTGGGCAATGACGAAATAAATGTAGATGAGATGGTGCAAAGGCTTTCATTGGGATCAATCCTGTTATGTGTGGGCTACCATCGTCCAGAAAAGAGGAGAATATATTTTTGTTTAAAAAAGAAATGACTTTAGATTGAAGAGCTCCATTTAAAAGTTTAAATCGTTAGACATATTTACAGAGTGCGGACGGTATACTTTCGCATCATGACTCTCTCAGGAGAAAATAATACAATGTTATTATTTTGGAAGATATATTCCTCATACTTTGGCCAATTTGTTATCATTACATGCTCTCTCTATTTCCATCTATGAAAACAACTGTGACTACGATTACCACCTCTAGAAGACCTCGGAACAAACCACAGCACTTCCTCACTATCTCCCGTTTTAGGCCTCTAAAGACCCCGGTAATCATCACTTCAAGCTCGTGGTTTGTGTTTTATCTTTATTTGATTGTTTCTTGTTCTACTATGCCCCTCAAAAAAGTCAAGAGGGTTTTCGTCAGGCGAGTTTTTGACGTCAAATGTCATGTGCAGGGTGAGCGAAGAAATTTTTCATAGTCAGATATGAGTCTTCTGGCTGGTTTACAACGCTCATTGTTGCTGCAACAATTAGTCCTCCGTGCAGGTACTTCTTCGATCCATGGCTTAAACTCTTCGCTTACAACACGTAAGCAGCCGTCGGTCTTCTTCCTGAGGCCCTCAAGAAAAAAGTGGGCTGGCATGACGTCACCCTTACTGTTGACAACATTGAAGACCATGATTGTCTTGTTGCTGGAATTTCCTATGCCTGAGTCTGAGCACGTCCTTCGGTGTTACAGCAAGCTAACTCATGCTTAAGTCGCCTTTCTTGCATCGACTTAGACAGAAATCTTTCCATACTCATTTTGTATGAAAAGTTGCAAATATTCTTAGAAACCGCAAGGCAAATGAGCTTTTTATCCAAACATCTTTCTCTCACAGGCAAAGGAAAGGCACGCATCGACGTTCAAGGTTTAATCTGATGATTTCAGGATTTCACTGTTAAATTTCGGCAGTTTATTGGCGTAAGATCGTCGAAAATGGGGATTAGTCTGCACTTTTTCACCATCCTTCTTCTGATGTTGACGAAGTCTCAAATCTCCTTCTTAGTCCTTCTGGTGTGGATTCTAATTTTCATAATTATTCCCTCTACTCTCCAAATATAAACAACTACACTCTAATTATATCTATAAGAAATTTTCCCTTGAAAATATAAAGAATTTCCTCACACCTAAAACAAATTTGCCTGATTTTCTGATTAATTAATTCCGTGCTCAGATTGCCTTAGGGCCCCATGGAAACTACCCAAAACCTTTACTTAAACCAGCATTTCAAATTAATATCTTAAAAATTTATTAAGGTGAATTAATAAAGATCTGGAGTTTTTTTTCAAACTTACCAAATCCATCACCGAGATAAGGTTTTAATTCAAAGTTCAGTTCGTTTTTCCAGGTCAAATAAAGTTATAGGACCAGGTTGCAACAGAATCTCAAGCACTGCTGAAATTGAATTGACAGTTTGCGAATAGTGTGGGAAATATTACTTTGACTAGCGTATCAAAAGAGATTCCTAAAAATAGATTAACTTCTTCATTTAGCCATTTTATCGATTTTCCTGAGTGAAACTTCTTGACAAAATTTAAATATTTTTACTCGATGTTCATCACGCATTTGTTCTTACATACAAACCTTTTAATAACCTGTTTCTAACAAGGATTATTCCAAATAGAAATCGGACACTAATAATAATTCTCTTTAGTTATGAGAGATAAATATTTTCTGTAACCGTTTCTAGCAACACTAAGATCCTGTCTTTGTACTCCCATTTTTTAACTATTGCCACATTTTTCAAGCATTTGGGTGCATTCTTCCATTTAGGGGAGCTTCCCGCACACCCTCCCGCGCTTTGGTCATCCACCAAGATATTTGGCACTTAAATTCCCAAACGGAAGAAAGAATTTTTCTCGTAAAAATTGACCTCTAACGCCACTATAAGAGAGCAACAGAGACATTCTGATGCAACGAGGGAGCAACCTCGACGAGCCTTTTGCCACTATGCTTGAATTCTGCATCATTATTTTGCCAACTATTCACAATAGAGCATAATATAATTTGCTCTGGCCGACTGTCTTCTAGATTTGTTATTTATTACGCCAGTATATGGCTCACTGATGACCATCTCCAACTTATTATCGAACTGCCGTTATATAGGGCTGTCTGTCATCTACCAAATTTACATTGCATTTTGCGAAGCCACTTCTCAATGGCTGACTCTAAGAGCAGCCTTCAATGCCGTCTGTCGTTCGCCAACATCACGGTCTTTTCTAAACACAATCTATCCTTCAGCATAAGCTTACTTACCTTAGTATTGAAAGAGAGAATCGAGGCATTAAAAGCTGGTGATAAGATTCGGTTAATTAATAAGTATAGAGATTCCACAAATACATATATGCCATCTAGTAAACATTGGTTTCATCGCAGATTGCTCAATGAGGTATTATTAGCATTATAATATTCAAGAATAATTTTTACATATTATTTATATACAAACAGTAAATAATGACTACCCCAACAAACACACACACACATATATATATATATATATATATATATATATATATATATATATATATCTTAAAATACATTCATGCTATTGTTAAGTTTATTTGCATATATATATATATATATATATATATATATATATATATATATATATATATATATATATATATATATATGATAAATGCACAATAACGTTCTAGTCAATGCGGTTAGGGAAGAATAATAATAAGAATTGCTTAATCCACTAGATGCGTCTCCTGGAGTTCCTGAAGCCTCTTCATGAGCGTTAAATATAAGGCTATGCAACTAGCAAATTTGAAAAAAGAGCAATTTGAAGGGGATTTTTGTATTAGCCAATGTTGAATTTTGACAGCAGGCGTGGAATATGAATGTCCCCGCGGATCTTCGCTTTTATATTTTGGGGAATACATGAACAATAACGCTTTAGTCAATGCGGTTAGGTAAGGGTTATAATTAGAATTCGATAATACTCTAGAAAAGTCTCCTGGAGTTACTTAGCCCTCATCAGGAGACTTTTCTATCGGATTCAGAAATGTTTACTATAATTTTGTTGTTCACTTATCCACAAAATTAGAAAAAGGGAAATTCATATTCCCCGTTTTTAGTTAAAGTCAAATGTTAGCTTATATAAAAGGCTTATGGAAATATCTCTTTTAGAGAAATGGATTGCTGCCTAGCCGTATATGTAACTGCATATATATATATATATATATATATATATATATATATATATATATATATATATATATATATATATATATATATATATATATATGTATATATATGTATATATATATATATATATATATATATATATATATATATATATATATATATATATATATATGTATATATAAATATATATATATATATATATATATATATATATATATATATATATATATATATATATATATATACATACATATATACACTACGGAAGTCTCGTTCCTCGACCATCTTCACGTGCGTTTCATATAAAACAAAGCAACCATTCACTTTTCTAAAAAGAGAAATTTCAAGAAGCCTTTTGGATAAGCCAGCATTTAACTTCAATAGCAAACGGAAATAAATGTGAGTTTTGCACGTAGAACTTCGCCCTTACTATTTTTAGATAAATGAAGAATAATGTTTAAATCAATGCGGTTTGGTAAGGGTATTATTAAAAATTCTTTAATCCACTAGACAGGTTGTCTGAAGTTCTTCAACCCTCTTTAGGAGAGTTACATATACGCCATAGCAACCATTCATTCATTAAAAAATATAAATTTCAAGAAGACCTTTGTATAATGTAACGTTTAACTAAGAGGAAACGGAGAAAAGGTGAATTTTGCCCGTTTACACAAAAGGCTTCTTGAAAGTTCTCTTTGTCGAGAAATATATGGTTGCCTTGTCGAATATGTAACGCTCCTGACGAGGGTTGAGCAACTTCAGGTGACTTAGCTAGTAGATTAAGGAATTCTTATTATTATCTTTATTTACCCTCATTAAATTGAACGTTAATCTAGATTTATCAAAAAAATTAGAAAGGTGGAAGATCCACGGGCAAAATTCAAATTTTCTCATTTTTATGTTGAAGTTAAACGTTAGCTTATTCAAAAGGCTTCTGGAAGTTTCTCTTTTAAGAGAAATAGTTGGTCGCATTGTCGTATATGTAAAGCTCCTGAAGATCGTTAAGGAACTCCAAGAGCCTTCTCTAGCAGAATAGGGAGTTATTATTGTTACCCTTACCTAACCGCATTGACTTGAACATTATTGTTTAATTATCAAAAGATTAGAAAGGGAGAATTTGAATCACATTTTCTCCCATTTATCCAAAAATTTAGAAAGGCTGAAGCTCCACGTGTAAAATTAAAATCTTCTCCGTTTTCGGTTTAAGTTAAACGTTAGCTTATATAAAAGACTAATAAAAATTTCCCATTTTAGAGAAATAGAATATGTAACGGATTAAGGAATTCTTTTCATTAACCTTATCTAACCGCATTGAATTGAATATCATTGTTCATTTATCAATACATATATATATATATATATATATATATATATATATATTTTGTGTACATCATTTATTTACAAGTTTATTAAAATTAAGAATCTTAAGCAATAATTTGGATATTATTAAAATTTTTATAGACACAAATGGCTTATATAAAAGTTTTAGAAAATTAAATAATATGAAATGCCCCCAAAATGTAAGAAATTTATATAAAGAAAGACAACTCATTTCATACAATTACCAAATTTTCTCTACTATCGTTTCAAAAGGATGCATAATTAGCCATTTCGGATTGATTATTATTTTCAATTCCCTTTTTCATTTTTAAAGTCATTTGCGTGATTTTTTATTTACCTCAAACCTAAAAACTCTAAAACAGGACTTCTAAAATAATATATATCTATAACATTTATTAATTGAAATAATCTAAGTCATTTGAATACTGAGAAAGTGGAATTAGTTTGCATTTTTTGGTGAATAAATTGTCAAAACCATTTAAATAGTAAAAAGTATCCATATCACTTAATAATAAATTATCAAACCGTTACTTCAAAAGCAGAGAAAGTGCATTGTATTCACTTCCAAAACTTTAATATTTCAAAATCCACTTTCTCAAGTGGAGTAATGTCAAATACTTGGTTAAAAACTAATAAATAGCTTAGATTATATAGTACAAAGTCTAGTTTGGCTTTACAAATTTGTTATACTCTCTTTGCTTCCAAGTTGAGACTTTGAATAAAGAGCAAATTTAGCTTCTGTTTCAGCCATGGATCCAGACATGATTTTCTTGCCTCTATCCATTCTCTTAGATGGGGTATGAAGAATGACTTGCTCAGCGGAAAAAATCTGTTCTTTGACCCCCGTGCCAGGATAACTCATTTTCTGTAACCGCAAAATAATAATGGTCATGGTTAATATGAATGGTCATTAGAGGTGCTTATCTTTACTTGATTTCTTTACCCTTATAATTAAGCTATGCATTCCCACTTAGAGTGAAGAGGAAAATTATTTTAAATTTAGTCTTTAGTAATATGATTTAAAGACGTTATATATATAGTTTAACGGTAGATCACGATCAGAAAGTGAAAGACGTTAATTATTGATAATTAAATAATACCCGAATTTATGAGAAGAAAGGGAATTATTATTGCAGTTATTGACAATATATATAATCATCAAAGTCATTTTTGACATAAATTTCTTGTAAACATTCGTACCGAAGGTAGTGAATTTTTAAGTAATGAAAAATTGTGGAACGAGAAGCCATACAACTCTTATAAACTTGCCTCATTTGGCAACGAGGTCATGCCTTCACGCGGAAACATTTACACAACAAAAGTAGCCCAAAATTCGTCTGGGAGATTAAGTAACCTGAGGGGGCGAAATTCTCTTAAACGATACCCCAAACCTTTTAGAAGGGAATGCAGCTGCGTTAAATGGGTGTTCTGGAGATAAAATCATAATGAGAAAGAAGGAAAAAAAGGTATATATAGATAGTCGAAGGAATATAACTCATATTAAATGCATTCTCTTAATTCTATTGAATAGTCTTTCAACGTTATAGCCGCGTTTTAGCACACCTTGTAGAAATTACACATATAACTATGACTCTAAAAATAAAGTTCCCATGTAGCCCAAGGTAATTAAGGAACAGGCAGGGAGCATATCCAAAATTGAAATAAGATGCTTCAATATTGAACATTTAAAAAACTTGTATGCAGCCGACTTCTTCGAGCGTTAAATTTTGATGTAAGTTGCTTACTTTAAAAAAAAAACTGCTAAATATTCTGTAATGTTCAAAGAATATTACTATGGGCATGGTAATTTTTTAAACGTAAAATAGAAGGGACGAAGTTAGGTATTTTTATATTCTCTGAACTCAAATTCATAAATGCATTAAATTATGTCTAAGGCAACACTTTCGAATCATTCTTTGCAGCAGAAAAATTACCTAGACATTCCCCACTAAAAAATTGCCACAAAATCTTTCATGTCCAAAACGAGTAAAAGCAAGGTGGTTACAAATATGTAAGAGGGTTTCTTCCACTAGCTAAACTTAAAAGCAAAACAGAACAAAGGAGCCACCTCAGAAATATACTGTATGGTGGAAATGTTGTGGCGATCAGAGTAACAAAGGTAGGCTAACACGCTTTTCCTCGAAATGAGTTATTTCAAAATACACCTTCTTCATGACGATCAGAGAGAATTATTGGCTATATATTGAATTTTTCAATAAATTGAATCCATTACAAAAATGTTAGATGAATGCATTTTTTGTTAACAGGAGACTGGACTACGGCCTCTTATTAGGTTTGTAGACGCCACTGGCATGGCTGACAATAAATTGTATGTCCTTTAGAAATTATTTGCTTTTGTTTTGATTGACCTCCGAAAACATCGAAGTTATTGACTGCTAGAAATAAATTTAGCAGATGGTCTAGGTATATTTTTCACTGAATTATTGCAAGGAAAGAGATTGGAATTTTATGCTTAATAAAAAAATATTCACTAATTTTTTAAACAATATTAATTGAATATGCGAAAGAATATGATAACATATAAAAGTTTGAATTTTTCACTTTAGCGGAAATTTATAATGCGAATTAATTTAATATTATCGCAGTGAATAAAATATCGGTTTACTCTATGCACTCTGGAAACACTAATAATAGAAAATTATAGCTAAGCTTTTCATTATAGTTATGTTAAAATTAGTGATAATGCGGGAAGTGAATTACTTGTTCTTTCTGTTGAGTAACTTTATAAGAGAAACGCATAGGACTTTTAGGGCAATGTAATAATAAGCTTCGAGTAGTTTTCCTCGTTGATGAGGGAATAGTAGCGATTAGCGGCAAACATCACCTTGGATTCCAGGAAAAATTGAAAGCGTCTTATTAAGCAGGCGTTTCCTTCTTGTTATCTTAGCGTATAAGAGAAGTGGATTGGTGACTGAAATGAACTCTATGAATTGAACCCTGATTCATCATGCTGACTAGTTTCCTCCTTCACAAAGTAAGGAATTCCTGAGGCCCCTTTTTAGAAAAGACATGAGTAGAAAAAGAGAAAAACGCAGAGCTGGTTCGCTTATATTTATCTGGCTCCGAGTGACGGCCCGAAGCTAGGCCATACTCTTCTGTGCAAATCACGTGGGAAAGCCAGGATTTACGTTGCCTACAAGTGCGCCCGCCCCCGCCCTGAATTTTCTAGTAGGAAAAGATGGGAGATTAAGTGCGAAAAGTGACTCATTCTTTTCGGTTGTCTTGAAATTTATTTTATTTTGCAGGCTAATGGCATGGAGAAATGCTTACATTTTTCATGCCATTAGCCTTCCTAATAAAAAAGATTCAAGACCTAAAAGTCAGGCTCAGGTGGTATTGTGAATATATTTAGGAAACAGAAAAGAGCAAAAAGAAGAATATTCAAAGATTTTGTTAAAGTGAAAGGCCTTTTGTATGAGATATAATAGATATTTGTTATTGGGGAAAAACAAGAGAAAGTAAAGAGTTTTAAAGTTTTGATGTATGAAGAAAGAAACAGGTATGAAAGAGGTTCAGTTGATTCATTAGCCTCCCGTTGTCTGGTTAGTATTTGGTTCATACAGGCATCTAGTTTACTAGAGCATTGACGAAGGTAAAACCTATAGAATATGGAAAGAGAACTAATATCATTGTATAGGCCAAGGACTCAATTTAAAGGTTAGACTTGGCCAGTTTATAAGACGGATAGGGTTGGATTCAACTTTATTAAGTAAGTGGATAGAGATAAAATGACGCCGTGTTACATAGGTCTCCATATCCTATGTAGCTGCTCTTATGAGATGAGAATGGTGAGGTTATGTCACTGAACATTTGAGTCCTAACAAAGTGCGCAAGTGTAGCTCGATGCAAACAACCTTTTTTGGGGTGAGAGGATTTAATCCCTGGATGAGAAAGATGGTACAGCGCACAAAAACATCTTCACGGGAGGCTACGGGGCACGGCGTTCCCCACTATGAAGTTTGGAAGAGATCTTTTAAAAATAGATTCCTGGTTTAGGGTTCTTAAAGGATTTACTGTAGTAATATATCACATATTCAGTGATGCTCCTACAATCAAAAAAGTAATATTAATATTTTAAAGCATGTCATTATTTAGAATTTTTAGCGGTTTTATCATAATTTTGCCTTAACTTGCATTAGTTTTTTCTAGAAAATCGGTTCATTTCATTCTTATACGAAATCTACAAATCGTCCTCGCTCTTTAGTTTTTTTCGGATTAAAACTAATTTTTTCACTCTATACACATATTTATATTTGTTTCTGATTCTTATATTGTTCTAGCATTATTAAACATCAGTTTTGCAATCTTAACACTAATTCTTCACTGTAGAGGTGTATTAAATTGCAAATGCCTACCTTAAAACTGACTTGTGTATTATTGTCGGAAATGATGTGCTTCGTGTATTCATTTAGTTAGATATTTCTGCATACGTGTTACCGGCATTGCAAAATTAAAAATAAACTTTATTTTTTTCTTTCTTATTCAGAAAAGATGCGGAACAATGCATATGCTTACAAATCGAATTCGATTTTTTTATTTATCCTATAAAGTTCTAGATAATAAAAAATTCTGCTAAAACGATTACGAAAGTTTTATTGGACGTCAACTTCCATATGCGTTTTCAGAAATTGAACACGTGCATGTAAGCATCTTACTCAATATGTTTATCTATAACCATTTAAATTTCCAACGAGACCTATTAATGATAAGTTCAGCTGCGGTCAAAAGTTTTCTAACACCAAGGAAATTTTAGGAAAATAGATAAATGAAGGGTAAAAAAGTTTGTCTTTGCACATTTATATGAATATTACAGTGAAATAAAGAGGAATAAATAGCAACAAGTTTGATATGCACCAAACAATCAACAAGAATGAACAAAAACAGTTTGAAAAAACGTGTAACATCAGTAAAAAATAACAAATAAGCATATTAAGCTCTGTAAAAGTTGCACCAACACCAAACTGAGAGATGAAGCCCAAGTTAGTATGTATTTTGAGCCCTGTGTTAGTGATGAGACATTGATTTTTCTAGGCCTACTCTCCATAATGGTGTGATACTGAACAACTCGATAATGACTAGAGTTTCTCATATAGGGCTAGCACACGACATATTACTGTTTATTTCAGGTCCTCCCACATTTTCTCCAGTGGATTCTCATCCGGAACGAATGTAACGTTGACGCTGAGGGCTGCATGTAATCTCTCAAGACAGCCTGGTACTTCTCTGAATTCTTGTTGCTAAAACAAATGGTGAGAAGTCTCTCTTTCCTTGTACTTAATATTTGTTTTCCCCTCTCCTTAGAGAGCGGCCACTATGTTCTACTGTTCGAAGTATGCGCTCTCAATTCCCCTGATGTCTGGCCTCTTGCGTACCGTAACTAGTTTGTGGTCAAAAGCAACTATATTGTGTACTAGGTGGCTCATGAGTCATATCCACATTGACGCTTATTCCAGTTGGGGTAAAGCCAGTTGACATCGCTGCTGCTGAAAATTGATGAGCGACTTCTGGCGGGCTTTATATGACTTTAAGTAATGTGCAAGCTGTCTTCCATGGACTGTTCTGTCGGATACATTAACCTGAATTCCCTCTATCCATTAAAATGCAGCTTGACTGCGGTATTTATGCGATTCTGAAGGCTAATGCGCCCCAGAGAGCTGTCCTTACGTTGTAAACTGAACCTTTTTTTCCCTCAATGAGGTAAGTCTTGAATGTTCCAACGCTAAGAAACTCTTCAACACTTCTGCAAGAACTGAATATGAACTACCTAGAATCCTGGAGATTTTTTGACTGCTGAGACTATCATCGTGCAGCATGGGTATCAGATTCTTTTCTGAGCACTATAATTGCGTGTTTTTACCATCATCATAACATGATCAGATCCTGTCGATATGGAATATCATATTGATCAAATATGAGGTGTTATATGAATACATTTTGAAGGTAACATAAGGCATCCTGATATTAGGATTACATAGATTTCAATAATAAAACCATTTTAGATATTTAAAAAGGTTATTAGGAAGCTTGTACTTTGATTTTGCTTTCTAGATGAATTAAAAACATGCATGCAAACCTTAACAAACATATTCATGAGCATATCCATGAAATAAAAATTATAGGTATCCGAAATATTTTGCCTCTGATATACATACTAGTATATAAAAGCACTGGTTTTGCCATTTATAACGTATCTTATAGTCTTTATGATGTGAAATAAATATAAAATACTAAATTAAACAAGACTACTTGGTGCATTTAAACTTCTGCCTTTTCACGAAACTGCACAAATTCTATGGCTCACGATGGTCTTTTCATTTTTATGACATCCTTCCTGCGAAGGAAATAAAAACACTCTATTGTCTTTTTGTGCACTCGCCCCTATAAGGAGGGATTATTGAAGAAAAGTTGTGGAAGCAACTAGAGAAATTTTTGTCAATTTTAGACAAAAAGAAGTAGAATGTAGATGGTTAATGTTTTAAAGTTGGCCCCCACTTATTCGCACACTTCGTCGCCTGACTCATAAGAGACCTACTGTATAATGTGGAGTCACAGCCATATAATGCCTAAGCCATACTAGGCCAAAGAGTGATATGGGAGAAAATTTACTGAAGAATTTACATGGGGACCAAAACTATACAAAAGTACAAACTTGAATCCCTTAATGAGCTTCTCCACATATAATAAATAACCACCGTTAAGGCAGTAGGGAATTGTTTCTCTCTCTGCAAGATATTCCGCCATGGGGTAAAGTGGGTATATAATAATAAATTTCTGTGGTGCTTTATAAGCCGTTGTCTACCTCAGACAGACTAGATTTGAAAAATAGTTTGGCAAATGAATTTTGTCTTAAGCATGCTCTTGAAGTAACCATGAGAGGGATATGGGCATATAGTTAATGTAGGGAAATCGATATCCCAACTTAAAACTGAGGCCCTATTCCGTCACCACAACTTCCTGGCATTGTGGAGCGTAAACGGATTACTTAACCCCTCTCCCCTCGCCTCGAGGACCTTCTCAAACCACGAGATTCTCGAATCATCAAGTTTTGGGTCAGGCGAGCCTAACATTGGTTGTTAAACCAGCAATATTTTCCCTAACAGTTAGTATTTAATTTCACTTCATAGACAAAATTAGCAGAGCGTCGACCAAAAACCAGAAGATGCCTTTAGGGGTAAATGAAAGGCGTTCGGCGAAGAGCCATCCGAAGAGGAGGCTTAATTCCTCAGACATCATCCCCCCCTCCTTCTCTTATCCCCCAGTGGGGTGATGAAGTATATAGGCGGATAACTATAGAAGAATGAGAGAAATAGAGTTAGTCATCGAGACAACGAAGTCCGGCTAGCGTGCCCGGCAACCCAAAAAAAGGGACAGAGAAGAAGCTCATCCTGAGCCAGTTCCTGATGGTCACACCAAAATAGTTTAGCTTGTATTGAGAAATAAGCTCAACCATCTCTCGTTAGAGAAATCACTTATCCCGGTTTACAACAAAACCCAGAGATAGTCCTCGCAATTGAGGAATACCCCAAAGTGAACTTCCTCAAACACTCCCCATTCGTCAAAGGTTTCACTCGTTTGCTCATCGCTCGTCAGTGCGAATTATTCCAAGATTAACCAGAAGATTGGAAGAAACATACGTTCCCAGTCCCGTTGTTGAAATCATCGGACTAAGACAACGTGCTTAACGCCATCCGTCGCCTGCACCGAAATCACCTGTTTCTTCAAACCTGTCCCCGTGCCAGTCAAACATCTGGAGTGTCTGTGAACCCGTCTACGCGTCTGGACGCAAAAAACATTCGTGTGTCCACATAAAAATGGCGGCCGAGGTCAGTCCCCAGCCGGGCTCACGAGTGGTTGTTTTAAAGGTAAATAAATTTCATTATTTTTTTAGAAGTGATGCTTTAAAACGAGATGAGTCACTAGTCTATGGCTAATTGGTACTTATTTGTGAATGAGATGAAAGATGAATTGATTTTCTTTTAAATAAAGTGTTAGAGTTTGATAATAGTTTGACAAGATTTTGATAATAATTTGAAAATAAGAAGCAATTTGAACGGAGTCTGCATATTGCACTCTAAAAGGATTTTTTCTGATGTGACAGTACGTGAAAACAAAACTAAAGTTTCTTGCACTTTACTTTTTAATGTAAAATGCCTAAATTGACACCGTTAATTTCAAACACTTTATAGATGTCATTTAACTGAGGACATGCTAATTTGAAAAGGTGTGATGAAATGCTAAAGGAAACTCTCGCCCCATAGATGTACTGTCTCCTTAAAAAAAGTAACCGCGCCCAATCACTGGGTTGGCGCACGCTAATTTATACGTAACTTTCTGCACTCTGGTTTTGGAAAATATTTAACTGGCCTAAAATGTGCGACACAAGCTCGCCAAAGTAGGGTGGGTGGGGGCAAGATCGAAGGAACTGCCCTAATGAAATTACGCTTATAAAATTGACTTTCCACTAACATAAAACAAATTATGAGACAGGAGGTTTAACCTCATCAAGAAGATAAACAATGACCACCCAAGTATCCCAATTGAAAACACAACTCTAATCTATTACTGTTGATCCATAAACAAAAAAGAAATACACAGACACGTGAAAAATAGACGAGCAAAGAATGGTAGAGAGACGAAAGAGCAAATGGGGAAATTAAACGGTCGAAAAGATTTTTCTAAAAACTTCTCTCTCAAGAAAATCTTCGAATCATTAAAAGGCTAAAAGTTAAACAGAACTTAAATCAAGAGTTTAGTGTATTTTTAAAATTTTATTTAAGCATTAATGCAAATTTTGAAGCTTAAAAACTTAAATATACACTTCATTATTTTTGAAATTTTTACTTTAATTGACATTATAGCTAGAACCAAATGTTTAAGTTTAAAAAGCTATCCTTGTTTCTCATATTTTGATCAAACATGATAATGTTGGAAAGCAATAGGGCAAAGTTCTAAGGCAACAAATCAAATTGAATTCAACGGGACAACAATCTTTTACAGATTAGCAAGGAAAGTAAACTTTTCCTACTTTTTCTGGTAGAAAATCCAGCCTTATTCTTAAATCTTTAATCAGATAACTCTAAACTAGACATACATTATAGGCTTAAAGATACCTTAAACAATCTTTCAGGTGAGTGCACTAAAACATATTCAGTATTAGAGTAGGCTCCATTGGATTATCTAATGCGACTAAAAATTTTTTAACAAATTATGTCGAGTTTGATGTTTTTGAGAAGCAACAAGGCAGATAAGAAGGGCCATTTATTTCCAGCGGTCCATCGCTGTTTTGTTCAGAAGAAAATACACTGCTCACGGTGCAGCTAGTTATATGTCTTGATGCTCAGAGTTTCCTTAACTGAGGCAACCAAGAAGCAAAAGAGGATTCCTTTGATCTCAGTGTGTATGTGTGACTTAATAGGCTGTGGGTAATTTTTTGTAGAAGAAAAAGAATGTGGCCGCGAAAAGGAGCATCCCTGAAAGCTGTATTAAACAATCATCAACTGCTGATTGAAATAGCCCCCAAGAAAACAGTCTATTCCCTTAATTAGATCTTTTAAATTGAATTGATAGTAGAATATCTCACCTGTGATAAAGATACGAGTAGCACTCGTCAGAATACGTTTTCCCCCTGGAGGTTGTTTCGACAAATATTTTAGCCTTATTTTTATAGTTCTAGGCAAGATAATGGCCTCTGTTTCTCCATTGAATTTTTTTCAGAAGACCCTCTGAAGATTACGCTTGTGTGGTTGTGCGTGCAGCTACTCCTTAATGGTAACCAACGAAGTACCAATAGATCTTACATTGAGAATATTTATTTTGAAGTTTTTACAGCCACTTAAACACGAGAAATTGAATTGAACAGTGTGCTCGGTTCGAATCCCAACGCAGTATGGATTTTTCGGACTAAGTAATAACTTTTTACGAAGAAAAAATTATCCCGTTTTTTGTTTCTTCCGATATTCTGAATTTATTTCATCATTCTTTCGCGCTTATGAAAGATATTATACACTGTATAGTCGCCGCGTGTTTAACTCAATTTCTCTTTTATCCTTTGAATTCTCAATTAAATTCTCTCTTTTTCACATTCTAATGCTCGGTTTAATCGAGATCAAAGCGGTTGCTCGCTGCCTCAGTGTGCTCGGTTCGAATCCCACACCAGTACGGATTTTTTCGAAGTAGGAAATAACTTCTTCCAAAGAAAAAATTATCCCGTTTTCTGTTTCTTGTGGTAAGCTAGATAAATATATATATATATATATATATATATATATATATATATATATATATATATATATAGCTTGGTTATGGATGGTCACAATGGAGTGGAGAAGCGCTCAATGAAAGGGGTCGGATGGGAGGTATCTGACCACACGCGTTTCAGTCGTATACAGGCTGGGATCGAGGGAGCAGAACGTTTTTGCCGTAGAGGCGTAGTTTTCTAACTGTCATTCTGTCATCGCGGTGCAACCTGCCTTTCGTCATTATTTCGAAGTTCCCCCTAAAGCCGTCTTCCTTATTGTATATCGAATTTATTGTAGAAGGATGCCTTCAGGCAAAGGGAAATGTGGCCATAAGAAAGAAAGATGCTACGACGACCGTTAAAACACCTGAAAATTTCGAATGAGTTCGTTGGTCTATCCTCCGGTATACTAAATCTTCTGCTTGTAAACTTATAGTTGGCCTTAATATGTCGGGACGTTCTCTTCGTCGACTTCACGCAAGGGGAAAAAGGTTTGAAATTTCTGGCCTAGAATTTAGGGCTTTTTACCTTTCCGTTTTTTTCTGTCTTCTCAATAAGGATTGCCTTCATTGTGCTACCTTCTAGTCTCCTTGATTCTATTGTTCTTCCTGTTTCTTGGCTCATTGGTCATTAACAATGGTCTGCAATACAAGCTTTCTCTCATCAAAAGGAATTTGAAAGGCAGAAATTAAATATGGCAAAAGCCCTGTGGTGGATGTTACCAAACGCAGAAGTTGTATTTGTTTTTTCTTTCTCTCTCTCACATATATATATATATGTATGTTTTATTAAAAGCCACCGCTAGTTTCGAATTAATAATTCTTTTTTCAATCATCTCGATTTGTCCTATATTAATTAGCCTTTTCCTCATTGTTTAACCTGTGGATAAGCGTAGCGAATCTCATCGGAGACTGATGTTTGTTTTTTTGCCAAAGGTAAAAGTAAATTAATGTAATTTAGCACTTTCTTTAATTTAACTGTCGCGGATCGATACATCGAGTAGCATTTTCAGAGTTAAAATGGGGAATTATTACAAAGTATTCAGTGTATATATGTTACAAAATGTATTAACAAAATTATGAGCGAAGCTATACACGTATAGGCTGGTTAGATCCAGATGATAAAAGGTCGGAGAAAGAGGGAGCCAGAGAGGAAGGGGGGAATTAAGCTGCTTGCCAGATGGGATTAGTCGCCAGGAGCAGCTCTTAGTACACCTGTCCCTCTGTTTGTTTTTTTTGCGCTGGGGAGGACTTTATTGGAGTTAGACTGTATGTTTAAATTCGGTTGCTTCTCTTGGATATATATAACTTCAAGGAAGAAGAGTTGGCGTCTGTTGGGAGCACAGTCTAAAATTTTGTTTTTTTCTTCTATCATTTTTCAGTTGAGGCATGTTCCGTATATTTCCTGTGTATGTTTTTTAGGTGCAGGTTATTCAGATTGTATGATATTCTTCTTGAGAGAGTGGTTTTGGTCATGCCGATATACGAGTTAGGTAGTTGCTCATAGTCTCCTAATTTACATGTGTACTCGTATATCAGATGTTTCCTTTTTTCGGGTGTAGCGGGGGTTTGGGGTTATATTTCAGGAAAAAAGTCGAAGTACGTCTATTTTGATAGTAGATGATTAGAGCGATCTTTTTCTCGGCGTTTATGGGTTTTATTTCTTGGTCTATGATGTCCTTGATGGATCTTTCATCTGCTTGGTGTTCTGTGCTCATAGTATTCTTGTAAACCAGTTTTGTAATAGCCTCATTATCCGTATTCCTGTTCTTCTGGGGTTCTGAGAGATACCACCTGTCCTTTTTAATTTTTATGGCTGTTTGTATTTTTTTATTGCAAAATCGGTTATTTACGAGTACTTGAGGGGCTCTCTCGAGTTCTTTGTGTGTGTCCTTCCATGTGGTACAATGGGTAAAAACACGATTGATGTACGACGATATCACGCTTGTTTGGTAGCGCTTAGGACATTCGATGTATCCATTCATGCAAAATCCCAGGTTGGTGGGTTTAACATAAACTTCAGTTGTTATTGTTTCATTGGTATTGGTATTGAGGATATCAAAGAATGGTAATTGGTTGTTCTGGATTTCTTCGATGGTGTAGTTGAGGGACGAACATTCTTTAAATTTTTTTTACCGATTATGTATTTCTTCTTGTGTTTGTACGTTGATGTAGATGTCGTATATGTACCTACAGTAAATATGGGGCTTGGGTACTCTGGAGAAGACCCTTTTTACAACCACTCCCATATAGAAGTTAGCAAAGAGAACTCTTAGGGGAGAACCCATGGTGCCTCTATCAACTTGCAAGAATTGCAAACAGAGTGATAGGTGTACTAAAAGCTGCCCCTAGCCCCCTACCCCACTCCCTCTATGGCTACCTACTTCTCCGAACTTTTATCACCTGGATCCAACAAGCCTATACGTGTATACCTTCGTTTGTAATTTTGTTAATACATTTTGTAACATATATAAACTGAATACTTTGTAATAATTCCCCATTGTAACTCTGAAGATGGTACTCTATGTATCGAAACGCCTCAGTTAAATTAAAGAAAGTGCTGAATTACATTAATTTACTTCTACCTTTGGCAAAATAACAAACATCAGTCTTCGATGAACTTCGGTACGTTTATCCACAGGTTAGACATTAAAGAATAAGCGAATATGAGGCAAATCAAGAAGATTGAAAAAGAATTATTAATTCGAAACTGGCGGTCGCTTCTAAAAAAACATGTTATAATGAAAATGTACTGCCCAAATTCACACGTATATATATATATATATATATAAATCAGTGTGAGTGATTTGCCAGAAAGCAAAATTTAATTTTTGAAGCAAATGACGAAATATATTCCAAGCATCTTTATATATCCATTTACATATTTTGAATTAGTACACATTGAGCTTGTGGGCTCATCATCTGGTTTCTGGAAAGAGAGGAAAACTCGTAGACAAAGTTAAACTAAATGAGCTTTAAATTACATAATTGAGGATAGTGTAATATCTGTACAAATTAAGCTATTTTAAAAACAATCCTTAACTGCAAGCGATTATATAATTTAACTGATGACTATTTGAACAATAATAATGATATTGTTTTGGTAGGTTGTGCATTTTACAGAAGAAGAAAAGGAACAGCAAAAATATCTGAGATCAAAGTTGGTTTTAAGAATTTCAAATATAGCACTTATTCTATCATAATTATTCTCTGGCATATTTCCATATTTGAAGAGTAACAGGCCTCCAACAATCATACAGTGTTGCAGATGTATGACACCGAAGGACACTGGACAAATAAACTTGTAGATAACACCAAACTACCAAACCATTTCCTCTAATATTTAAGTTATTATAATCCCTTCATGTAAGTAATTTAAAGCTAAATTTCTCATTTTTGTTAATTTTGCTAATTAGTTGTCATATATTCCCAGAAACCAGGAGATGAGCGCTCAAGCTCGAAACTTATTTACTTCGAAAAAATAGATTCAGAAAAAATGGTTTGATTATTTTTTGGAATTTGCTTCATCTAAAAATTATATATATATATATATATATATATATATATATATATATATATATATATATATATATATATATAATTGAAGACATACTAACTACTGGGTATTGCAAAAAGTGTTACTCTACTCTCGTTACGGCGTTCTTATCAAAGGAAAGAATGATGGTTGTGATTCAGTTAGACAAATCTTTATTGGTGTATCATATGGCGGCTCTCCGTGACAAGTACGCGCTAAAGGCGACTCTCTGCGCACACGTTGCCACGAAGATCTTCCACTTGTTGACAGGCACGTGGTTGACGTTAGGATATCGCTGGTCGATGATGCTGTGGCGAACTTTGTAGGGCTTACCCCTTGACCTGCGCCAACATATTGTAGTTTAGGGGATTGAGGACCAACTGGGATAACCAAAAGATTTCAAATAGAAGCTTTTTTTCAGCCCCTACCACTTCTGCACCGTCTTGGCCATGTGAGCCGGGGCACCATCGTGCTGAATGAAGTAGTCTGCATTCTTTGTCAATTTTCTCACTCACTGCAGGACTATCGTGTCCAAGATGTCCCTCTACTCCGAAGCAGTTTGCCTGTAACCCTCCGCGAACCACACTGGAGGCATCTTCTCAACATTTTAAACCACAACGCGAGCAGCATCACATAATCTTGGTACATGGTCCTAGATATATAGCGGGCTTTTTAGCCGTCCTGGCCAAAGCTTGCCAAGCGGTCGTTCTTTTTTTTTTAAGCGGATCAAACTTGAAGTTGTTTCAATCATAAAAAAAAAGAAAATTCGATTGCCATGACTCTTTAAGTCTTTGAAAAGGTGGCGAAAGCTCTCCCGATGTTATTTTCTCATACCATCGGTAAACAGGGGCTTTTCCTGTCCCCTCAAGGTTTTTCAGCCCTCCTCATTAACAACCCTGATCAGTGGGGCCACCGCTATGTTTTTCCTTGTGAGCGAGATTTTATATTGAGCAGCGGAGCACTTTCTAAGGCCTTTCTCACAGCTAAAGGGTTAATAATTTGAGATCTGAGAGAAATCGGTCGAACGTTAAGGGCTTTTCACTCCTTATCCTTCTCCGGGACTCAATAGACTGTCTTTCTGGTGAAGAGACACCTGCATATAATAGTAGGTCGTTTTAATGAAAATTCCTGGAAAAGTATTGCCTTAAGTTTGTTTAAATTGATTTTTTATACAACACCCGTAAACCACATTAAAGATGAAAAAACAAGTTTGTCAGAACTTTTGCAAAACCCGGTTGATAGCAATAGTTTTACACTCTAACGTTTGTTAATACAAATGTTTCTGCCCTCATGTTTATGTATATACTGCACATCTTAAATGCCCTGGGGCATGATAATGCTATGGCTTTGAATTTTGTTCATTGAATGATAATGGACTGTCAAGAAATTATTGTTATTTTATAAGAAAATAGAACAATAACAAATGTATAAAATATGAGTTTAGATAGACACTATTACTCATTATTATTAACAACTCTCTCCCACCGTTCAGAATTTTAAATTACCTCCATCTCATCCATATCATGATATACATTGATATAATGTATTACATTATAAAACGTTGTCACTAGCTCTTTAATTCCCTATCTTTAAAGGAATCTTAATTACTTGCAAACGAAATCTTATTCAGCGGCAAAATTTTTGCTTCTTTCTTTTTTAGGCATCTTTTACAATATTAACTATATGTCATGTAGAAGCGCAGACACAAGAGACGATGACAAAAGCCTGCTTTAGTGCAATAGCACTCTCTCATTTCCCCATATTAAGGGCAACAATAACTTAATTTACATCAGAAATAACAAGCGTTTATAAATATTAAAAAGAATCGTGCGAACGTTAGAAGCCTAGTGCAATGATTTTTACTGTCTCCTTCGTGATTACACCTAACTCTTTTTTGATTGACCTTCTAGAATGCACCCTCTCTTCTCTAGAATAATTACTTTTAATCTATTAATGTTATGCATCTTAGATACACTTTACTCCCTGAGGTTCCACACTCTCGGTAATTTGATCAAACATTTTTTGGTGGAAATGCTCTCATTTTTTGCTGCCTAAATTGACCGTATTGATCATTGCTGATTTAAATCCATTAGACGATTAATGAACTCTTAATTCATTATTTTTCATACCTTCTCAAATTCATAACTCTAATGGCAAGCCATTCTGCCTTCCTCTAATAAATTTCCGTCCATACCCTCACTGGATCTGTGGATTAAGGGAAATACTTACATTAAGAGGACGTATCCAGTTATAGGGTAGTGTTGCTTTGGCTCCATCCATTGGAACGTCTTGACAAGAAAACTGAGAATTGGATCTTCTCAAATTGTGGGATAAATTTGATCCTAAAGTAGAATAGAGTTGGCAGTGGGGCATACCTAACCTTGAACTAATAACATCGTTTTGCTGGATTAATTTTGATTCTAGGATCAGGCAATTTTCAGTAGAGCGATTGCAAGACGCTTGCTTTGAAGAGCTAAAGTCGCATTGTTTCGGGACTCGTAATTCTTCTAGCTGAATTTGACCATCTGAAATTGGTGAGAGTTAAAATTTAAAAGGCATAAAGAACTAAGACATGGTTACTACATCCTATATCTGTGAATGCAACCTTCAGCTTTAGGAGCCATTGTAAAAGTGCTCCTTATATTGATGGATAGGAACAAGAATTGGCTGCTGGAGGAGGATGTCACTCAGATGTTCTTGATCTCGGTAATGCCGCTCTTGGTGAAACGGCACCCATTCCGCTTAAAAGATCCGCCATTCAGGACGGACTAGTTAGTTGAGGCAGGAAGACTGGGGGAAGGACCTTGGGCCAAGCGCAATTTAACTATGATTAACTAACATTTGATGGAGTATATATCAATAGTCTGCCAGGAAGGAATGCACTGGTACAATTATTCGCATAATGCGACCAAACAACAGTATATATGTTTGCAGGAGAGTAGGTAAGGAATGAACAAAATCTACAATATTTTCCTATGCAGGTAGTTAAAAATACAACGTCAATTTTTTTTTACAAAATAAATGGCTAATTGCGATGAATATGTAGATCCGTAAATAAATAAAGAGACAAAGAAATTATGTACGATATTTAACGCCTTATGGAGGAATAATTTCATAAAGCGATATACTAAAAAATATGACAAAAAAGCTTAAAAAGATACCTCAATACTGCAACATAGTTTTCAATTTTGTATATAGCTTTAGTTAGAATTGGCCAAATAGCTATGAAGTTATTGCCAAATAATTTCGCGGATAACCTTGGGAAGAGTTCGGCAATCATATCATTCGAAAGAGAATGTAGAACAATATAATTGTTTCAAATTTGTTAGAATCAGCCGAATAGTTCTGATGTTATTGCCTAAACAAAATAATTACCGGGCTAACCTTAAGTGAACCTTGGCAATTATATCATTCGTATATAAAACAACATAAGGTTTAAGAATATTTTTAGAATCGGCGGAATAGTTACAATGTTATTACCAAACCCGCAAAAAAAGCAAACCGGGACCCGACGAACCGCCGCCCGACATAGAGACAAAGTCGCACCCGACTAAATATTCATGTTTTTTGTTTTTATTAAGTCTAATTTAATATTGCGAAAGGAAGTCGTTAAATTACTTTTTTATGTAAATCTAGCGTTGCGATTATTTTCAAAGTTATTAATATTTTATTTAATTTTGAATGATGGTTTCATGTTTAAAAGGGTAAAGCGAAATGACGTTCGTGACCAACCATTTGGGTCTTTAGGCTTTCATTTTTATTTTTTTTTATCTAATCAGCCATTGCAGTAGTTAAATATTGGTTTAGCCGTGTAGCAGAATTCAAATCCTAAGTTTAGAGTATAATGGTTAAAGCGGGTTTCTGATGTCTTATTTCAAGAATTTTGAGGAAGAAGGATATTTCAGGTATGGAAACAATTTGACCCTTTGAGCCTCTTCATCCTCTGAAAATCTCAGTATTCAGAAAATAAAAACGGATTCCTGCTTACAGCAATTTTACACATCAAATGAAACAAAAGTCTATTGGTGTTGTTCTGATGGAAACCATACTATATCACTATAATTAGGCCTTAGATATTATAGAGAAAGAAGAAACTTAAGACCATCCAGAAAATACAGTTTGTATGGTTGAACTTACTTCTGGTTTATGAAAAATTAAAAATAATTTTAACTAGAAAATTATATCAGTTTTTTACGACCTGAGATTCTGCAAGCTTCAAATGTGTTGTTTCGATCCTCAGCGGAGAAAATTGATCAGAACATACCCAGTTTAATTACATAATTACGGATATTTCATGAAAAATAAAAGGCAAGGAAAGATTAGAGTGGAGGGAAAGGAAAGATTAGAGTGGAGGGAAAGGAAAATTAACTCATCCCCTGCTCCCATATAAATTAAGTATGAATTATATTCAATCTTCCTTTTAATAATAGGTTCACAAAATTAAAATAATATTAATTTATCATATTTTTTTAAATTAGTGATTTTGGTGCTTTCAACGCATTGCGAGGGTAAATTATCTTAAATGTGAGTAATTTTATGAGAGGTTTGAAGCGGATAATGGTGATCGCTCGTATAAAATGGTTTCATTACTTCAGAGTAGTGAAACCGTTGAGCATTTTAAAGCATTTGATGAGTTGAACATGCGAATTACGATCTCGACGTGAAAGTAAATTAAGTTCCCTCACTCTGAATTCCTATGATAAGCATGAAAAATCATCTTCCCCTAAGATTCAAACCGGTGACCTTACGCATGCACATGTTTCTAAGTCATTTTTACTGTTGAATTATACGAATTATTGATCAACTAAATTAACTCTAGACCAAAATAGCGGATTTCTCGTATAATCTCTAGTTTTTATTGCGTATAAGTAACTTACAAAGATCAGGCCTATCTTTAGGCAAAACCGAATTTATGGACTATAATATAATTTATTGATGTTAATCTTTTTGTCCTCGGAACAAAATTAATAAAAACAAAAAGTCTTAGATCTTATTATGTAATGAGATACAGGGGCGGTCAATGAGGTGTGCAATTCGGATATAAGGAAACGAGATATAAGGAAAAGTGTTCTATTATTTGTCAATATAACTACCCTCGACTTCAATGCACTTGCGCCACTGGTCCCTGAAGCTTCAAATTCCCAAAAACCAGAAATCTCCCAACTGCTGTTCAATCCACTCCTGGACGGCGAGCTGGACATCTTCATCGTCCCCAAACCAGCGTCCACGCAGTGTAGCCTTGATCTGGTGGAATAAAAAGTAGTCGCTAAGCGGCCAGACCTGGACTGTAGGGGGGATGGTTGAGCTCTTCGAATCCGCACTCGCGCAGGGTAGCTTGTGCCGGTGGACTTTGACGACATTAAGGTCGATCATGGGTTGTCAGGTTTCTAGGGACCCAACGGGCAGAGACCTTGGTCATCGCGAACTTGTCGTGGATGATGTTGATAACACTTCCATGTGATATTCCAAGTACTCACTCGATTTCTTCGGCCTTCGGCCATCGATTTTCGAGGATCATCTTCTCCACACAGGCTACATTGTTCTTGTTGGTCACGTCTGACGGACGTCCTGGACGGAGGTCATCTTCAAGGGACTCACAACCATGGCTGAACTCCCTATTCCAGCGAGCAATGGTTGCATAGGAAGGGGCGGTGGCGGTGTACACTTCAACCATGCGTTCATGGATCTGTTTTGCATTCTTGCCTTCCTTGGTCAAAATATCATCACTGCGCGGTGCTCTACCTTCTCCATTGTTGAAAAATTTGTGACTGACGATCTGCGATCAGCTACTTCTTCTTAAATAGACGAGGCAAGAGCGTGCGGCTGCAGATCCTGATTTGTAATAACTTGTTCTAACACCTCCACAAACATCTATCCCCCTTCTTCTGTTTTGCCCTACTGATTCATAAAACTTATTGACCGCCCTTCGTAATAACTGGTCGTTACAGAATTTCATGAATTGGATGCCGGTGGCATCCAATTCACAATAATCGCTGATATTTTCGTCCATTAACCAAACCTATCTATGCCCAATATGCCATAAACTAGCTTATAGTGAATAATAAAAAATTGTTTCCATGTAGCTAATTAGTAGCCGGAGGCAGGGGAGACCAACAGGAAAATAGTGCTTGTAAGAAAAAAACAAAAAGTGAGAAGTTTATTTTGCAAAATAAATTGCTATGTATTAATTCCATCAATGTGTATACGGAAGATTCATACTTTCAGGGAAACGTGAGTGTGACTCTGCTCAAAAGAGGTAGGTATGTGACTCAACAAAGTTTTAACGAATTAACTGTCATGTTCTGAATGGGTCGACCTATACTGCTTATAAAGAGTAAGATGAAATGTTTCCACGTAGTGTGTGAAGAGTAGGACTGGTGTATAAGAGATGTGAGTGCTAGAAGAAAGGTTAATTAAAAGTGACACCTATATAATCAAGTGATTCTAAACGGTGTCCTTGCATATTGTGAATTTTAGATGTTTTTAGTGGACATTGTTTAGTTTAAGTTGACTAAGGTTTGACAACGTAATAAATACAGTCCTGCCATGTTTAAATATAAACAATTAAAAGTTCCTAAATTCTCCTGACCCTGATAATTTGATATGGTTTGGTGCGAGTGTTGCTAAAATTAAATTTGGCAAGAGTAATTATTTATGATAATTCTTCAGCAATTATGTGGAGATAACAAACAAATGCGAATGACTGTTTACAGATAAATAAAAAGATGGCTTTACAGAATAAACTGGCTATAGAATAATAGGTGTAAGCAATAATAATGGATTGATTGTGAATCATGGGTAAGATGGTGTAAAAAACAAAGTTAGAAGTGTTGGGATTTCTTTGTGTAAATTGTAGCTTTACAAATATTTTATTTTCCCAGAAGTATGCAAAGCCAAAAATATAATTAATGAGGGGAGTAAGATTAATGAGGTCAGAGGAAGGTATGTTTATGATAGAAGCATAGTCGGATTTGAAAGATGAGACATAATTTGGGATGTGGATCTCCAAAGTTTTGTATTTCATTTCGTAAGCCTGAACTTATGCAAGTCACTGCAATTTTATGCAAGTAAAAGCTAATCCGTACAAACAATGGCATCCTTATATGGAAACAGTAACCTAGATGATTTGTAGTCTACGTGCCATCATCAGAGGAAAGAAAACAAAGTTGGCATACTTTTATAAATCTGATGAAGTAACAATGCTTCATTATATTTACAGTACAAATAATAAAGTCATCCTTAAACCAAAGGGGGCTAGATATATCATTCATAAATCTCTCATTGGCCAGAAATAACAAGCAACGTAACCAAAGGGACCACCAGAAGACCACAATGACGCATGTACGAAAGAACCAGCATCGATAGAGGTGAGGTCACTATCATTACCTCAACAGCATTTTCGAAACGGCCAGCTCCTTGGTTTCTAGTAGGACATAAGTATGATTTATTTGTTCGTTTTTAAATGAGGCTTTAGCTTCTCACCATTAGTTTATTCGTTGACTACCTTAAACATGGCAATATTTAAGATGATTATCTTATACAGCCTGTCATCTTCATTATTTTCTCTTTCTGAAATTACGAGCTCCTGATATTATATTTAGGAATGGCTGCTTTTCTGCCGTATCTAGGCTGGAATCATTAACATTAGCCTGAAGCAAGGGTCTCTTATGATGACATATTTAAGGCAGAGTCTAAGGCTGTTAAGGTTTTGCCCTCTATTTACTGCCAATGTCAACTCAGGTTGTTTTATTTTTCGCTTATGGTGTGACTAACAGTCCTGTCAGCGATATCTAATTCCATTACTACGTGGGGCACTTAAATTTGCATTTATTTTCTCTGGATCCATGGCGTTTTACCACATTATTTACTTTGTTCCTCTCTGAGTTCATTTAGGTATTGAACCATTGGTGCCGATTCTAACCTTGCCCTTAAGTAAATAATATTTAAATAATCAAGGCCTATATATTACATGAGACGATGAGAGCCAAAAGAGCCAACAACGTATTTTTCTCACATAAGGAAGAGGATCTCTAATGTTCCTTCCCTACAGAAGGACGATATTCGAAACCTCACACATTTGTTAGCATTGGGAATATCGATAAAGCACGATTCATCTAAGGAGCGTAAGTAATTAGAAAAGGACTTAAATCCAAGCCGCAAACCATGAACTGATCCAAAATTTAAAAGTCTGATTTAAATTCGCAAATGAAAGAGATTAAGTTTAATTTTTAAACAGAATTGAAAGAAAGAAATAAGATCTAAAATCCCTCATCATTCTCATCTATGAGCTTTAGGCTGAACCCGCTTCAGGAACTCCTTGCCCTAAGCTTCGTTTTGATTATGCCTTCATTTGACAAGGATAAAATTAGAGATCTTGAGAAAACTTGTTTGAGTAGTTCCACACAGTGTAAACTAGGATCAGAAACTTTTCTGGGATAGAACTGGGTTCCGAAGATTGTGAACTTGGATCAAACTCCACACCTGAGTTTACAAACAGGACGAAAGAGAAACACGTAAACGTCTATGTGTATACCGGTGGCAACCTTGCTATCCATCCTCATAAGCAGGTGGCACCAGGAGAGTAGCAGTTAATTCTACCAACACCCATCATCAAATCCACCATAAGTTACACATCGATAAGGCGGTCAGCCTGATTCTTCTAACCATCCATCATCATCATTCATCCCGGCAAATATCGAGCGGGGAAAAACAGAAGGGAATAAGCGGGAGCTCCCAGAAATTAACGAAAAAAGGTCCAGATATTCACTAATATATATGTATACATATATATATATATATATATATATATATATATATATATATATATATAATAATAATAATAATAATAATAATAATAATAATAATAATAATATTTAAAAATCACATGACGCGTGATATATAAATGTATTTAAAGGATGGTAGCTCTGGCGATGAGTGCTTTATGACACAGGCTCAAATCCAACTTCTTTATTTATTTTCATATAACGAGTAAAATAGTTTGCTCTATCTTTCCGTTCTCTACTTCTCCCATTTTCCTTCTTAAGCTTTTATTGGTACATGTAATAATCTTCTTAATGTTTTTCCATGTTGTATTACCAATTTCCATTTTCCTTGTGCCTTTAAATACATACACACACACACACACACACACACATATATATATATATATATATATATATATATATATATTCATCTGGATTTTTTCTACAAAGCTTGTGTCTTATATATATATATCGCGGACATGTTGAAGGAAAAATTATGCAGGACTGATTTCTCGAGGGATTCCTACTGGTCAACAATTTTTTAAATATTGAGTGATTCTGAAATGAGATTAGTTATTTCTTATGTATTTTCATGCACTGAATCCAAATATCACATTGAAAAACGCTTAGTGGAATTTGTTTAACGATACGTGGCATGTAATATTTGATTATTTTTTTATAACGTACATTATTTTTCATTAAGTTATAAACTCTAATCAATAACCACACTCAGCCTCTTTGCTTGAAGCTTTTAGTGGGCCTAAGAATCATCTCTTAGCAATGTCCAGAAATAATCTGCAAGCATTGTTGTGCCTCATTTATCCTTCTACCGCTTTTTTATGGTTGAAAAATCTTGATGTAACCTTTCACCATGTTCGTTATTAACTGCCCCAGGGACCAAAATGTGGATTTTAAGTGACATGTTAGCTTCCATTTTCTTGTAAGCCTTTATAAGGTTTTTCACCAATTCTTTATAGTTTTCTTTCCTTCTATTTCCGAGAAATCCTTACGCTAATAACTTAAATGCTTACCAAGCAGCTCTTTCCTCCTCACGAAGGGCTGATCCAAAGTCACCATCTTTAAGAAGCACTCGAATCTGAGGATCAATGAAAAGTCCCTCTTTTTTCTTAGCGTCACTAAGTAAGGGGAATATTGTATTAAATACTTAGATCCCTAATCAGATTTGTCCACTGCTTTTACAAATTTTGAATATTAGTGGTAGAAAAATTTTGTTTGGTTCAGTGAGAGGTGAATGTTGAACATTTTTCATCCCGGGCTTCAATGAGTGACGAAGTGACCAATCTCTCCTGATATCGTAAGCACCTTTAACACGGCTGTCTCATTCACACAGAAAGCAGCAGTACTTGGTGTATCCGCCTTCCAAGACCATCACAAGAGAAACAACCTTTTTGTCACCACAGAGTTGCCATTAAAGTTCATTATATTTTATGCATTGCAACATATGCTTTATATTCTCATAATTTTCTTTCATATGTAGTGCATAACCTACAGGAACTGATGGTTAACCTTCGCTGTTGTGAAGAAAGATACCTTTTAGACGTGTTTTGATAAATCAATGAACAGCCTCTAGTGTCGTAGTTTGTATAGAATGCAAGTGCTTCCATCAGATCATTTATATTATTTCAGGCCAATAAATCAATTTCCAATACGAAGAAATCATTGAGCTGCTGCTGACGGTCACGAAATTTTGAAATTTTCACATCAGCTGTTATAAATTTCCACTGATGCAAACAAGACTCGAGCAGCTCTACCTTATTCTTGGGTAGTTTCAGATCCATGACCAGTTAATGGCGTTCCACTTTTGTTATGTGATGTGGCTTAGAGGAGTATGCTTTATCAAAATTTGGGTCACTCTGTAATCCAGCACTTTTATCGCTCTCTACTTGCTCTTCGCCACTTTTCTCATCTGACTCGAAGGATACCGAAGTAGCTCCATCAGAAACAAGTAGACCTTCTCCATGTAGAAACGGGATAATAGTTTATAGAATGTTTGTATATTCAATGGACTCCTTTACCTTCTTCGACAAGCCCTTTTGTACTGGTGGTACCAGGGTGAAATATAATTGTTGGTATGGTCTGTTGGCTCCCGCCACCTTATTGGCACACCAAAAGGCATTCCATTCCTCTTCCTGTTCAACTATTGGTGAAGGCTAGTAGCACAAGTGTTGCAGCATATATAAGGAACCCAGTTCTCATCTTGGTCACCAATCTTGAATGCAGAATATAGGTAATATGTTTTTCTAACCATAGAAGTTATCCGGTGCTTCTGTGATGCAAAGGTCACCCCACCACAAAATTATCAGTAGTTCTCTGCCTTATTCCCACAAGTACGAAGCATCTGAAAGAAGAAAGCAACAAGCAATTATAAGATTAACATAAAATTTATTCATAAATTTATCATTATAATACAGAGTATGACAGCATTGCAGAAGTATTTATATCATTCAATAGGAAAATAAACCTAATATAAAATACCTTACGTGCATATCCTAAACCTGTTCAATAAATTAATATTAAAAGGTTAATTATTGTTTGCCTAGGTAAATTACCTACCTTTCACATAAAAATGTGAACTTGCACAGCTCAACCACCTTTCATAGCGGCTAGAACAATCCTGAAAGGCAAGGAGACTGTAAATGTGGTAAGAAACACACTGCCACAAGCCCGTTGAAACCTGTTGTGACACGTAAGTTTATCTTGAAAAGTAGAGATAAAAAACAATTTCAACCATGATATTCATTATCAGCCACCTAAGATTTGTTGGAAATTGCAACTCTGGTCTCGAAAGCATTTTGGTTGTTGACCTGTGTTATTTATGAGCTTTCAGAACCAGGCTAGGCTATTTCCATAGAGAAGTATGCAGTGCCGAGTCCAACAGAGGAATAGATTCGGTTGAATCGAATAGAATCTTTGTATATAAAGAAAAGTGAGAGATCACGGAGTAAGCAACAGGTGTTCATTTTGTCGTCGAGAAAATGTTTCAGAAAAAATTATAAGGGGATAAGGAGAGTCAAAAGGTCGGTGGCTATACACCGATGCGGCGTGTTGTTTATCTTGTCTTTGTTCTTGAGGGGTATGAATACAATGGCAGAAAGGATATTGGGCAAAAGGGAGACTAGTATTTAGTGAAACGCACTTTTCGCGCTGCTCATATATTTATGTATGTATAGGTGGTGGTTGTAAGTAGTCTAGTTCTGCGAAGTTCCTCCGTGAAAGCTCAAAAATAAACTCTCGTAAACTCACTCATGCATAATAATATATATATATATATATATATATATATATATATATATATATATATATATATATATATATGTATATATCAATGGTAAACATAAATACACAGTTCTTTTCGGAACAAGAAAAACTAGAACCTCAAAAACACGTAGCAGGACCAAAGGTCTTCATCCCAACTACTTCGAACCATGAAGAGCTTCATTAAGTGGATTCCCATAAGGATCCTTTCCGCACTAAAATCTCCTCCGAAGAGCCAAGTCATCTATTATAGTATAAGAAAAATAATAATAGCAGTATTGAAGCTCTTCGAATTTCGAAACGAATTTATCGCGATATGTACTGAAACAAAGAACTTTGATGATCTTGTGCCGTCAGAGGGAGTTATCCTTCTAAATGACATGGGACTCGAGGCGAAAACCGCTAAATGTGCTTGCAAACCGCAAACGTAATATTGCCGCCATTTAGTAGGCGCAAGAGAACATACTAAAGCAGAAGTCAAACAAAAAGTTAAGCATCAACAAGCATATCCATCGCTCAAATAAATAAGCAAATTCCGAGACCACACCATGTATTTAAAATAACTTCGGACAAAAATGGCTAGGATGGCTACACCCGAAGGCATTTTTGCCTTCAGTGTGCGCATTCCTATCGAAAACATTGAGATGGAAAATTCTATGGAATACAAATCTAGTTTTTAGATACAAAATGACAAATTGGTCGATCTAATGTGCAACAGAAGGACACAAATACCATGATTGCCAAACTGAAAATTAGAGCAGCGAACAATTGGTCCAAGCTGCTCCAAAATAAATAGGTGATTGAGTAAAATGAAGAAGAAAGCAGTACGACCAAATAAGGAAGCTACGAAAGTGCACAAGAATAAAGGAGGAGATAAACCATGAATGCCATATCCACTGACTATCACAGGTGACCGAAATGCACGTATCCGCACGTGCATTTTTCGCCCAAACGTAGCAAATGCTGCACAACTGAACTGATACAACCAGGTTCTCAACGAGCTGCGCAAGAAATTGGTTAACAGCTGTGAAAATAACAGACAAGTTTGAATGCTTCTACGTATTCAAAGAAAAAATAATCGTAATCAAATAAAGACCAAAGGCGGAAGTAACCGAGAAAGACCCTCTCTGCACATCTCAGTAGAATAAGAAGCCCTCCAACAAAGAATAAAAGGCTTGGACAAAATAAGAATGTAAACCAGGCCAAGCCCCCAAAACAAAGAAGAAACACCGGTAAATAACACATTATCAAGCAGAGAAGCTACATCAAGTATTGCAACCTACCACAAATGGCCTTATATTTATCCACTAATGTCTGAGTTAATAACGAACATTTTATGGAAAGTTTAAATGTCTTAAAAATGCAGGAGTGGGCAAAGATTTGGAAAATTATATTCTCTCAATAGCTGCATTGAGGGCCAGATTTGTATTTTGAATAATATTATCCACTAGCAACGTAATTAATACGATAATTTTAAATTTCCAAAGATAGAATCTTAAAATATGACTTAGAAATAAAATAGTGGTTTTAAGATCCTATACTTAAATCATTTCTTTCTTTAGTACTTTGGATACGACCTCACCAAGTGTAAACAGTAACTCCCATCAGTAACAGTGTTTTCACGTTGGTTATGACTAGTCGTCGGATGAGAGGCAGGTTTTAGTCAGATCAACACTGCGCTGTATCATAAACGCGGTAGTATCCCATCGTTTGAATCCCGGTTTAACTCGAGGTCCACATTATGATTTGCATCAGGTGATAAGAATCGATAGTAAGAACCATATAAACACCAATAATTCTAGATTTTATTGAAGATTTAAAGGGTTCCCATTATTCTTTTTTGCAACCTCATTTCCCCATACTTTTCACCAATCCAAATTCATTTGAATAAATTCTTCCCATATTTGTTATTCTACTGTAAACCAGGGTGGGAGGGAGAGTAAAAACGTTTAACAAGGGACCGCAATCAAGAAAGACCAATGGACTTACCGTTATTAATTCTGATTAAATCAGGACTCCCATCCCCGGGAGCCTTCACTACCTGCTCGTTTGTGTCTTCCAACAGGGCGGAAGACGATTCCATTGACTCCTTCTGCGTGTACCTCTTCTCCGGGGACGGAGAGCCATGTTTCAGGATCTGTGCTCGAATTGGGCAAAGCTTGAAGACAAGGAGAATCATGATCCCGAAGCACAGAAGAAATGCGACCACGATTCCCGCAACCACCGCAGTCAATCCTAACCTTTCTTCCTCTTTTGGCATCGAGACATCTGCAAGGGAAGGAATAAGATCAGAAAAACACAAAACAAAATGCAAGTAGCAATCTTGCTTTCTAAGCGTCATCAAAACAAGAATTAAAATGACTCTCTTGTTTATAAGGATAAGAGAAAAAAATTCAAAGGGGACATATTAATATTAAGGTTTTAGTCACTTGTTAGATGATGAATTGTTGACCATTAGAACCATTTGGACGATTGTCCAATTTGATATAAATGAAGACAAATGAGATGCAGAATATATGTTGGAAGTAAAAAAAAATTAGAAGGAAGATCACCTATATAATTTACTTTAAATACGATGAAATGTATATCAGGGAATTAAAAAAGGAAACTTCTGTAACTCATAATGCCACTTCTCTATGAAAAAAAGAGTAGTTAAAGAAGTGTAGGAGAGAGGTATATATCTACAAATAAATATAGTAGTGATGGGTGGTAATAAGTGTAATTAAACAAGGTCTGGTGACCAAAGTCGCGTGCTCTCACTTATTTTTATTTATGACCTTACGACTTTCAAAACTTTTAATAAATTCCTGAATAACCTTGGAATGACCTTGACAATTATATAATTCTAAAGAGAATTTAAAACAACATAAGTGTTTCAAATTTTGTTAGAATCAGCCGAATAGTTACAATGTTATTACCAAAGAAACAAAAAGCAAAACGGGGACCGACCGTTCGACCGACTGACATAGTGAGATGAAGAGTCGCACGATATTAAAAACTGATCAACACAAACTGATGATGCCAAGGGCTTATCAGGAATTAGGAAATAAAACGACACAATGAAAAAGCCAATAGAGAAGGATCGAGGGAAATAAACGAAACAAGGCAAAAGTGGTTCGACCTGATCGGGATTTGGAGCGAAGTCGGGGATTTGGCGCATATCAAAGTACGAAGTAAAATGATCTGCTCGAAAGAGGGCAGTGTAGACGAAATAAGCAGGGTGGAATTATTAGAGTGATGTGATGGAATCATGGAAAGGGTTGATTTGAGGAAAGATAAAGAGACTTAAACAATGCATAATGAAGTGTAGCAGATGAAAACCGGAAAATATACCGCGCATGATATTGCCCAACTCCAACACTCATACATACCTACGCAGATACATACAAATCTCCATCTACCTTATATAATTTTATCAGTCTGTTTCATTACAATGGTGTGCGAAGATCTGCCCAAGCAATTCTCCTTGCTCCGAGTGTTTTGGTCGACAAGACAACGTTCACTTTCACAATAAGGGAGCATTCTCTTACCATGTATCTTCAGGAACATTTTCTGTATGAATGTGTCTGGCTTGCGATTTCTCTTTCTCGCATTCCGTAGTTTCTTTTAGCAAAATGTTATTTCCATTACCACTTAGAGGTATTTCCTAGGATATATTATTCTATTTTTCTCAAGTTTTTCTTTCGGTTGTGTGCTTTCTTTCAGTAAGTTTTACTTTCCTTTTCAACAAAAATATATATACCTTCTGAATGGTTATTTTTGCTTTCCATTCGCTCTTCATACTAAATTCCTTCTGCTTCTTTCTTTTTTTCATGCAGCAAAGAGCACTTACAAGTTATCTAAAATTGATCGTCATTTCTAAGAGGTCATTCTAATAAAAAACGATTGAGTTCATTTGCTGTCCGTCAATTCTATGAAAGTGACTTGTTTCAAAGTGTTCTTTGAAATATATAGAGAATATAATAGAGATGACGATATTTACTATATCCACCATATGATTCTTCCTGTTTAAGGAACTATTTGTACCCGTGCGTTTTTGTCTCTGCTATTCTTGACTATATAATTAATTTGTATGTTCAGCAACTGATTCGCACTTAGGTCGTAAATTCTCCCTTATCTGAGATTTGAAAAGGTAATCAACTGAAGCGTTGGACTATGAGGGATGTAAAATAAGAGTAGGAAGAAGAATAAAAATTGCTAAGAATAGAGGGGGATGGAGGGGGAACTTGTCCAATGAAATTTATTTGTTCTTTACATATTTTGGCGAAATTTATTCAACCATTAAACTTTTATCAACGGAAATTAACCAAGTTGCATTTGGTCTCTTATCTGTACTCTCGCAAAAATAGAAGTATCTTGAGGTTTAGCACAATCTCCAATTCTAAAATTGGTCGTTACCGAATTTACAAATGTTATTATGCGACTAAATGCGTTAAGGAAGCCAAATCACTTGAAATCTTTTCGATATTTTATTGGTCAAAATAAGCCTTCTGCTCTCTTTCAAGGCATAATAGTAACTCCCGACGCAAGATGTAGGTAAGCATTAAACGTAATTTGCAGAAGAATGGCTTAAATTTTCGTGATTCAATCTTATAAAAAATCACTTAAATAGGATAACGGCTGGCAGGATTTTCTTCCTGAACTTTTAAAATATCGAAAAAAAATTTGGTAGAAAATTAAGATCTTTCATGTCGTAATTAGAGTGATTTTAAGCCGCATCGAGTGTGATTATTCGACGAATGGACTGGGGATCTGTGCTGACTTCACGGCGACCGTCATTGGCTAAACGAATCCATGGTTTAACATAAAATAATTTCAAGGATGACAAGAGCCACTTAGGCTTTAGTAGATTTCATCCAGGTTAGATTGACAAAGACTCTAGGAAAGCATTACAATTCCCTTGACTGAAAAATAAAAGGCTTCAAAACCACATCAGATCAGTAGCAAAACTTATAGTAAATTATTATTTCTTTTATCCCCACATATGATGAAAATTTTATCATTTACCCACGTTTACAAGGCTCAGTACTTGCTCCGATCACCTTTTGAAAAAACGCTGAAAGACCTCTTTACATTTACAAGGTGTAAAGTTTGGTCTCTTTGTTCATGTAAGGAGGCTACTATGGTCTTTCTCTGTAGAAATGTTGTTAAATCTGATAACAAAAATTTAGACTCTTTGAAGTTGCATTTCAAAGGAAACAAGGTCGTTTTTTTGCAATTTGAAAGATCATACTCTCAGAAGTGACTTATAGGCATTACCTCAATAGAAACATGATTTGCAAATTCATTTTACAAACAAAGTATACTATATATAGTAGTTGGAATGTTGCTGAAGGCAATTTATGACACATACGAGTATATCAAGAGAAAGCTGCTAATGAATAGAAGTGAAGGGTTATCTTGAAAAGAAAAGACTTTGATACCAGGAAAAATCTTCTTAAGTTAGGCAATAGTAAAAAATTTAAAAGAGTGATGAAGAGTAAAAATATTTAAATAAATTAATAAAAAGAAAATAGCATAAAAGGCGAAGTATAACAAGCCATAATCTAGAAGAAGAAAACTCTAAACCTGATAAAATTATAGCATGGGGGTAAAAAGAAGGCGCTCTTCTCTTGGATAAACAAAGTAACGAAATGAAGGAACTTTGAAGACAAAATTGTGGAAGTATATCGAGCGCCTTGAAGGAAGGCAGACTCTTACCCATTCTCTTCTCGGCAGTTTTTATGGTGAAAGCTCGCAGTTTTAAAGGCTCAGAAGAACCCAGCTCAGTCTGTGCAAATATATGAAGCATGTAAGCTGTTCCTGGCAGCAAGCCGCTCGCCACAAATAAAGCTGTCTTGTTATGAACTGAAGTCACAAGCTCCAAATCGTTGTAATTCCGTACCTGGGAATGGAACAAAAGTAAAGTTGTTAGGTGATAAGATTAAGGATGTAAGAAATAAAGTACCATATATAAAGAAAGAAATATTCAAGACCCTTTTGGTGAGGATAGTTATCGTTTAATTTTCTACTATTGAAAAAATTCAGATTTTAAAATGTAATGGCATTTATTTTCCTTATTTTTCCTACATTTTTAGATACGATTAAAAATAATTTCTCAAGAGTATAACTTGACGCTTTGGGTTCGGTTTCTGCATTAAGTCTCGTGCATTTGGTCTTATTTCAATTTCCCCCCGCCACGATTAGAAGAAAGAAACACTCCTGTGATATAGAACAAGTTAAAAACACAACATTACAAATGAAATATCATTTGAATCTGATTTCATTTACTACCAATTAATAAATATATGGGTAAATGTGATCGTTTAAATCTAGGCCAGAAAGGATTTAGGATAAAAATGAAAATCAGGATTCCAAGTTTATTTATTTGGAGTACGTTTCAAAATTGGTACCATAACAAGTAAAACTGTACAAAATAGAGTAGATCTACGCATACGCATAGAGTACGCAAAGGTACGACTATTGGGTCCAGGAGAGCAAAGAACTATTCATAAAAGATTCAAAATGTTTAACAATATACAAAACGCGAATAGACAACATGTATACAAGAGAATCGGGCGGTGAGTGAAAGCCAATTGTAAACTTCTGCTGGTCTACCAATGTGGAAAGATTTTGGATTTATTTGCCATCGCACTTGACTGATTTTGGTAATGACTCCTTTTAAAGATAAATTTCCTTCTTCATATTCAATTAAATCAAAATTAAGTTACCCGCAATTAGTAAATTGTCCCCCTGAATAGGAAAATCGAGTATAAAGCTTTAAATTGTTTCAGGCTTGCACTCTTCAAAATCAACAAAGGTTTAATATTCCTTCTAATGGAGATAGTTGATAACTGGAACCTCAATCTAGGAACCACTAGCTAGGCTATTCAAAGCGATGAAGACACGCCCTAATATCAGCTTAAGATATTTGGTCACGAAAGCAACCCAGGAAAACGTCTTAGTGTCACTATTTTATTATCCACTGATAACAGCCGTTTTCAATTCAACGCGGTCGTTCACAACCATGTACGTGAGTGTTCGTGTCAAAATTTTACTATTTGTCTCATTTTAAAGATCCCAAGAAATGACGCAATATCAGCTTAACTTTCAAGTAAAATTAAAGTTAACCCCAATAGTGTTACGCCTAATTCGGAACTCAAGGCATCAAAAGCTGTGAGCTTTGCTTTTATGGATTAAGTTGGTGACTTTCGTACATAATCTCTGCTAATTGGAAAATCCGTTTTATTATTTACAAAGTTTTAATTAATAACTTTTGTCGCTTTGAATCTCTCGAGTCAAGTTGTTTCGAGAGATTCTCACAGAGACATTTTGTCGTGATCATTGCATCATCAAATGATGTACTTTTCATTTTATATTCATCAACCCTTCTTCATGCTTTTTGGTTCTTGTTTTTGTTTCTAAATTTGCCTTTTATTTTGCGTTTGTCTGTGTTGTTATGTTTTAGTTATATTCTTGCCTAGGAATAGGCTGTAAGGTAATTAAAGTGACTTGTACCCTTGTAAGCAGTCAGCATTTTTCCTGAGAGAAAATGATTTCCTTCAAACAAAGTTTGCAACGAAAATAATAAATTACTGAAGATGGAGAGGTATGAAAACATTATTGGATTAAGTATTTTTAGACTTGAGGCCAAGGGAGAGAATAAGGCGGCTCGTTCGCTCCATCTCAGAAACGCGCAGAGTGAACGTTTTAGATCTCGTCGTCGACACACACAAAAAAAACTATTTAGATTTTCGTCATATAGTTTCTTTTTTGCTTTGGTACAATGAAATGTAAACACATTCTTATGTATATATGGGCTGCTGATTCCAAAGTGACACGTTTTTCTCTATCAGCTTTAGTATTTTAATCAAGGCTGATCAAATTCGGCTATTTTTATAGCTAATAATAGATACAAAACATAATTATAAGACCATTAGGCAAATAAATAATCCTCGGACATTTGACAATCTTTTTATGAACGTTTGAACTTCCGACACCTAATTCAATGTCTGTCTTACTTTTCTGATGAAATTTATATTGTCATTTAAATCTAAGTGAGTTTGTATGCTTAGGTAAATTTTATTTGAAGTAATTTCATTCACATTTAAAATATTATATATATATATATATATATGGTTCTCTTTGTCCACCATTCTTCAGTCGTCAAATTAGCAGCAGGCTTACTATCGTTACCAGCTGAAATATCCGTCTTATTGGGGGGATTTCTCTTAAATAATCGCAATCTGAGCTTAGAGATGGCTAATTTCATTCAGAGCAGCTAGCCATTGTTTGCTTAAAATAATCGCAGTTATTTGCTGGGAATACAGCACTTCTTGTTGCCGCATCTACACGTATTTATATACCCTTCTAGATTGAGCAAATGTTGTCTTTGATATTGGTTTAATTACATTGATTCTCATATTGCGTTCCTTCTCTCATACATATCAAATATTGCAAAACTTTCGAATTTCTTCCTTTCAACCTTGTTTCTGAAATCCATATTTCCTGTTTCCATTAGCTACTGTGTCTTCCTGTTGACATATTCTTCGAGGAATTCAGTGAATCTCTTAAATGGCCTCATCTATTCCCTCTGCAGCTTTTGCCATCCTTCAATATTTTAATATCCCCAACCATAGTCCTTCTTAATTGCGTCTTCTATAATTTTTTCAAATCTTATTCTTTCTCACTCTATGTGCTTCATTCTTTCCTCACACTTTTAAATACAGTTGACTCATTTGCTTTCCCCTTTTCAATTCCTAGCCTCAACATTACTGATCGTTCCACAGTCATTTCACACAAACTCCTCAGCCAGCTTTGTTTCTCTCCTCTTCTATGAGCTAACCTATGCATCCACATTTCCTCTTTGGTTTTTAGTCATCTACTCTCCTGAAATTGCATGGGACGCTCTTCTCTTTTGAGCTACACAAGGGTTTCAATCTCTTACTAGTTGGTAGTCTATACATGATACTACTCCCTTTCTCCCTTCCCTTGCTGCCATCCTTTTTCCAGTGATTGTTTTTCTAATCTTTATTTTGTTTCATTACCTGGGGGCTGAACTCGGCCCAAATGTATGTAAAGGGTGGTGTAAATAAATATTTGCTGCTTATCAAAGTTTATTGTAATTATTTGTTTCAGGTAAATTTATGTGTTTGAGGTCAAGAATGTTTTACAATATGTTCTAGCTTTATCTAGCACGTCGTTATGGTATGAAATTAAGAAAAAACTCCTAAAATGTAATTTTATTTTTAAAACCTCATCTAGATTAGTTACTTTCATAATTTGGCTAAAACTTAGTTTGTTTTATAAAATAAATGCGTATCAATAATATGATTAATTTGAATCTTAAATATTTAGAAAAATGTTTCATTATAATTTTTATTATTTATAACTGACCTTTGATCATCCTGAAGTTGAAAAGATAAATTGCTTTGTAGTCACGCATAAATTTGCCTTATTTAATAATAGTGAATTTTATTTTTTCATATAAAATAATGGACATTGTGAACAATATCCCTAAAAGGTTTTAACTTCGCCGCACATATAAACCTACACTAATATTAACCTGGTGCGCCCTACACTGTTAGATTTCATATCAAGGGAGTTAAGAGGTATCTAATAAGTATGTGTTGAAACTGTATGAACATTTCTAGAGGTTGCTTACTACGTTCTTTGTTCGTCAATTATTTGAAAAAATTAAGCGTTTTGCATTATTTCGCCACGCTTCGTATGTACGCTTGTGGTTTTCTGTCCGCTTGTATTAGTTCTTTAACAAACATCTTGAAATTATACTAGGATTTGAGCTAATCAGCCGTTCTTTTGTACTACACGTCATCTTTCATCATTTCACTTATCATGGCGACTCTTATTTTAATTCTTTGTTATAGTTCTACATAGTTGTTATTGATGTTTTCTATTATGTACTTTGGGCAATCAAAAATAGAATGGTGGAATGCACAAGAAAAAGATCGAATAAATGGAAGGGTGTGGAAATAAATAAATGGAAGAAGATACCTTTTGACAGATTTTAAAAACTCTAAAATTAGTAATCAATGCGAGGGCGAAATATAAGCTTAAGAAAGATAACACGAGCATTTATAGAGGTGAAAGGTTCAGGATACGAATCAAACACCATTTTGCGAGAAGAAAAGGAAAAAAGAGACCACCAAGACGGGTCATTTGCTTGACTCGATTGCAAAAGGATGTTGATCTACTCGAAAGAGAGGATTGACTGCAAGTATGTGCGGAATAGGTTAACGTAATAAAACCCTTTGTAATTTGGAAAACCTTTACTACTAATAAAGAAAGGCATCCCTATAACTTACATGGAACGACACAGTAAGATTTATCAGAAAATACCGCATAACGATCCAAGCTTTTCAGGTTTGTATATATACTAAAAGCCCAATCTTCTAAGGCCACGTTTTGAGAAAGTTTCCATACAACTTACTTCCCAGGATTTTCCCAAAAATAATTTATATGATTTTTGATCTCCCTACATTTTTATTGTTTTCTTTATCATCCTTTAACAATTTTCCGATTATTTATATGTGCTGGTAATAAATAACCTCCTGCATCTTTTTATCGTAAATAAATAATACTACAACTATGAAAATAAAGAAAATACAATAAGAAACGGACTAAGTGAAGCGTAGAGAATATATAAAGGAGAGCCAAGAACAAAAACCCACTGAAAATTCATTGACAAAGAACAAAGGCAGGGAAATAAGCATTGGTAAATAAACATAAGTTATCCTGCTGTATCCCAATGCCATAGGGGCTGAAAGTATCCAGATACACTACAAAAGTTTTGTGATCGGATTAAAGAAAATGGCAGAAAGATGATTAAGTTGAGATTTAAAATACCACCGAAAGAACTTTTTCGTTGACACTAATTTATTGCAACGAATTCCCTTAATCTTATTACCAATGAGTAATCAGTTAGTGTTGCATAGCAATGCCGATTTCTGCTTTGCCCACTTAGTGATATATGGATGCTGTCAATATGTTATTATTTCTCTTATGGTTTTTAGATGTATCGAAAACAAATATTAAAGTTTTACCGGATAAGGATGTTAGGAAGGAGGGGGCTCCCTCCAAAATTACAAACTAGGCTACATAAATTCCAATTATAAAAAATATTAGAATAATCTATCCACTTATAGCTAAGTATTTAGTTGCTATTAATGTCTTTTAAATATTTTAATAAATCATCTTTTTCCACTAAAATTCACTCATTAAAATTCATTCCTCTGCTATAGTGATTTATCCTAAGTTATGATGTCTTCAAAGTTAATAAAATTCTATCAGAATTTATAGTAATAAACGATGGACTTTCGGTATTTAAAAACACAATGACTGGATAAGTTTTGGCTTTTCACAATAAGCTCTAAGATCAGATGACCCTGCATTTGAATAGGGTGGGCGACGGAGAACCGAAAAGAATCCCCATTTTGTCTATGGGGCCCAACCAGATATGGGTTTCCTTTAATTTTTCTGAATATTTACTTTTTTTTTGCTTCCTTTTTGTTCTGACTCGCAGCAGCTACATACATTGGAATCTCGCAAGAAATGGGGATGGACATGTATTTACTAGCTAATCTGCTCGTGAGGAGGTCGGCTCTTTCCTCGTCTTCTGTAATACAGTGGCGAGACCATAGGATGCCACAAGTTATGACGAGAGCCGGAACACCTGCAGTTATGTCCCAAGGAATCCAAGGGAAAAGCAAGAGGGAATTTGAAATTCAGCTAAACCTCTATACATGGAGGACTTTTAACACTACAAAGGGGTCGGACGCACCTAAAAGACCCCTTTACCTTGTGATACAAGAAGCATTTCCATTAAAGAGAAAAAAGGAGTCTCACTACAGGGCGCAGATGGTGGTAGGTGGGCCCTTCTACATATATTAATTGTCTTATTGCTTTTACTCTTCACTCTCACAAATAGGTGGGGAGAGCTCGATCTCTCTCTTTAAGAGGATTCCCTCTAGATAATGCTTGATTCAAAGCACAGGAGGCTCGCGAAAATATAAGCTCATTGAGATTTGGAGCACATTAAACGGTATAAGAAAGTGTTTGAGCATAATTTTGCATCCAACCATTCTGCGATATGCCTTGTAGTTTTTCTGAACTTACAAAAAACTCTTTTGTTTTCCAAGCATTGATAGTGGGCACTGTGTAGAGACCACTCGGTCAGGACAGCTCCCAGCATAGCTGCAACTAAAAGAGATCGCATACACCCGATTTTTTACAAAAAAATGCTCACAACTCAGCAACTAGAGATTTGGAGGGAGGCTACATCATGAGAAAATCTTATGTAATGTCATTTAAAGACCTCGCGTGAGACACAAGCAAGGAGCGAGAGTTTTATTTCCTTGTTTATAGAGGTTCTAAAGCCTTTTTTTAATTCGGAATGAAAAAGCTTGTCTGATTTATAATATTAAATTGGAAAAGGTTAGACTTGATGAAAAGAAAGATTAAGGTTATAAAGTGAAATGGGGACTTTTCACAGGATAGTAGTCTCTAGTACTAACGTTATTTGGTAGAGATACCACCACCAAGCAAATATTCAATACGAATGTTGTGAACGGGTAAGCATGGGGTGTACATGTTGGGAGCTGCAGCCTTATTGCTCATGCTACCCTCACAAATTTTACGGGGTTTTCTTTCATGTCTTTTTCTCTTTTTAGGTGTATCCTCAAACGTTATTATCTTACTAAGACGTTCTCCATTCAAGGGCATGGTCTTACTCCGGTTTTTACCTTCCAAGATCTGTGGCGTGTTAAAATGTGAACAATTGTCTTTTTCCATGAAAATTAACTTTTTTTCTTCCAAATAGGTTGTTAGGTTGATCATGTTCCAAATTACTCCTAATTTTCCATACTTAAAATATCTATTCTAATCAGACGTGTATTTATAGGGGGAGGGTGTACTGTAAGTTACCAGTTGTAGGTGATTGGAGTGACCCATTTAAAGTGCTTGATGGCACAATTACGGGGTAAAAGCTTCTTTAATGGAATGTATTATATTTAGGGTTAATTGGTTACTGAGTGCTAACCTTGGACTGACTTCAATCGGGAAAGATTATCCTCTTGTTTGAGTTTTGAATTGTAAGCTGAGTAACAGAAACGGTTCAAAACTCGTAGGAGAAAGAAAACCCGGAAGGTGGATTCAAGGACTATATATTGGGCGGAGACACCGTAGGCTCAGTCGCAGTCAATTCGTTTATGCGTATGTCGGGTGTTTGTGGCTGGACTACTAATGTTTTGGTCTACTTTGGTTTACTCTTCCTCGGAACTGTTTACTATCTTACCGTTCTTACTGATCTTCCTGTTCTTTCTGTTCATACTCTATTAATCTTCTGAGAGTCTAACTACTTCAAATGGTATTTAATGTGCCAAAAAGTGTAGGACTGGCCACTAGTAGCCAATCATGAGGTTTGGGCAGAGTTATCTAGAATCAAAGTTTATTTGTGTGTACAAGAGGATAGAGAGGAGAGAGGGAGTTTTAATTCAGGCCTCTGCTAGACACTTATCTTGTGGACATAGATAATTTAGGATATAAGATTTCGTGTTTCACGGCTCTGTTAGAATAAACAAAGGCTAGCCTCCTACCTGTTTCTCAGCTTGCTGTGTTTTGATAATTATGTCTGTACAGCTGTTTCGGTGTCTACCAGAAATTTTGCGCGGCCAGAATGGTTAGCAAAGATAGCGCGAGAAGCGTCTATTGGTCGTGTGTGCATGTGTATACTTGTGAAAGCGTCTCTAATTCATTTTTGCCTATCTAGATCTTACATGAATAGGGTATATATTATTATTTACATGGCAAAATGTTATATCATTATTTACAGGGCAAATTGTTAAGCACCTTTAGTAGAAAATTGCATGTGCATAATTATGTGCGTGTCTATTTCAAGACTCATTCAAGAGGCTTCATTCTGGATCCTAATCTACCTGGCAATGGGCCTTTACAGGACTCTCTTTCAAAAAAACGGAGTTTTACAAATTATATTGAACTCGGAGGTTTACAAGACTTCATACACTTTAAGAATGAGCGTCTATTACGTAATTTTATTTGCATTTTTATATTGAATTTGGGGTTCTTTGGCTTTCGCGCAAGGGTCCGGCAACCTCTTATATGGAGCAAATATAGTTTATTAAAGTCAAGCGTACGTACTACATGACTTCTCTTTACCAACTGTAAACATTGAAACCGGACTGAATATATACATCTAATGGTGCGAGTATAACTTAACTTATCACTAGGTACTCAACTTCTTAGAAATACCAAAATGATGGCTCTTTTGCAAACAAAACCAGTCGACCGGAACGAGTATAAACTCTCCTCTTTTTGCCATTTTCTTGAGTATTTAGAGCAAATTCTACGTTACTGTAATTATCCTCAGCAGTCTGTGTTAGTCTTTCTTCATTCTGTCACGGAATATCTAAAATAACTGGTCCATTTCCAATTGTTTCCCTATATTTTGGTTGCGAACCATTTGCCTCTCTATTATTAAATGTATTTGAGTAAAATCAATTTGCGACATGGTTTTAGCTAATGTCTTGATAAATTTGGAGTCCGCTTTCAAAAATGATGATGAAACTAAGGGTTTGAAAAAAGAACTGTTTTCCCTGTGACTGCAGTGAACGGCCCCCCCAAAAAATTATTCTGAAGAGATTCGATGCGCAGAAGGAAAACTCAGCCATTGACCATCCTTGCCGAAGAGCCATTTTAGAACTCCTCAAACTTCTGTGTGATCTTTCCACTATCCCATTTGTGGTGGGTCAGTACACCGTGGTTTGCAGGCAATGAAAACCAACGAGGGCTGATAACTTCTTTAAAAGTTCGGATTCAAATTGAGCTCGTCTCTCGGTATTGCATTTAAAGGAACGCCAAACCTGGAGATCCAACCGCCTAAGAAAGCTAAAGCGACCGTTGCAAACACTGATGTCTAGAATCGTTAACCCTTCAATTTAACTTGTACCTCTGTCTATGCATGGTAGTAGGTAACGGTTATGAAATGTGTAGGGTTACCCAGTCAGTGTGCACGGTGATAGCGGACAAACAATGTCGATGTGAACCGTTTCAAGTCTTAAAGTGGGCATATTAATGGGCAAGGTTGGTAATTTGGTACAAGATTTTAAATTACAAAAATAATCTCGGTGGCTTTGTGACGATCATAGTTTTCCTGGTTAATGTGGAAAAATTCACACATATTCGCTCACTGTACTCGAGCTACCTGTGTCTTCCGATAATCGTCGTGGCTATCTTTAATTTAATTGTTCGTTTTAAATATAAATTTGCGTTTTTTCTATTGTTATATTAACTCTAATATTAAATACATGTGATTTTGAATAAAACGGCCCATGACATTGATCCTGTTGATAACCAGAGAATATATTCATTGTGGTATACCAGGTGTCCCAGAAAAAAGTTAACCGTAGTTTGGATTCGTATAACTCAAAAACTATTGGGGATTTGGGGGTCCTACCAAAGTTCTTTATTTAATAACTATTTATCTGTCGATTCTGAAAATTTCATTAAATTCCCTTTTATGATCTTGATACACTGATAGGTTTAGTGGAGGCTATCAAAAATATGTTTGCGAAAGGAAGTAAAATAATGAAACTAACGCTAGGAAGGCCTAGGCAGCCTAGGTCACTGTGCAATTCTTCAAGCAAAGCCTTGGCCATTTTTCATTGGTTTTTCAGCCACGCTGTGCTATGGTCTCGGCATTATTGCTTACTAAGCAAATCGAAGCGTTTCTGTGTAAAGGTTTACTTCCAGAGAATCTGTTTAATTATGCAAAAGATCAACGCGTATTTGTAGTTACAAGATTTATTAAGACTGGCAGTATTAAACAAGTATAATATTTATTTTAATAACGTTTTCTTTTCCAGGTAGGCACCTACCAAGAAAGCCCACAATTTGTTCACAAATACTAACATGGAAGAGCATGCTTAAATCAAAATAAAGGTCGTTCGGGTCGTATGAGAACCATAAAAACAACAGAAAATATTTCGAAAATGTTCAGATCACACTTCTTCAAAATCCACATGTATCAGTCGGAAAAAATGGGGTACAGTTGTCAAAGCAATCATTTTACCGCATTATTAAACATGACTCAAAATGGCATCCCAATAAGATGCATACAAGAAAGAGACCAGCTTCTTGAAACTGATTTTTCTCGTCGTAGACAATTTATCAAATGGCTTTTCCATAAACCTGTTCGTTTCTTACAAAACATTGTGATTGGTGACGAGGCAGCCTTTTCATGAATAAAAGGTAAATAGATATAACATTCGGCAATATGCGCCTCTGAACCACCTCCCAGCATTCAACTTTGACACACGTATTTGTCAGCAGAAAGTGTCTCTGTGGATCGGAATATGCGGGAATGGCTATCTTGTCAGCCCATTGTTTTACGAAAATAACTTGAATGGTGCTGCCTACCTGAGCATGATCAACGAAAGAATCTTCACGGAACTCCGACAGATTTACGGTAACCAATTCAATAGACTTTGGTGGATTCAGGACGGCGCACCAGCTCATAGACAGCTTGTTGTAAGAACAAAACTAAGAGAAACGTTTGACAACCGCATTGTCACGCTAAATCATGCAATTGAATGGCCCCAAGATCCCCTGACTTAACACCGTGCGATTATTTCTTATGGGGGATATCTAAAGAATAAAGTGTATTCTACTCCACCACAAAGCATCAACTAGTCAAGAGATAGTATTACACGTGAAGTTAATAGACCTAAGGAAAATCCCAAGTTAATCCAAAAAGTTGTTCAATCAATGCGATCAAAGGTGCAACTGCGTTTGGAAAGAAATGAAGGACATGTGGAAGGAAACGGTGCTTAGTAAATTAAAAAAATGAATTTGTATTACCCATATGAACAGGTGTTTTTGTTGAAAATGGATTTAAATATATTTGTTGATTTTAAACTTCGAAGTTTCATTATTTTACTTCCTTGCGCAAACATAATTTTAATAGCCTCCACTAAACTCGTTAGTGTATCAATATCGTAAAGAAGAATTTAATCAAATTTCCAGAATCGACAGATAAATAGTTGTTAAATTTGTATATTTTGCAGGACTCAAAAATCTCTAATAGGTTTTGAGTTATTCTAATTCAAAATACGGTTAACTTTTTTTCTGGGACACCTTGTATATAGCGTAATCCATTGATAAATTAAAATGCATTTATGAATACCCAGAATTTTTCCTTCTTTTCTTAATCCATTTAATTAACCTATCAACTTTGGATTTAAAAACTACATCAGATTTGCTTTAAATTTCTATATAAAATGTTTATATATAGTCATGCAGTTGTATATATCCCTTAATAGAAGAAATTACATATATCGACGTTTATTTCCGACATCTGGGAGAAATGATACCATGTGGTCACTATGGACAAGTAAATGATTCTTCCTATTATATTGACATCGTTTTCAATACATTCAAAGCAACTCATGGTGAAACAAATGGATATTTAATTTCTTTACACTTCGACACAAATTCCTTTGAATTGGTACATTCGAAATTACTTAGAATTAGAGTGTAAAGGTCAAAGGAAAAATTCGAAAATATTCAAAGTGGGCATTATTTACCAACAGCTACTTTAATAAATTTAGTTTATTTCTATTGTAATTCTAGGTTGACAATTAGGTATCATTGTTCTTATATACTTTATTATGATATCATTTCTAATGGATTTCTATATCAAATTACCACTTTATATTTTCTCTCTATTCCTCTCTTTTTATTTACCTCTCTTATTATATAAATATTTTTTTGCTTTAAAAGTGAATATTCTTGTATTTGACCCTCTTTGCTGGTTGTCATTATTTTTTCGAAGCTTCTAGATCTCTTTGCTCGGTCTTCGGTCTCTAACTTTATGATATATGTATGTCCATCATTCTTGTTATTCGTTTGTAAATTCACATTGCTATTTACTTATACACCTCTTCTTTTATGTTTCTATAATTAATGGCTCTATTACGTCTAGTTGTACTAGTGTTAAATTTTCTGATAACGCGGGACTTATCCTGGATATTTATCTAAATCGCACGATCGGCCTTTCTTTAAATTTAACAGCGTAAATTCAATGTTTCCATCTGCTATATTATTTTCAATGCGATTTTTTTTCAAAAATATTTTGATTTAAGTTTCCTTCAATTTAGCTGAATTATTTTCCGCCCAGTTTTTTTTTTTTACTTTGATCGCTCATGTTTTTAATATTTTCATCTGTCACTTAAATTTAATCGAATCCGTGTTTTTCTTTTAACAACAGTTTTTCCAAAGTAAATTTCTTCAATATTCTGTTCAAAATTTATTACAAATAATTTGACTCAATTTGTTTTTTATACATTTTCAAAAATATCACACCTCCTCACAACGACCACCCCTGGTTTACTGTGGCTTGCCATGCAGGGCTAAACCTGTCCAGGACGCCCTTCCTGCCCCAGTTCCAGCAGTTGCGCACCCTCTCGACCCCAATCTCTGCAGGAGGACCATAGCTTATATATCTCTTCCACTATTTATACTTTGTTCGCCTTCACTACTTTCTTTACAGATTTCACCTTACTAACATTCTGCGTCATAAGTCCTCGTTGTCATTGCGTTTAAAATTCGAGTAAAACGAACTCTCTTGCCAGTAATTCTCATTCTGATCTTTATGTTCCTTACACTATACATTTGTGGATCTCGTCCACGATGCGAGGGCTGAATTGCGCTGCGAAGTAAAGTTAGACTCCTGATCGAAATCTTTCGTCTGAAATCATATTTCGAAGCAAATACGTGTATCATGTGGATGAAACTTGGCTTTTCTTCCCTACATATTTGAATTTTGCTCACGCATTTACGTAACTCCATTTTTTTTCGTTTCATTATGGCTCGTTTGTGCATTCACGCATCTTTCACTCATTCCCTCCCATTTTCATGCGTTTCCTGCTTTCACTCACGCATCAGCGTTCCCTCCAACCAATGTGCAGTGCCATTTGGTTGGAAGTTTAATATATTGCTTTCCGCAAGTTCTCCTTTTAGTAGTGAGGGGGGGGGGAAATAGCCCTCTCAGGCGACCCCTTGCGGCTCCCTAGTGCCTCTTTCCCCCAGGTACTACCATGTTTGATTGGCCCGAGGAGAGGGTTCGGCGAGGTGATGTGGATGGATGGGTGAAGGAGAAACATGGGTGAAAAGATGAATCAGTACGAGAAAAGAAGTTGATTTAAGTTGACCTTCTTCGTGCAACAAAGGGGATAGAAGTCGAGGAATGGAATATTCTATTACATGGACCTACTAATTAAATTGGAATCTTGACGACGTTCCTTAATTTTTCTATCTGTCATTCGTCTTTCTTCTATCCAGTGGCTCGGAACATCTCCGTATTGCGATGGAGAAGCGTCAAACTCTGTCACTCTTTGTTATTTATATTCTCTATTTATTCCTTATAATTAGTTAACTTCACGGGTGGTTCGTCCAATCTGTTATTTGTTATCATTTCTTTAATGCTGCATTCATGTGTATTCTGTAGCATTCATGCCGTTATTTTTCTTTGTGTTTTCGTATTTATTTGCTTTTGAGTGTTTTTCTGTTTGTTTTTGTTGTTTCTTTGTGTTATCACTTTGGGTTTCCCCTTTTTGAATTATCACTTAGTTCAATGTAGTTTGTTTTTGTTTATTTTTTACTCTTTAGTGTTTACATCGGTTATCCATTTTCTTTTCCTTTTTCGGGATTCTTGTCCCCTAAGATTGTCTTAGTTGGAATAATTCTAATAGCCGTGAGTTTGTCGTGTTCGAGATAATTTTGATCCTTTCGCCTACTTTTGTTTATTTTAGTTCGCGTAAATCAATGGTTCATCATTGTTTCCTCCTGTTTGATAATTTAGAAGGGGGATGGTGATCCAAGGGTTACTATAGATCGATTTTATTGTCCTTCGTTAACTGTCTGGTGAACCTTTTCGTTGTTTCGGCCTTACTAGCCTTATACCTTCCACTTAAAAAATCTTTATATGTATTCCGGTGTAAGTTGGCCTAGTCACCAGTGTAGATTCTGATTTTGTCAGTTTGTAGTAATTGCTCAATAACTTCATCCTCTTCTAGATTTCCTGTCTTCCGCTTTGAGCAATACATTTTTTATTCGATCATTTCGCAGTTTACTCATATGGAACGCACGAGCTTATCATCGCATGTCCTAATTGGGGTCGTTATTTCCTAGCATCTTCCGAAGTAAAATGAGACCATCTTATGGCTATAACCAGAGAACTATATTTTAAATAATCTTAGGATTCTAGACCGCTTTGTTCAAGGAGTGTCTGCGCACGAAAGTAAATCTAGTCAATCATTCTAACTTGTGCTCATGTCCTTTGCTTTTACCTGATCTTAGGTTCCATATTAAATTAAATCATTAATAAATTAAGTGAAGTAAGCATTTCAAAGTAATGTGACCTAACCAATTACAACCAATTGTTATAGTAGTACAAAGAGAGAAATAAATCAATGATCGATATACAGACAGGCAAGAACATATCTTTGTTTAAAACACATATTAAAGGAACTTGTAAACTTGTGAACAAACTTAAAAGGACGGGAGCAGTAAACGACGAGGTGGGAAGAGGAGATTCACAAAATTCATGTAACGAAAGTAAGGTACAACACTCATTCTAGTATGGAACAAACGACGTCTGTTAAGCAGGGCAGTCGAATCAGAGCTTTTGACGATAATACTCTTGATATGATTGCGGTTAAAAGAGATTAGGCAGAATGGCATTATGCTCCAAATGTTTCAGAATATCTAAAAATTTGACTCTCGTATCAGTGGATTCGAGAACATTTAAGGTCAATGGGAAGGTGGCTCCTGAATGCTTAAATATGTGTTTCGCAACACTAAGGAGAGATTTGACATTTGCAGCGATATAGACTAAGAACAATATAAAACTTTGTAATACAGTTTAAAATTATGATCTGTAAATCAATTTGTTTTTGTATCATAATTATGTAATAAATTAATCCTATTTGAATGACATAGATAGTTATGAATTTCATTGGTATTACTAATTAATAAATTAAAAGGCGCACAAATATTTTCATGTAGGCGGGGGAAAACTAAAAAAAAGATAAGCTAACCGAACAAAATATTAGTCAATTGTAACCATAGTAAGGGCTTGTTGCACTTCACTTTGCTCCATATGTTCATGCCATGGAATTCTCTGTGTAATTTTCTTTCTGAAATGGGTGGTAAAGGACAAGAATTGACGTTTTGTAGCAATTCCTGCCTGGAAGTAAATAGATTTGCAATTACAAGCCTGCAATTACAGTCCCTGTCTGTCAAAACCTTTCGTCCGTAATTCAGGCAAGAGGCTTTCGCACTTTGGGAGTTCTGCCGTTGCTTGTAAATCCGAATTACCGTACTCGTTTAAACACTGCCAAATTCCGCCACCTCCTTCATATAATAACTTTTGGCGTGGGCAAATACAAAACCACCTTTTTGCCATTCCATGACGTCGCTTTTCCGGCCCATTTTAAGTAAAGCTAATTTTCTATCTACAGATCTTCACGCCGTCCGAAACACAAATAGAGCCTAACTAACGTTTCGATGTAAAATAAGCTATGCCTCTCAGCTGCCTAAGGTTTCCTACACGCTTCAGATGTTAAATTATGTTTTTCCATCCTAGGTGACTAATATTTTGTCCGGTGAGCTTATGTTAGAGCTTATGGAAGAAAGGGTAAAACAGTGAGGACACTAAAGAAAAACAGAGGGACGATGATAAAACCCAGTTATAATAACAAACAAATAACGCACGTCATTTGTATCAGGGTAGACATACATACATATATGACTGGCTGATAGGCAGAAATAATTAGGTGGAAATAGGTACAGCCATAGTGCCCCGATAGACCGGGCTATCTCGAACGGTGTGCTGACATAAACGCAATAAACAGAGTGACACACACACCAACAGGTTGAAACTACCGCAAAACAGACATATACACAGAGTAAAGTGCACATAGCTTGGTATGTATGTACGTATGCAAAGGGTTAATAGAAAAAAACATGGAATTATGAATATACTCATGCGTTGACGATAATAGAGAGAGATATCTTAGGCGCACATGTTCCCAGCAGCTATAGTATTATTACTAAAAAAAAGGCAAAACCAACGAATGCATCACTGTCAGAAGGTTTCTAAGGAAGGCTCTGGAAAAAGCGGTGAAGTTGGAGGAAGGGAAAATATACGGGATGTTTTTAACCGGAGATCCATCTGTAACCGTTGGCGCTGGGAAACGCCGTACACTTCTGGTTTGCTGCAACATGGTCGCCCCTGTTCCACCTGATAGCCACATGAAAGGAAGCCAAGAGCAAGTAGTAGGCACATCATAAAGGAAACCTAAGACACTACGACCAAAGATTTCATCATGTATTTGGACTAAGGACAAAACGAAGGACGAGTTACAATAAAAAATACACGAGCCCAAATAATGCAGACATCATTAAAAGTATTAAATCACCGTTGGTATGAGAGAAATGACCCTAGCAAAACTTCCGAGAAACTTTAAACTACCAAACAACAAACAAAAATCTGTAATTAATCTATCTGGTGACACTCTTTTGACGTCTAATAAGCGGGAACAAGATATACGCAAATATTTCTGCTCGAATTATTAGACAAAAACTAGTTAGTGAACCATCAAAATATCCCAAATCACCACCAAAAAGAACATATACTCATTTCCAATAGACAATAACACCCACAAAATACACCGCAGAAACGTTAGCTACATCTCTACAGTACAACAAATCATCGCCATCACCAAATTAAACGTTTACCCAAAATCAGTTGGTTCGAAAGGCACCGAGATCCTCACAAAGCTGTATACTTACCTTCAGTTGATTTATGACCAGTTAGGATAAAACTTTAAACAAACGAAGGCATTGGCGCTATAAACTATTGAAAATGGGCGAAACGAATATATACGGAACATATACGAGGGGAGGTCAATAAATTTGGCGAATCGGTAGGGCAAAACAGAGGAAGGAGGAGCTCAACCATCCCCCCTACAGTCCAGATCTGGCTCTTAGCGACTATTTTTTATTCCTCCAGCTCAAGACAGCACTGCGTGGACGCCAGTTTGGGGACGATAAAGATGTCCAGCTCGCCGTCCAGGAGGGGATTGAACAGCAATCAGGAGATTTCTGGTTGTCGGGAATTCGAAGCCTCAGGGACAAGTGGCGAAAGTGCATTTAAGTCGAGGGTAGTTATATTGAAAAATAATAAAACACTTTTCCTCATATCTTGTTTCCTTATATCCGAATTGCAAAACTTATTGACCGCCCCTTGTATGTATATGACCCTGACTGTAACGCACGACTTTAAAATATAAATATATAATGATTGTTCAAAGTAAACCTACAACACTAAACTTCCAGTAAATTAGATGACCAATAAAACCATGGATACCATAGGAAACCAACCTAATTACACTGGTAATATTAAAAATATTCAGTTACAGATTTAACAAAAAACTCGAACCCCGAGGTAAGCTTTCCTCTACATTCTAAATTATAACCAAGAAAGTAAGAAATTCGGAAAAAAACTTTCAGGATACTTGCAGAATATGTGTATAATTGTGTGAATTTTGATGCATTTAGGTAAATAATTAATATGATGGCATGGTATCGTGGTGGGGGAAATTTGGTCTACTTCAATGATTAGAATACCGTTTCCGCAATGCATTTTATAGATGTCTTTGTCTTATATAATTGTGTATTGGTGCTTATTGGTAATTCTATCGTAGGTTTCGGGTGTTCTCTTACTAAGTTTCACCTCTTTTGGACAACTCTAATATGTTATAATTTATGTGAATGTTTTCCTGCGTGTGTTGTGCCCTGTTGCTAGAATAGAAGACAATGTCTCTTGATAGTTTCCAATATCTTTATTCGCGTGTGAGTCTAGTCGCGGGTGACTCTACAACTCACTATGTCTTGGATCGGTCGGTTCCCATTTAGCTTTTTGTTGTTTTTGTACTAACATTATAACTATTCGGCCAATTCTAACAAATTTGAAACCTTCATGTTGTTTTACATTCTCTTTCGAATGATGTAATTGACAAAGTACGCCCAAAGTTAGCCTGTATTGGCTGATTCTAACGAAAGCTGAAACCTTCGTGTTGTTATACATTCTTTTTCGAATGATATATTTGACAAGGCCCTTCAATGTTAGCCCGGGAATTATTTTGTTTTGACAATAAAATAATAACTATTCGGCAGATTCTAACGAAATTTAAAATTCATATGTTGTTTTACATTCTCGTTCGAATGATCGAATTTTTAAGGTAATTCCAATTTTTTTCCGGGAATTATTGATAGTTTACAAAAGCGGAAGGTCAAAATCAGAATAAGTGAGAGTACGCGACTTTTTGGTCAGCAGACCGTGTTTTGGCATGTTTTGTGGTTCAGAATCTACAGGAAAGTGGCAAGCATAGTTTATAATGCTGGTTATTGAATGTTCTTAATATTGTCTGGTTATTCAGATTAAGTTTTTGTTTTGTGACTAGTGTACGTAGTTTTGTGCGCTCTATGAATTATTTGCCTATTTTGTGCTTTTAGTACCTTTCTTTGTGGCATCAAGTGTAGCATGGGTCTCCATTTTTAGCACACATCATTGCAATTAAATATCCACGACGTCTTCCAATATCTACAAAGGAATGAGCATCAATGAACCTGCAGTACATCTGCATTTGTCCAATATACCTCTTATTAAAAAAATTCTCTTTAGAAACTTTGTTGCGATGATGCCCTGTAAGGTAGGGTGTAATTATAGCATTATTTTAATATTTTTATCGCTTATTATTTTTCTTCCCAATCTTTTGTTTATATTATGTTTCTTCTTATTCTTATTTGTCATATACTGGGTTTGGAAAAAGTTCTGTTACAATAGTTTTTTCAATTTTAGATAGGTTTACGTGTGTCATAAAAAAGTTCCGTCAATAAACATAAAGTTCCATTATTCCAGCATGTGTCATTAAAAGGTCGTTTCCATTGTGTGTAGGTGTGTATTGTGATAAAAATGAACAGAATCGAGATCTCTGCCCTCCTGCATCTGAACCACAACAAGTCCGACATCGCTAAGCGGCTCAACCTCAGCCAGATGAGCGTCCATATAGTCGATGAAAGATGCAAGAACGGGGCAATACTCAAAGATCAACCTCGTTCTTGCAGACCTCAATTGTCAACCGTTTGTCTGTGAGAAAGGCCTTCAAATTTTCTTCGAAACTCAAAATGACGGTGCTCGCGGAGAAAGTAACATCTTGGTGGCCACAATCGCCAGAACTGTCCATTACCAGGGCAGCAAGATCTGGATCTGAGCAGAAATGAGTTTGTTTACCAACCGTATGCGACAACAACGTCGGTAGCTCTGTCGTTAACTTCTCGAAAAATTGAAGAGTCATAGCAATCGAGTTCTCATTTTTTCTGATGAAGCAGAAAAACTGCTTGATTAACTTTTCTCATAACGTCTGCTTAGGTCTGCAACATATCCAAAACTGAGCACCTTGCCTCCTTGACGATGCTCGGCTTCATGGATTAGAATGACGAGAAGGCCAGCGGTGTCGTTTTCGGCCGGTTACAGGCCCACCACGACCGATTACAGGCACATCGTTTTTGCAATAATCCTGCCCTGAGTGAGAAAGTTAAAACTAAGGCAAACGAAGCCTCTTAAAATGACCGTGCCCCATCCCACACGGCAAAGATTGTACAAGAGTGCTTGGCGTCAAACTTGAACTTCTGGTCGAATAAATTTTGGCCAGCATGAGGAAGAACTTCATCCGCAACATGCGTGCGTCTTTCAGCTCTTGCCCGAAGTGCGAGCTAGTTGCCGCGGCCGGCTACATTGATTAATATTATAATGTAAACACATAATTATATGCTAATTAAATAAAAACTTGTGTAACTTCATCAAAACTATGATCGTTTCTTTTGTTGAGAGCGTCGTAACGATTGTAACAGGAATTTTGCAATACCCCGTATTATATCATTCTTCTTTCGTTGTTCATTTGTTTTTTTAACTCTCTCTCTCTAACTATTCGTCCCATTTTCTTACTCTGTTATGTGCGTACAATTTTATGTGCATGTTGTAAAATGGGCCATAATTTCTTGACAACCCAATACTTAGTTGCAGTATACGATTGAAATAGCCGCGTACATACTCGTACCTAGAGAAAGCTTATAATCTATGCACAGCATGTTCCTGTATAGAGGTAAGTAAGACTGGGTTAATATCTTTGCCTATTTTCTAGGATTGACTGGATTCTCTCTCATATTGGATACATGCACAAGGCGTGTTATCCTAATGGAACATTAATGAGGATGGTCCTTAAATCATTGACATATCTGAATTTCTTAACTGCTTGCTCTAATTTTACTGATACCCATACATTGAATTATTCGTTTACATGTATAGGCTAATTTTTAAGCTAATAGTTAAAACATCAATATTTAATTGTCATTAGTTGTCTTCTTGATTTCGTGGCTTTCGCCATGTGATTTGAGGTTCAAATTAAGTGAAATAATATGACAAAGTTTTAATTTCCTATTTTTTATACCTTCTTCGTATTTGTAGAAAAATAAAGCTGTAAATATAGTTATGAATAAATGTAAGTCACCTAATGTGAATCGGGGATCGTGAAACTTACAACAAATTAACCCCGCTAACTGGGAAGAAAACTCCGATGAATTTTCTCTCAATTTGCCCACTCTTGAGATCATTTCCAATCGCTTAAAATTTACTAAATATTTAAGGACTGAAAATGGGAATAAATTCAAATATATTTTGGAAATATATTTGGGCAAAATGATCATTAAAAAAATATACAAAGATGTAATAAACCTCATAAATCAGAAAGGCTTGGATCAAAATTATAAATCTTAAATTATCCACTAAGAAACTTAAACCCCATGGTGGGTAGAAGGAAAAATATTTTTAAAAGAAGTTGCACAAGAAGTAAAGTAACTACACAATTGTTTATTGTACAATGCAGATGCATTTCAAAAATTAAGTTAGAGATAAATTTCTCTACCTTAAATGGTTTAATGAGAAAGAATATCATACCTTGAAATCCTCCTTTTATAAAAAAAGAGAAGAACAATATACGATTAAAAAGACACTTAAATGAGTCTAAGGTTGTCCATCAATTAGCGAACTACAGTTTGCCCATTTTTAGAATGGTTTGACAGGTCCCAAAGAGCTTGTCTCATTCTTGTTTGGCTTAAATATGACACTCATTTAGGGAACAATTAAAATCCGTTTCCATGATCTCAGTACCAAGGAGAACTGTTGGTCAATTATAATTCCTCAGACATTGTACTACTTTCTTCTAAGCATTTTTATATCTTCAATGGCCCAGTTTTCTCTTTCCTTAGAGTATAAATATGGTCTGACCTCAATCTACTAACGTTTTATTTCAGAAGTCTTTAATGGATAAGACAAGATATGTATTGTCAAAAATATCAGTGTTGCTGTTCTTTTTATTCTAATTTAAAAGAGGAGAAATAAAAAAAAGATGAAATGAGAAGTTCTTTACTGTATGAGACAAAAATTGAGAAATTCCTCACCGAGTAAAATGAGTGGATTGTTTTCGATACCATAAAATGAACATGGAATTCAAAAGAATTAAACTGCTTATGATGAGAAGTTATCAAATTACATTGGTTTTAGTTTTTTCTTTAAAAAAGGCGGATTTTTTAATTAAAACTAACATTTAAGAACAGAGGTTAAGAGGAGGGAACATTAACATTAAACGCTGCACCCTTTTGGAATTTTTATTTAGATTGTAGTACTAACATTGCAAGATGGAATGAGACAACCAAGGAGAGTTCAAAAATGAGCACTTTGGAGTTTTACAATGTCTTATAATGGGGTAACTTTAAATCAAAGTAACATTCCATGAAATGGTAATCTAAGAGATAAGTGCTATAAAAACAGCACTGTTTCCAAATCGTGAATATTTTTCTTTTTCATGTTAATGCAAAATAAACGACTTAATCATATTTTCGCAAATTAATGTCATTCTCTTCCTTATTCAAACTACTAACTAAATAATTTTTATTTCCCTTATTAGAAGAAACTTTAAATGAACTTTAAAAATAAACGAAAGAATGTAATATAGTAATTTTGCGTTAATAAACAGAAAATTAAAATGTAAAAGTCTAAAGAAAATAAGTACAATCTTCACTTTTCCATACAGTTAATATAAATCAGGTTTAATTGATGAAAACAGAGAGCATTGAAATTTAGATCGACAAAATGAGAGATATGGTGACATTTGGAAATTATTGAACGAATATGTTCCAGACGGGATTGGTATATAAACTTAGCCATCAAATGAGTTTAACTTTATAAGGGAACAATTAAAATAATAAATTTGGGGGGTATTTTAATATTCAGACATCTGTGAGTAAAGACAAAATAATATACTATAAATTATTCTCCCAAAACTTCTATTTTAATATTTTGAAACGCTCTAAATTTAGCCCAATTTTTTTGAAGAATTATGCCGAAGGAAATTTATTAAATCTTTAAATTGTTTACTATCAATGATCCAAAAATTGTAAGATTGAATAAATATGTAAAACATTGCAAAAGAGTTAAATTGAATAAAGTGAGATGCACTTTTATGTTAAATTAATATTAAGTGTATTAAGCGGTCCAATATGAACTCGGTTTGTTTATTTGAGGGTTCTAGAGAGAAAGTAACTGTTTCGTCCTGATAATAATAAAAATGTTGTATTAATTCCTTGTATTATTTTATATCAATTGTGAGACTTAATAATTGTGTAAAAATTGGTAAATAAATTAATCTAAGTAGAGAGGATAATTATAATTTTATGGGAACTAATTAAATATTTAAATTTATTATAACTGATTGTTAAAAGATCGAATTCATATATGCGGGCCATGTATGTAAGACGAGAGCTGGACTGAGTTTAACGATGAATTCTCTTATCAAAAAGAGAATCTGAAGACCGTCCAAGTTTTCGCTGACTAAAGAATATTAAATCCGGCTCCGAGGTTTTTTTTACCTTTGAGGAAAACTCCAATCACCTTTACCCAGCTTACAATCATGCAGGAAGAGAGCTTTCTACTCTTTTGGAGTCAGTGCTTTGTGAAAACCAGGCATTTAGAGTGGAACCAAACATAAAGCCGCCAAGCCTAATCAGAAACCCATTTGTCTGCTTCAAGAGTGGTAACAAAACTCGGTCACAAATCACGCTTAGAAATCACACCACTCTCGAAGAAGCTTACCCAGCCTACAGAACATATAAGATAATAGCTTTATAAGTGCGTAGTCTTCCATCCTTAGATTTACAATAATTTGGGACATTTGATATATATATATATATATATATATATATATATATATATACATACGTATGAATTTGGGCAGTATATTTTCATTATAGCATGTTTTATTAAAAGCGACCACTAGTTTCGAATTAATAATTCTTTTTTCAATCCTCTCGATTTTATTTTATATTCGCCTTTTCTTCATTTTTTAACGTGGAGATAAGCGTACCGAAGTTCATCGGGGACTGATGCTTGTTATTTTGCCAAAGGTAGAATTAAATTAATGTAATTTAGCGCTTTCTTCAACTTAACTGACGCGTTTCGATACATCGAGTATCATCTTCAGAGTTACAATAGGGAATTATTACAAAGTATTCAGTTTATATAATATGTTACAAAATGTATTAACAAAAATACGAACGAAGTTATACACGTATAGGCAGATTGGATCCAGGTGATAAAAAGTGGGAGAAGTAGGTAGCCAGAGAGGGGTGGGTGGGAATTAAGCTGCTTGCCAGAGGGGATTAGTGGCTAGGGGTAGCTCTAAATACACCTGTTCCTCTGTTAGCCTTTCTTGCGCTGAGCAGGATTTCATTGAAGTTAGACTGTATGTTTAAATTCGGTAGCGTCTCTTAGATATATATAGCTTCAAGGAAGAGCAGTTGAAGCCTGTTGGGAGCATGGTCTAGAATTTTGGTGTTTTCTTATATCATTTTTTGGTTGAGGCATGTTCCCTGTACTTTCTATGTTCGGTATGACCGAAACCACTCTCTCAAGAAGAATGTCATACCATCTGAACAACGGGGAACCTAAAGAACATACACAGAAAGAGATGAAGGTTTTAGGCAATCAAAGGGATAGGCTCAGCATCGAAAAAGGTTAACAAATTAGTAACTCCTGCGTTGAAGACTACTCTTAAATGGATGGGAAGGGGATAGGGCTTAGAAAGAATAGGCTCCAGGGTAGTTCAAAATAATATCCGGCTCGAACTGAGTGGCACAGCCGGGAATCACGGAGACCAAGTCTCCAAAGTGACTCAATAATTGCTACAGCTGACTCTTTGACTCGGGGGGTCAGCTGCGCGTTAACGTCTAAGTCAGATGACTGAGCTTCAGTAGCGCTGGGCATGGTAGGTAAGGGGTCCTGATTGTCCTGTTCAATACAACCCACTTGCACTAAATTTAGCGGGTCCATGAGGCAGTCTGCTACCATGGCCCCCCTCCTCGTCGATTGCCACACGGGCGAAAGGTTCAAGTGCAATTGGTTCCTTCTGCAGCGGAGTGGGTACGACGCTTTTTTTTGCGGCTGTCCTTTGACATATATCACATGAACGGCAATACTTAAGGATGTCATCTGCCGCACTGGGCCAGTAAAAATGCTTAAAGATTCTGTGTGCCGTTTTAGTATCGGTGAAATGACCAGAGAGAGGACTATCGTGAGCCGTCTTTAATATGAGGGGGACCTGCCAACGGGGGATGCATAATGCATGGGCCTCGGAACCTTTGCTTTCCGAGCAGGTGCAGTAGAGGAGGTCGTTCTTCACGACGTAGAAAACGACTTTAATTCCACGGGTAGACTCCTGAATCTTATTATGAGATATGCTCCAGAGGGGGCAGAGTGAATCACACTCATTTTGCTTTTTAGCGATTTATTGTTAAGAACGACGCTAAACTCGGAGTTGCAGGTGTTTTCAAGGGGAGCGGGTGCCTCTGCCTCCTTTTTAGTCTGGGAACACAAGGGTGAAAGTAAACTGTGGGCACTCTCCGACCATAACAGCACAGAGCCCCATTGGGCCTTCTACTACTTCGGCCCAGCCAGTATATTACGAGCATTCAATAAAGCAATTCACGGAGCGGAATCAATTTGTACCCCCAAAATAGTCATGTACTATCGCAAACTTATGGTTCCTAGCGATCGGGGAAGAACAGCTCGTCCGAAACCATGATACATGTACACCCTGTATCCCGAACAAGGGTGGAGACCCGGCAACCGTTTACTGATCCGCTCTTAAACTTCAAGCTTCTTGGGGAGCTATTCTCGAAGTTCACCTGATGGCCAGCGGCAGGAGGAGCACTCGGAGAGGGAGGCGGTTCAACTTGCGACGGTGGTAGCACGGGGGAAGCACAAATTTGAGCACTTGATTGAGAGAACTAGGACGGAGTGGGGGTTGTGAGGGCAGTTTGTCCCCAAATGTCCTTCAATACCGCAGTAAAAAGACCTAATGGGCCTCCTGGGGAAATATGACGAAGGGGAATTTTTCTGATGAAGAAAAATTTCTGGGCTTGGAAGGGCCAGTTATTTTGACAAACTTACTAGGCTCACGGGGTGTAAATTTCTTTTTGCCACATTTACCTTTTGGGGACGATGGATAAGACATTCTTCCTTCCTTGGGGTAGCAATTGTGGCTCGCGGCGATTTTTTTCGGATTCTTCGAAGCATTCCTTGAAGGGGGAACAACACTGGTACTTCAGGAAAGATCGAATCTCCGAGGAAAGCAAAGCCATAAGCTGGTCCTCAGAATGAAGTCGAGTAACGCTTCATACTCGTAGGGAACTTTCGAAGATTCTAGCCATAATTTGAAAAGTTTCTGAAGTGTATACCCAAACTCTCGAAAAGTTTGGTTGGGCTCTAGACTGGCGTGACGAAATTTGACGCGGTATAAATCGGGCATCAGGTTTGTGAGGGAATGCTCTCAAAGGACCACCGTGAGAGCAAGCCCCCTCGGAAATACCCCTCTATTCTTTCAAAACCACTTGCGCCAGCGTGAAAATTTTAGAAAGTTTGAGAAAGAATTGGTTCCTCGCTGAATCACCACAAGGCTGTGTTTGCTTTCAACGCCATACGCCCCCCCCCCTCCCTCCTCTGCTATAACGCCGTACGTAGTCACATTGCCCCTCCCCATATATGGCGAGGCAAGTTTCATTGTCTGGAACGACGCGTTATCATGAAATGTGTTTGCCTTGATTTGCGTCAAGATTCCCCTAGGGAAGAAACTGGCAATTGACGTGCAACATCAGCCGGAAGCCATACTCCTGGAATCTCGGCGTCTCCGAGTTGAGCGCGTTTAAAGAAGCATGTTTTCAAACTTCATTTTCCTTTTCCTCCTTTGCCATAGAACTAGATCGGAGCGACAAATAGTCATTGGACATTGGACATATAAAGTGGGGATTATAGTAGTAGAGGGTTTTTAGTAGGAGAAAATAGTGCGGAAATATGGGGAAACTTATAGAAAAACGAAAATTAAAAGTAGGATGAAAAACAGGTCCCTGATTTTAGGGCATCCCTAGCTTTCTTTGCGTTTTTATATATATTTGATGTTATATATATATATATATATATATTTATATATATATATATATATATATATATATATATATATATATATATATATATATATATAGTATATATATATATAGTATATATATATATATATATATATATATATATATATATATATATATATAGGAGGCATTGAAGCCTTTGCTCAGCATGTTTTTTGCTCTCTATTGTTTTTTTTGTAAAGACTTTGTATCTTCTTAGCTCGGTTGTTTACACCTAGATTTTGAATTTTTTATTTTGTTTATTTTGTAATTTTGTAATTTTTGGGAAGTTTAACGCGCTAAAATTTTGATGGAAGTTTAGAAAATTAGCACTTTGCTAATTTAGTGAAATGATATTGTATGGCTTTGTTTCTATTTGGTATTGTGAAAAAATCTCAGTAAACCTTGGGTCTACGTCATCTTCATTGAGTAGTCTGCTGCTTTTAAAAGGTATTGCGCGTCCTATGTCATCAAAGTCCATGTGCTCGAGTACAAACTCGGGAGTTAGGTGCTGGTCTACTTTGTCCTCGATCTTAATTGCTTTCAGATGAAGCTCACATTTATGAGGGTTATCCCCAATTCACTATGGATCCCACTCTGCCTTCTCCGCTTTCTCCTTCGGGTTCCTGTTATGATATAGACCGTATATTTTAGACCTTTTGCAGTTTAAGGACTTGGGTCTTGGGAACCGAGTTTATATGGAACGGCGGATACAGAAGTTTTGATCGAATGCATGCATTGTAGATCTAAAGTTTGTTGGAGGTACTAAGGTTTAGGAACTTGAAAAGTTCCCCCAAGTTCCTCTGTGTATTTGATGTAGGTTTTGCTACATGACTCTCATATCCACGAGACGTAATACGGAGTCCCAAAACCGTGCCCTCCGTGCGGTATGGGATTCGTGCAGCCCCCAAATGGCTGTCGCCGAGGGTCCGTCGAAATAGTGAAATTACACGTAACTTTGGGAAATTGATAGATATCTTCCATCTTCCTTCGAAAGAGTTGATGTTTTAGATTCCTACCGCCGTACTCTGTGCCATGTAATTCACATTCCAATAAGGTGTCGTACAGATCATTGTTATATCGTCCACAAATTGGGCGTACAACGAACCTTCAGTCAGAGGTTGCGGAAGGTCGATAGTGTATATATTATAGAGCGTGGGACTTATACCCTCATATTGTGGCCCCTCCGCCTCGAACTCGAACTCGGGGCCATTGAAATCTTTGATGTTTAGAAACGCCATCCCATCCATTACGTAGTCGCATAGAATCCTTTCAAGTATGGGATTGAGGCCCAATTGTAAGATTTTGTATTGCAAGCCTCTCCTCCATATTTTTGTCAAAGGTCTTTTTGACGTCGTAGAGTACCAGATTTGCGTGGCGTCTTTCAGCTTTTACTTTTTCCAACTTCTCGGTGATCACGGCTAGCGCCATGTCCGTTCCTCTCTTTCTTCGGGAGCCATGTTACTGGTTATTGTGAGAATTATTATCCTCGAGGAACGTATTCACCCTGTTGGCCAATATCTTCTCCAAGACTTTCCCTGCAAATTCTAAGAGAAATATAGGCCTGAAGTTAATTGGACTGTCCGGTGGCTTACGGGCTTTGGGAATGAATATCATTTTTGCTACCTTCCAATGGTCAGGGAAGTAACTCACGTTTAGGCACGTATTGATGATATTCATGACCCCCAATAAGATGTTAGGCAGGGCTCGAATTACATTCTCTCTTATCAGTCCTGTACGCCCTGGTGCTAGTAGACAAAAGGATTTTAATGTTTTTGAGAGTTCTTTGGCAGTAATTCTACCGCTGAGTCACTCGATTTTCCTTTCCTGGGATACATAATAGTGAGGATGGGGTCTGTGTATCTGGTCGTCCAAGTCGTTTATTATTCCTTCTTCAAAGTCTAAATCAAAGTCATCATTATCTTCCTCGAAAATCTTAAATATAGATGCCCAAAAGAGCCTGAATTCCTCTTCGATTTCTTCCGCGTTGGTAATTTCGGTATTGTCTCTTGTAGGTTTTATGGTCTTTTGTGGCTGTCCGCTTCTTAGTCTTTTTACTGTCTTCAAGAATGTACATGAGTCGTTTTCTATATTTAGTCTGTCTATGAAATTGTTCCAAAGTACATTCTGTTGGTCCCTAATAAGAGTCATTAATTCGTCGCATATCTGTCGTGTTCGTCTGTGCGTAGTGATGTTCCCCGTATTCCCTCACGAGGGATTTCATTCTAGGGGTCCAAGAATTGGCAGGAAGAGCTTTATATTTAACTTGGAAATGGCTTCCTTATCGGCTTTTAAAAAATTATCATTAATTTTTTCCAACTCCTCGCCAATCTCCTCTAGAGTGGCATTAATTAAGGGATCAGGGTTGTAATTTTCGAGGAGTCGCTTATAAGTATCCCAGTTGGCTCGAGCGTAGCTCTTGCATTCTGGGATAGGGAATTGAATTGGATAGGTTGAGATTTTAACAAGGATAGCCTGGTAGTCGCTGGGAAAAGAAGGGCTAGGTTTAATGAAGTAATTGTAAGGGAACACAGTGATAGTAAGCACTATGTCTGTTTTTGTTTTACTGATCAGTGTGTAATGTATTGGGTAAGTTTGGTCCAATTCTTGTCCTAATTTGTCTTTCAATAAGTTTCTCAAGATTCCTTCCTGCTGGGTTGGTCGACGTGTAATCTTAGTCAACACTCCTCGCATTGAGGTCGCCGGCAAAAAGAACGGTTCTGCCGTGACCACAAAGCTGCAGGAAGTTGTGAAGGGTCCAGTACCCTCTCCTTGGGGGCTTGTACTCTGTTGCCAGGATCACGGGACCCACTGACAGACGCACCTCAACAGCGAGGTATGACTCGTCGAGTCCACTTATTGATCTGAAGTCATAACCTCTTTTTACTGCTATTGCGTATCCGTCGAAACGTTCTCCACTGTGATTTTTGGTTAAAACATCGTAGGGGAAAATTTTTAACCTGTCTGTCATTTATCCCATGTTCTGAGATAAATATAACGTCTGGCTCTCATTGTCGTATTAAGTTACGGTATAATATTTTTTTGTTCGTCTAGCCCTCAGAGTTAAATGTAATATTTTTAATGTCTACATTGTCTAGTTGTTGTTTTTGGACTTATTCCCTTACGAGCTTAGCTCCTTGTAGAGTTTTAAGTGGCAGGATGGTTTATCCTGTTCGTTTTTTCCTGAATTCACCGTCCGTTAGAGTAATAAAGGTTTCGGGTGCCAGTTTGAACAAGCCTTGGATTAAAGCCTCCTCTACTTTTTTCTCGCTGTAGTCGTCGGAGGCGAATTCAAATTTGTATCTTCCGGATATTACTCCTTCTGACACATCAAGTACATCCATCTCCTTAGGGCAAGGGGACCTTTTAGCAGTGAATAACTTCAAATTAATTTTTCTTGAATGGTAAGCGTGGCTAAATTCCCGCTTGCAAGAAGAACCCGATCTCAGATGTCTCTGAAGCGTTGAGGTTTTGCGTGAGCGAGGTGAACCTACCCCCCCCCCCCCACCCACACACACTCATGTTTCGCAGTCTCAGCCACAGTAGCCTCATTATCTACCTGTGTGTGTGATCAAGTTTGTGTTTTGTGAAATTTACGTGATGTTCTGTTTTTCCTAGCGTGTCTTTCCCTCCTTTGCTGCCTCAGCCTGTATCCTAGGATCCCTGGAGGAAGCTGAGTCGCTGCTGGAGGTGATAAAACTCTAGTAGCTAGTTTCACACTGGTATTTTTTCTTATCTTTTTTTTTCAAAGGTTCTTTCTTAACCGGGCAAGCCATGGAGAGCGTCTTATGTTCTCCTGCGCAATTCAGGCGCTTCATAAGGTGCTCTTAAACCCCCTCCAAGAATGTGCATCCAACGAGCAGAGACAGCACAAAAGAACGTTCCCCCTGGAGCCGGTAGCCATGGTATGCTCCTCATACTTGTAGCACTTGAAGCACATCTGATGGTCGATAAACAAATCACGTTCGATCTGCTCAGGGTAGACACAGACGTTAAAGAGGAGCATACCTCCTTCTGTGTCCTTTACCGCCATTGCTGTATAGCAAAATACTATTTTGAATACGTGTGTGTATTCTTTGAACTTAATCTTTTCAGCTACCTTCGCTCAGGTGTATTTTTTTATCACTTCAGCATGAATTTATTCAATGCTGTGCCCCCAAACCGATGCATCGAGGCGGCGAAGAAGGATAATGCTTCGATGTGTTTTTTTGCGGTGGAGTGTGTGGTTTGAGGTTGAGTGTTTTCAGGCATTCTTCTACTTTATGAGAGGTGAGTGCTTCGTAGTCATTCTGCTTTGAGCAAATATCCGCATAATCATTGTGAGTGTCGATAAGTCTTAATAGAGCAATACTTAGATCCCCGTAAATTTTAGCGAAGACCCTCCCGTAATCAGGCTCGGGGCAATCGGAGAGGTTCTTCAAATGTATCCGCTGAGTCTCGCTCATTTATCTTTTCATATCCTCGTATGTAAGGATTGGAAGAAATCAACTTTAACAGAAAAATTCTCCGCGGAGTGATTGTGTGTTTTTGTATGTGTGCGCGAGAGAAACTTACGAGTATCACCAAGTTTTAAGAGAAAAAGAGACAGAGAGAGAGAGAGAGTTTTGGGAAAAGGTGTCCCCGTCCCCAAAATATAATTTACAAATGGCACTTTACCTTCCGTGTAGGGCGCTTATCGTATGCCTACAGGTTGTTGTCCGACCAAGGAGACTCGATGAAGAGTTGGGAGGAGACAGGGAAATCAAGTTGACTTCTCGCCACGGGCGCGTGAAAGCGAGTGAAAAATTTCCCATTTTTAAAGCACGAAAATCCTAATGAAGTTAATCAGCAACACTGCTAAAACTTGTCCATACGCGCGGTACAACGTACAAAACTCGGTTCTAAATAAATTCATGCAGTAGCACAATATTCTCAAAAGTAGAGAGAATTAGATGAGCTGAGGCAACCATAGCAGTCTTTTTTCACAAATAGTAAGTAAGTAGAAAAGGTGTGGAAGGTGAGATAGAATAGATTACCAAGCCTCTCTCCCTCCAGAGTCCTGTGGGACTTCTGGATAGGAGAGAGGGATAGATGGATAAGAACGTAGAGAGGAAGAAGAAAGGAAAAGGGGATATCAAAGTTTGAAGCAGTTTGGAAGATTAAAAGGAGATCAAGGTGGTCGGTGGACCTTCCACTTTACGTGAAATCCGAACCACGGTGTGTACTGTATCCTGTTTATTCATTTAATGTCTAGTGCCCCTGTCCCACGTATGCTGTGTTTAGCCCAGTGTGAAGGATATAAGAAAATGTAGATGGAAAAGAAGGAAGTATGTAGAAGATGTGCAGTTGAAAGCAAAGTATATATACGTAGAGGTCACGCTAATCTCTGGTACTTAGAAATGTTATAGTTTAGAATTCAAATGAATAGTGATAGTTGCTTGAGTATCAGGTTTATTATTTATGTTCATTTTATGTCATGTTTTGAATCTGTGTTATTGTTGATTTGTTGCGGCGTTCAAACCGTTGTTTTAGTTGTTTTTCTTCACTGGTATAAAGTTTTTTCCTTTTATTTTTTAAAACCTATTTCTTGTTTTCCTTTTATGTTTTTTTTATTATTTCTTGCTTTTTCTAACTTTGTTTACTTACTCCCTCTGTTTGTTCTCATCATGTGAACACTTCATCCTCTTCTTCGTTGATCTTTGAAGTATAGGTGGGGAAGTGTTTACGTGATCATGGCCATTACTTCCTCTCCTATGTCGCGTTGCGTGGTTTGGATGAGTTTCTTGGCCCTTTGCTCTATAATCTTGTTGATTGGCTGAATTCTTGCTTCGCGATGCAAATCTTGCTGTCTTCTTCTGACTATTCTTCTTTTGTTTGTAATTATGAAAACTGCCTTGTTCTGTATTCGTTGCAGTGCGATAACATTACTTTTTGAGATTGTATACAATAGTATCACAGGGTATACCATTGTTGACTGGATTAAGGCTTGATAAATTTTCTCCTTGTTTTTTCTTTTAAGTGCTCTGAGCCTAAATAGTAGCCCGAGTCTCTTTCTTCCTTTTTCTACTATTTTTCTCGCATGCTTGGTGTATCCTATTTTCGTAATCGTCAATCCTAGCACTGTAGCTTCATTTGCGCATTTGTATCTGTTTCCTTCGATCACAATGTTGCTGAGTTTCCTCTTGTGTATTAGTACGATTTTAAATTTATTCCTGTTGGTGCTGATCTTCCACTGTTTCTCATAAGAGTTGATCCGTCGTATTTCTTCTGATGTCAGTCCTGCTTGCATATCAGGATTCCTATAAGGGCAGACGACAATATGTGTGATGTCATCTGCGAGCTGTATATTTAGGCACCCGTATGTAGCTGGCAGAAAAATGTCCGAGGTATATACAGAGTATAATGTTGGACTCACATATCTTCCTTGCGGAAGGCCAGCCTCCATCTTGAATTTATTTTCATGGTAGTTTCCCATTTTAATAAATGTGTTTTGTTCCGTTATTTAATTTCAAAGTAGTCTTTCCATCTTGCTCTCTAGGCGTAACTGCAATATCTTATATTGCATTCCTCTCGTCCATACTTTTTCAAAAGCTTTGGACACATCCCTGCAGACTATATCAACGCTAGCTTTTTCTCTTTTTGTTTTAGCTATTTTTTCTGTTATAAAGGCGAGAGCCATCTCCGTGCTTCTTTTCTTTCTGAAGCCAAATTAAAACTTATTATCTTCCAGGTGCTCATTTAGGTGAGTGTTAATAATTTTCTCGAACATCTTCCCGATGAAGTCGAGGAGAGATATAGGTCTGTAATTCTCCACTCGTGTAGTAGGCTTGCCAGTTTTGGGTATGAAAATCATCTTGGCTACCTTAAGTTCTTTCGGGAAGTAGCCGGTGTTAAGGCTGGCATTAAAAACTGAATTAATTTCCTGCAGTATTTTTTCAGTCGCTTTTTTGTAGTGCCTCTTAGTGAGCTCTGATCTACCTGGTGTCTTCTCCTTAAACGGAGCGATTGTGTTTTTCAATTCTTGGAGGGCAATTCTTGCGTCGTTACCGTCCAAGGTGTCTCTTGATGTATCTACATTTCTGTAAGGAATTATTCTCTCCGCTTCTAGTTTAAGTTGTCTTGTGATGTTTCGTTCAAGTCCCTGTTGAATCTTGATTTTCCTTTTTACTATGTTAAAAATGTTCGTCGAGTGTTCTTTAAATGATTGTTCTATTGCGTCAATATCTTCTATCTTATTGCCTTGATTATCCTTCAGGGTCATCTTCTTGTCCTCTCATTTTCCTTTCATTTGTTTTTCAAAAATTCTCTTGCGGGTGAGTCATCGTCAATCTTCTGGATTGTTTCATTCCAGTGCTGTTTTGGTTTTTATATTATTTCCGTATTAAGAATCCTTATTATCCTCTAAATTGCGTTGAGTAGGTCCCTCGTTAGTCCGTTTCTCCTTATGTTGTATGAAATTTCTCTTATTCAGCGATGGTTTCTTATCATCTCTGGAGACCAGGTAAAGTTCTAAATCGTCGAGTAGCTGTTTCTTGGGATAGCTTTTCTATCCGCACTTTTTTATCAAATTCCTAATAGTTTCTATTTCTTCGTCTATCTCTTCTTGCGATGCGCCCTCTAGTTCTTTCGGCTAATATGTGCTTAATTCTTTCTTGTATGTCTCCCAGTCTGCTCTATAAAAGGCTTTTGTTACCTTTCCTAGGATCTAGATTGGTCTTTGATTAAGGGTGAGCAGAGTCGCTGTGTGGACCGTACATGAAATAGCTTGTGGCCTCATATAGTAATTATATGGAAGATAGTTATTGCCCAAGCAGATGTCTGGTTTAGGTGCTGCATTTACCCTCACGTAAGTGGGGTAGTCCGGTCCCAGTCTTTAACAGATACCTTTAACGAACAGAGTTCAGAGGTGTTTGCCTATCCCGTTTCTTCGTCTATATCCGCTCTCTTGACAGTGGGCGTTCAGGCTACCCAAAAGTAACACTGGTAACCTATTATTTAAAATTCTGATGAAGTTCTGAATGGGCAGTGGGTTTCTCCTTGGCAGTTCGTATCCCGTTGCTATAATGACGTTCGTCAATTCCATTTCAATCTCCACTGAGATATAGGCTTCGTCCTATTCGTTACAAGTTCTATATTAAATATCCTTTTTGATTGCTATAACTGCTCCATCTTGTAGTTCTCTCGTCGGGTTGGCCGCTATAACATAGTAATTCCAGATTTTGATCTCATCTTCTTGAAAATTTACGCCGTGTGCGAAATTAGAATTATGTCCGGGTCTAGTTTTCTAAAAATGTTTCCATACATTATCCTTTTGCTTTTCCATCCGTTAACTTTGATCTGTAGAATCGTAAGATCTGTTTCACATATCTAAGCCTTCCAATTTTACAGGTTTCTTGTAGCGCTTAGTTTCCCCATAAAATTTGCTGTGCCATGATTGGCCAATTTTTGTAATAGTTATGTTCGCGTAGAAATACTATATATAATGTAGCAATTTTTAACAATTCCATTACTTTTCACTCCCAGAAGATGATCCAAATGGTCAAAAGACGACTAGGAAAAAGAAGTGTCATTCACGGAAGTTTTTTCTTGCCTCGAAGACCCCGTTAAAAAACTTGTAAGAAATATTAAGTAAATAAAGGGAAAAAATTAATGACTCTGCCACAGCTGTGGACTTGAATAGAACCTGCATACAAGATGGCCTTTTACCTAATTATATATATATATATATATATATATCATTATCTTATCTGGTGTCAGGTGTGGGGTACTTTTGTAGTGATAAACCTAGATTTTTAATCATTATCCTTATCTGATGGCAGGTAAAGTTGGGTTATTTTTTATTTTTAAAGAACCTTTTTTCTTTTCAAGTTACCCCCCCCCCAAGTTAAGTTATTCACTAACCAGTTTGCCAAGTTCGTTCAAGGATATCCAAAGAAAGTGAAACAAATTCTTTTTTTTTTATTGATAATTTTTTGGTGGTGACCATCTTTTCCCAATTTTATCGTAGATGCTGGATAACAGCCAGCATCTTTGAGACTGACCACGAGTGTGTAACTATGAAAAGGTCTGAAACTCCTCCACAACCCAAGAAATCGCTAGGGAAGCTATGGCTGTTTAGGAAGAAATCCAAAGATCAGGTACAATTCGGGAAAGGAATTCGATGCTACGTCACTTAAGTGAAGATCTGAAGCAGGCTATTAACCAGCAACAGGCTCAAATCTAGGATAGCTTGATAGCCAAAGTAGATAGCAAAGTGAGGTCCAAAAGGTTTTGGCCATCAGTAAAGAAATTAAAAGGAATACCAAGAAGAGAAAAGACCCGCATTAAGTAGGGCAATGACTTCTTGGAGGATACGGAGGTTTTAGAAGAGCGATTCTGCACGTTCTAGAAGGAAATCTTCTCAATTGCACCTGATAAAGATACGGAATTCGACCAGGAATTCAAAGGCTAGCTGATTGAAGATCTTAATCGCAGAATACCTTTAACGCACCCACAGGCCCATATTGACGAAGGGAGGGAGATGGCAAGCCATGGTCGAGCAATAACAACTGAAGAGGTCAGGCAACAATAAAATCCTTTGAACAAAAGGCACCAGACTGGACGGGCATCACTAAAAAAAACTTATTGAATGCCCCAGCAGATTATTCAGGGAATAAAAAACATTTACAACGCTTCCCTAATACAGGCTACTTCCTTGTCGGTCTTAAAATGGCAAAAATCATTTTTATCCCAAAAGGGAAGAAGCCTGCCGATCAACTAGTGGATTACAGGCCAATATCTCTCCTCGAGTTCGTAGGCAAAGTCTACGAACTAACAGAGCTAGAAGCCCACAACTCTCAGCAATACGGGTTCAGGAAGAGAAGGGGACTAATGCTGCCCTCGCCCTTCTCACCGAAAAACTCGACCGCTGTTAAGCTGAGGAGAAATACGTAGAGGTGTTGTTGCGTGATGTACAAAAGGCCTTCGATAAGGTTTGGCTAAGAGGTCTACAATAAAAGATCTTAGGCTTTCAGCTAAACCTGATCCTGGAAAGGGTCCTCTCCGACTACATCTTGGAAAGAAAAGCCGAAATCTCGATGGAGGGTTACAGAGGGTCTGAATTCGTACTTGAGGCGGGTGTTCAACAAGGTAGCTGTCTGAGTCTTCTGCTCTACCTAGTGTACACATTGGACCTACCTGCTATAGTTGGGAAGGATGTGATGTATCTCCAGTTTGACGATAGCATCACTCAAATCATACCCAGTACTTACAAGAACGCTAGAGTTCAAGCAAGGGAGACAGCTACCGAAATTTAAAACATCAATGCATACGAAAGAAAGTGGAAGATTAAAACCAACCCCCGAAAGTTCCAAATTCTTCCAGTAAACTGCCAGAAAATTGACGACTTCATAGTTACTGATGAAGTTTACACTTACACCACGAAGGTAAAGTCCTAGGTCTACGCATCAGCTCAACCGAGTTTAAGATGTAAATTAATGACCGAATCTCCCTAGTCAAGAGAGAGCTTGGAAAATGATTTAGATTCAAAAGCTTCAGCTTAAATAATATTAAAAAGCTGTTCACTGCTCTGGTACGCTCAACATTGATATACCCGGCAGCCGTCATGCAAGCCGCGGGTTCTCACTCTCTCAGACAAATGCAGAGAGTGCAGAACAAATGGGCCCTGCGGATAGCTGAAGCGCACAGCATGGACCATATTCGGCAGACAGGACTGCATGCAAGAGCAGGACTGAAGCCACTGAATATGGAGCTCAAGAGGCTAGGGAGAAGACCTGGGACAAAATCATGGTAAAGCTACTCTCAAACTTGGACATCGACATAGACATTCCGAGAGCTCAAATTGGACGCGCCACCATGAGAGCCCTCTTCCCGAGTGGAAGAACATGCTCCCAAGAGAAGTTAAATGAAATATTCACCTGATCATGACCAAAAAGAACAAATACAAAAACAAAAGAGGCGAAATGCCCAACCACAATTAGAATACCAGACAATGGTAATGAAAAAATAAATAATAATATTAAAAAGAGGCGAAGTGCCCACGACCATCAAACAAGAACCAAAAGAGGCAAATTTCCCACAATGAAAAACAAAGAATGAATGAACAAAAGAGGCAAAATGCCCACAAATCGTTAGATAGCAATATTATAATTGAAAGGCTTGAATGCCAGAACAGTGGAATTAGAAAAAGTTTATTTATATAATTATATAAAAAAGAAGAATAAAACCAAACAAAAAGTAAACAAATAGATAAAAATAAAATAAAAATCAATAATAATTAAATAAATAATACAAAATAAATAAATAATAATTAAATAAACAAAACAAAATAAATAAAATAAACAGCGAGAGAGAGAGGAAGATAAAATAAACAAACAACTGCAACAATTGTCGCAAAGCGGTTAACCCCACCACCAGCAAAACACTGATGGTACAAACAAGAAAACAAATGAGTGTAAGGAAAAGAAAAGAGAAAAAGTCAAGAGATCCCCTCTACACCAGGGCAATACTCAATTTCTATTTTATCTCTAATTATCTAATACACATTTCAACAATTTCTTCATCTCATCTCATCATCGCCAATCAACTATATATATATATATATATATATATATATATATATATATATATATATATATATATATATATAGACGGAATGTTATTCACTGTTTACACTTTACGTGCATACGTAAAGTTTTTTCGCCGAATAATAATAATATCCAGCTCTTTCCGCATTCTTACGTTCGATGTAAGGACACACGAGCAGGGCAAGTCAATTTTAAAAACAGTCCTACGGTTGCCTTTGGAAAGAGAAAATACCACCTCTTTCATCCGTCACGCAAAGCTGACATGAGCGTTTAAGCACTCTACATCTTTCTCCACCGGCGGGCACCTTGCATTTCAGGACCTGGACTGCTCACAACCCTCGTTCCAACTATGCCCTTCTAGTGTGATATGGAATAATTTGGGGAATTGACGGAAGCTGGTTTGAGCAATAGCCCACAACATAAATCAACTTCGGAGGCTCCCCGGAAAGAGGGATGGATTACAAACTCCATTTATTTAGCTTTTAGCTTTATTGATGGGGATTTACAGCCCAAGGTCATAGACATGCAAGCAACTGCCTCTATGCTATGGATGATGAAGTCGCGAATTAAAAAAACATCGATGGGCGGCACCCCCGGGTGAAGGAATTTAATTCGGCATTCACCCATCATCAAGTCCTCGATAATTCACCCTTTTAGAGGATCCCTTCCCGCGTCCATCGCTTCATCATCCATCTTCCCATCAATTGCAGTACTGGTTCTCGGGATCACGGAGCCATAATATGGCGGGGGAGACTCTACACTACATTTCTTTTTTCCTTAATATCACTTAACTTAAATACGGGTGACAAGGATTTTTAACCACTTTTCTACAAGAAGAAACAAATAAAGGAAAAAGGTGAAGGAACATTAAAGAGGAAGTATTCCCCCACCAGGGAAAATGGAGCACCAGACCAAGGAGGTCCCTTTGAGGAGCCTCCCTGGCCAGGTACATAGTTCCGGCAAAAAGTCAGGTGTGCATAGTTCTGTTCGCAAAACTTAAGGTTACTTTGATATGCCTGCTCGAAGTCAACGACGGTTACGTAACGCTATGCTTTGAGAATAAGGACGTAGATGAAATACTATCCAACCAGGGCACGGAAATACTGAAGAATATTGGGTTGGAAGCAAAAACCCCTCCACCGTTGGCGGTAAATAGAAGCGTAATCTGTAGGAAAATCGAAAGTAGGATCGGAGAGAAGAGCACCAAGGAACTAAAAGCAGAGATAGAGGAGCAGAATCCGTGGGCAAAGATAAAGGAGATTATTAAATTAAATAATCACACCCATGTCTTCAAAATCACCTTCCATACCACCGAAATGGACAAATATTTGAGCGGAGATGGTATAGACGCCTTCAATATGCAGATACCGCCAGAGAACATTGGGCAAGAGAAGTTTCACAATGTGCTGATGTGCTTTTTTTGCTATAAACTTAAAAACGATACAAGTCAATCATGCCCCAACCAGGACAAGATCTCTGTTTCTAGTGCAATCAAGAGGGTCACCGCTTCAAAGATTGTGCTGCAACCACAAGGAAATGCCCCGAACTACAACGGAGATCACAAGACTCTCGTGTTCAACCCACCCAAAAAGAAGGAAATCATTAAACGGAAAGAGTAGGAAACTCGGACCTGTAGCACCCAGAGCTACGCAGGTGCTACAGCTAAGAACAGCCAAATTATACTGCCAGCAAACCTACGATTAATCTAAATAGTAAGGTCAGCTCAAAAGTCTAACCTGCATCATATATGCACACATAACAAAGATTGGAAACCTTCGATGCCATGAGGATAAGCTCAACTGGTTGCTACAAGCTAATGACCTACCTACGATAAAAGTACCCAAAACACTTGACTCACTAAAGATACTCAACATGAATGCAGCCTCACCCCATCCTCCGAAAAAAGTGCTGCAGATAGCATCCGAGGACAATTCGGATGGTACCCAAGAAGAGTCTTCAAGCGACTAGCACTCGGACGAGGATGAAAAAGAAGAAGAGCAAATATCCAGAAGGAGATACCAAAGGGCTTCAGGGAGCATGTCAAAGACTCCCAGCGTCCCCCGCCCCCGCACCAGGAAGCAGAAGCTTAATATGAAGCTTTACATGGAACCAATTCAGAAAGAAACAACTGAAATTCCATCCCCAGCTACCAAAAAGGTCCCTAATAGAGATTCCAGTTAAAGAAGTGGTAGATCAATTCTTAATATGCAAAGAGACGGACTAAGAATCTTGAGCATTAACACCGGCGAATGGACCATGAAAAGAGTTCAGTACGGTGACATCTTCAGAAACATTGATACGGATATAATACTCATCTCGTAGAACGGTGTTAGCAGGGATAGAGACATAATCAAGATATGGAACCATGACGTGCTAACAGTAAAGCATTCTCAGGAAAGATTCAAAGGAGCGGCCATTGCGGTCAAGGAAGGAATAAAGTCAAAGGAACTCAGCAATTGAGAAGAATCCTACCTTGCCATTGAGGTACAGATGAGCCTGGAGAAGATGGTTTTTGCCAGGCGATACCAAACTCCAAGGCGCAACTATTTTCCTATCCAAACCCACGCGAGTATATTCGGGCGAAGGGTCCCTACGATATTTATGGGTGACCTGAACGCACGATGTGCCGAGTCCGGATACCCTCGTACCAATGGTATAGATCAATGCTTGAACACCTTACTGGACAGAAACTTTATCCAGAAACTGGGACCCGACTTCCCGAGATTCATCACGGAAAGAAGTGCCCCCAAGCAGAAATTTACTTGACCAACTTCCTCGTACCATACAATTATCACATGCCCCCTGAATTGATACCTTGTAGCGACCATATTCGGATTAACCTCAATATCAACGATAACCCTATATGGTATCAGCACATACAAGGAAGAATTACAGCAGGGTGAACTGGGAGAATTACGAGCGATTGTTAAGAAACTACATCCCGGGGAATCTCTACGAAGCAACGCTTGAAGAAATAGACGAGGAGTTGGTTTTGCTGGAGACCCAAATGATCTAGGCTCATAGGGTGTCAATTCCCAAAACCGCATACAGAACAATTTCTGCATATAGAGGGACCGACCGTATGAAAGGTTTATGCCGGGAGCTGGATAAATTGTATCAAAAGACCATCAGTACGGGAACATCATATGAGGCAATGTACCGTACTAGAGAAGCAAAGGAAGAATTAAAAAGTCTAATATATGAACAAGAACAGGAAAGATGGAATGAAGCAATAGAAGATCTCGAGAGCAAAGCACGTCTGAGAGATTCTGGGCGAAGATTAGGAGAATGAAAAGCAAGTCTTAGAAAAGGAAAGTGGAATTAGAAGATGCCTACGGTGAAATTAAATAAGAGGAAAACGAAATAGAGGCGATTCTCAGGGAACATGGTAAAATGTCTTCAGAATCAGTGAAGAAGAAAATGAAGACTTTGACATTAATTTTGAAAACCCGATAATAGACGAGCTCAACAAAATTAGTTGAAAGGACGCATCCGAACAACCAAGTGAACAGGGTAGAAGGAGAAGAAGAAATAGCGACACAGGAAGAACTGAAAGTGCGTTTGACTCCTTTAAAACAAAGCACCAGGCAGGTCAGGTTTTACGAAGCTCAACTTCGTCAAAGCGCCTATATACGTAATGGAAGGCCTATCTAACATATTCAATGCCTGCCTAAATGTAGGCTACTTTCATGACGCATACAAAACGGAAAAGATTTTTTTTCACTGCTAAAACTGGAAAACCCCTGACGCGGAAGGAGAGTTATCGCCCAATATCCCTTCTGAAAATTGGGGGTAAACTTTTCGAGAAAATCCTAAAGAGACGGACGACTTGTCGATCACTTGGAGGAAAATTCGCTATCCAACGACTGGCAATACGGCTTGAGAAAGAACAAAAACACCGAGATGGCAATTAATTTCATCACGGAGAAGATTGCCCAAGCGAAGAAAAACCGGAGCTATATTGACATCGTATGTAGGGACTTGTCAAAGGCGTTCGACAAAGTATGGCTAAGGGGAAGGCAATACAAGATCATTCAGCTGGGTTTAAGCGCATATCTTGAAAGAATTCTCTATTACTATGTCATGGAGATATCGGCCCACCTTCCAACTACTGGCAGGATGGCCTCAAGGCGGGTGTCTTCGTCGTACCCTGTACGCGATCTATACAGCCGACATCTCAGAACCTAGCAACCTGAATAACAAAAACATACAGTTTGCCGATGAAATAAGCTAACTCATCGTTTGTGGATATAAGAATGTGCGAATTCAAGCTCGAACGATCGCCTAAGAAATATGAAAACTAAATGAATATGAGTCAAAGTGGAAGATCCGAACTAATAGCGACAAATTCAAGATTGTTCCACTAGGAAGAATAAAACTTTCAGATGTTAGAGATGGGGTATCGCGCTATCCCTACGCGAACGAGTGCAATGTATTCGAGATTAAGATCACTTAAACCGGGTACAGAAAGCTATTCAAAGAACGGATCCAAAAAGCATTTTCGACAGGCAGAACTCTCTATACCTTCAGAAACCTCAGCCAAAGAAACAAAAATAAATTATATCTGCCGCTGGTCAGTTCCACCCTCACCCATCTCTCGGCATCTCTCTAAGGCATTTCGAAAAGCACTAAGAATTGTATGCAAAAAAATACAAAACAAGTGCATGTATATCATCACCAATACACACAGAAGGGATAGAAGGAGGCAAGAGGATATGCACAGAGCGACGAACATTGGGCCGCTCAACACAGTCGTAAAGGAAAGAGCGTGAGATATGAATGAGAAAATTATAATGAATAGCAGCAAGGAAATTAGTGCACTCATCGCAGAAAACCAACGAGGTCCAAGTCACGCAAGATTTTCAAGTAGGGCCAGCGAGCTTGTAGTCAAAAATTCATAAATTGGTTTGAGGAATAAGTTCTTGCGGTTTTATCAAATTTATTCATTACCATTAACAATTTTAGAAAAACTTCATTTTTAATTGATAACAATATGCAATTCAATCAATAATGTATTCTCCGTTGTTATTCACGAATTCTTCCCAACTTTCAACTTGTTTTTCGATGCCTCTGCAATAAAAATCTCTGGATTTTGACTCTAAGAATTCGTCTATCCAGGTTAATAATTCCACATCAGTATTGAACAAAACGCCGCGCAAATTGTTGGAGAGCGATCGGAACAGATGGAAATCCGATGGAACCCACCAAGTCTGGCGAATATGGACGATGCGGCAGGATTTCCAAAATAAGCGTTTGGATGGCGTCTTTTATCATATTGGCAATGTGAAAACGAGCATTGTCGTGTTGCAGAAGCACTCCATAACGTCGATGAGGTCGCATTAACAATCTCGTTGTTCGCAAGGAGCTCATAAAGAATGATGCCTTCACAATCTCACCACACAAAGAACATCGTCTTTCGTGGATGAAGTTCTTGCTTTAATCGCTGAAGTGGTTTTTTATTGGGGCTAAGCCATTGTTTTTGATGGTTCATGTTGACATAAACACACCACTTTTCGTCGCCAGGGATGCGGTGAAGAAATTTTTCCTTATATCCACGAGTAGACTTGTGACGAGCAAGCAAACCTGCGGCAATCGCTGAGCGTTGAAGTTTGTTGCTTTCACTCAAAGCGTGTGGAACCCATGCACAGAGTTTTTGAACTTTCCCCATCGAATGAATGTGATTTACTACAGGTTTCTGATAACACGCCAATTGTACATCCAATTCTCTAGTCGATTGACGAGGATTTTCATGAAGGAGGTCGTTTAATCGATCTTCATCCAACTCAATGGGGCGACCAGATCGTTCTTCGTCATTAAGATTGAAATGACCGTTTTTGAAACGCGAAAACCACCATTGAGCTGTCCTTTCTGATAAAGCATTTTCTCCGTAGACAGCGCAAATATCACGACGAGCTTTGGCTGCGTTTGCATTGTTCCCGTCTTGATGGAAAATGAATAACAAGTGTAGAAAATACGCCTTTCTCTAAACTTGACATTCCATTTTGAGGGTACAGAACAAAAATTAAATTAACACAACTTTTAAATAAACCGCAATGACCTATTATTCAACTTCAAGACGTAGCCTAGCAAAAGCCTAATATAGTCTACGCCGTTAAGAGACGTAGCCTATCCTTTGCAAATTTTGCTCTCATTATTTATTATTGTTTCTTAATATGTGCACAAATCACGTCAACAAAACTTAAATCAACACAACATTAAAAAAACGCAAGAACTTATTCCTCAACCCAATATATAAATTTTTGTTTGACTATTAATGGAATGCTTTTTATTTTCAGATTATTTTTTTATTTAGAATTATAATACATTTAAATGAATATTACTTATAAATAATAGGCCTAATGGAAAGTAGAGAATTTTAAAGGAAACGAACTCGATCTCAGATAGAGAGTCGTAGTAATATAAGTAATTCTTCTGAGATATCAATCTCAGATGATAATGATAGCGAAGATGAATTTAAGCCCGTGAATGGGGAGACGTCGTCGAGGCAAAATGTGAGAGCGTTAATTCGGATGCAAGTGATATAGAACCTGAATCTATTGCTCACCGAAATATGCCTAATCAAGAGTCAATAACACAGAATCCACTAGTTTGAAATGAGAATGTTACAGCTGGAGTTAAGATTGCCTATTCAGTAACGTTGGAATGAAGAAAAACATTAGCCACAGTGACAATACTGATTTAATGCCAATTGAAATATTCAATCAATCTTTTGACGACTCAATCATAGAATTATTTCTATTTTAAATCACTAGGTAGGCTCAGCAGTATATGCAATCTCATCAAATCAGCCGTACATCAAGAATGAAAAGATGGACTCATACCACAAGAGAAGAGATTAAGAGAAAAATTCTTAGATTCATTCTTTAACAGGTTTGATAAAATATCTAAACATGGAAGATTACTGGACAAACGATGCTCTATATTATCATTTACTATTTCGCTAAATTGACATGAGTTACAGCAGATTTTCTCCTCTGTTTAAAAACTGGCATTGGTTAAATAAATTTATGCCTAACCAAACAAGAAATTGTATAACAAATCAGATTTCATTTAAATGCCTTTTGCTCATATTTTAACATTATACTCCAGGAAAAGCATATAAATATGGAATAAAATTGTTCAATCTGTCTGAGATCAGTAAATCTGTTTGGATTTTTCAGTATATTGTGGAAAAGGAACAGAAAATAATCTATCAGACTTAGATCATGCTGGGTAATTTATTTTTACATTGGCAGAATTCATTCTAAATGAAAGAAGATACTTAGTAGCTGACAACTGTTCCTGTACTATTACTCTAGCAAATTACCTAAGTAACAAAAATACTGAATATTTTGGCATAATCAGGTCAAACAGAAAGGGAATTCCTCCTGAAGTAAAATAAAGGCTAAAATTAAAAACGAGAAAAAAGCTGCAATAAATCAAAAAGGAGTAAAAATTATTAACTATAAGGATAAGAAACAAGCATATATGATTTTAACTTTCCATGGTCCAAACTGCAATGAAACTGGGAAAAACCCATGAGGGTGATGCTATCTTGAAACACCAAAGCATTTTAGACCAGAACAGAGGAAAAGGAGGAAACAAAATTTCAGATCAAAGGATTTCTTACTACAGCCCTGCACGTAAAGTGTGAAGTATATAGAAAGATTATATTTTAATGTATAAGTGTTAAACAGTTTTGTTCTATATAATAAGTTTGTATTCTACAAAAATATACTCAATTAGCTACATTCATGAAATCCATCGCCTGCTCTCTACTCTAAGTTCCAACAAATGTGATTTATAAGACATTTAGCTAAGCACATGAGCTACGTAAAATCTCCCAAAACACTAGAGGTAAGATAGGTAGAAACGGATGTTCTTGCTGCTATGAATAAAGAACCAGGATCTCTGGTCAAAAATAGGCAACAAACATTGCTAAGCAAGTTCAAACAGATTTTTTTTAGTGCCAGAAAGCTTTCTTTCTAGAATGTTTCAATAATGCAAACGCAAATCTTCCGAATTAAATAAATGATTTTGTGTTATAAAAATTTAAAAGTTAATTTTATTTCTAATTTTTAAGGAATTAATTTTAAAGTTCTTCTGTTTATATAAAATGACCGTATGCCTACCAAAAGAATTTTTATCCAACTGTGATTTGTTTAAGTATGCACATGTAAATTACATTTTCAATGCTAAATAATTTGCTCGCAAGTAGAGTTTTTAGAAATATCATTTTCAAAACAATAACGTAAAATATAAATCATTTTTCATGCTCGGGAATTTATTCAACCCCTGCCTCCTGTGTTCAAATATGGTGCACTATATGTTAAAACAACCATGAGGGGATGCCCTCGAAAGACCACCGTGAGAGGAAGCCCCCTCAGAAATACCCCTCTATTCTTTCAAGAGAACGTGCGCTAGTTTGAGAATTTTAGAAAGTTCGAGACAGAATCTGTTTTTTGCTTAATCACCTGCCATAGCTGTGTTTGCTTTCGGACGCCAGTCATCCCCACCATCTCTTGAGGAAATTGAAAGCCCGCCATCCACTACGTTCAGACTGCCGTCTGTTTCCAGTGAACCCCTGTAACCCGTGTCAAGTCGACGTAGTACCTCATCGAAGATCTCCTGGGCAGAAGTACCTTCGCTAAGCTTTGGCCCTTGTTCAGAGGAAAGATATCGAGCCCCTTTATTCCCGGAGTGTTATGCAGCCCTCTCATCTTCCCCACTCCTTCAAGATTCTCATTCTTTCGAGACTGAGTTTCCCTGCCGATCTGCAGAATCGTCTCGAGTTGATATTACGTCTCTCTGGAGCAGGTAAAATCTCATTCTTAATCACGAAGTAATCAAACCCAATCTTCGAGCCCTCCTTGACAAGACTCTCTGAAGTATCTTCTCGAAGACCAGCGCCGTTGTTTCCTCCCCTTTCCCCCATGCTCCAATTCACCCGCGCTTAAAGGTAAAGCGATCGTGCATGGTCATCCCCAGATTACCTCGTTAATCTTCACTTAATTCATTTAACTAATATAAGTAATTTGTTCCCCCTTTTGTATATATATATATATATATATATATATATATATATATATATATATATATATATATATATATATATATATATATATATATTACCCCCTTTTAATATCCTTTGAACTGCAACTTGGCAAGCCATTAATCAAAACTCGGTCAACTAACTGTAAATCGCACTCTTTATTAATCGCCCTAGAACATGCGAGTATTAACTGTCTGCCCATGCTTGTGTACGACTTTGTGCCCCGAGCAATTCTACATAGGCATACCTAGACAACAACTTCTATTTTTAACGTTTAAAATAATGAAACGTTTTCCAAACAAGCGTTATGTGATTCATGGACGTGGAAATTATCAGTCCTTTTAATCACATGTGAACCTCGCGACAGATTGTGGGTTACGATCAAAAGTATCGAAACAAAATTAAATAATGATCTATTCAATTCAGATCCAAACCCTATACATCACGACATTTATTCTTGTTGCTCCTTGTAGAAAATAACTAAGTGTGACTATTGGGTTTTAATATGTGAGGGTTATCAGTCGTCTGGACAACTTCTATATATTTAGTTTATATCGTAATCCTGACCTTGACGATAATATTTATGATTGTTTTCTAACTAAGCTGGCTTTGATTCAGGCATCAGATAATAAATCTTGTTTTGTTTTTCTGAGAGATTTAAATGCACATTACAAGCATGCCTAAACTCTGTTTCATCAACCAACAGAGATGGTTATGCTACCCATGACTTTTCAGATTTATCATGATGTATTCAACTTGTCTTTGGCTCAACTCATTACTCTGGCAATTGTTTGGATTTACTACTTTCTGATATATCAGATGTTAAGGGGAATATCTTGCCACCAATTGGTCATTCTGATCATTCTGCTATCAGCTTCAATTTAATGACTAATTTTAATGTTCCTAAGTTTACTACCTCAGAAGAATTCATATTAAGTCCCGTGCTAATTCGAATAATATAACCAATGATTTGAATGATGTAGCATCGGGGTATGTCTTTAAATCAAGTGATCCTGATATTGCATTGAATGATACTCTTGTGCATATTATACCAAGGAGAATCCCTTCAAAAATAATTAAAAAGAGGTCACAGGACAAAATTTGGTTTAATGATGCTTATCGAGATGCTTTTAATCGTAAGCAAGCTGCTTATTATCAGTGGTCTAGAAACAAAATACCTGATAATTGGCTGAATTATTTATAATTAAGATCTGAAGCCCAAGGTATATATGATGCAAGCCAAGCAGAATTCAATGAACATATCTGTGATAACGTAACTCGCATCACTCAACCACATTAATGGTGATTAACTTTAAAATCTTTTATTTATGGAGAAGACTCATCTGTTCCACCTCTTCGTACTGATACTCGTATTCCTACGAGTATATATGCCCGGAGAGAGAAAGATGATCTTGTCTCATCTTTCTTTTAAAGGAAGCAATGTCACCGGGACCTTGGATACCCTTCGACTTGCTTTCCTACTCCAATATTGTCAAAGTTTACATTTAGATCATCAGAACTAAAAAGCTATTTGTTAAAAAGGATGCTTATGGTGGTACGGATCCTACTGGCATATTTCCTTTAGTTTTAAAGAACAATGGTGCAATATTGGCCTCTAAACTGGCAATCCTATTTAGACATCTTATTCGTGCCGGTAAATTCCCTTTTTGTTGGAAAGTTGCCAATATAACTGCTATTCTTAAAGGAGCCTCAGCTCCGCATTTACCATCTGAATATAGGCCTTCTCAATAACTCCTGTAAATATCCAAGATTTTTGAGAAATTATTGGCTAAACGTCTTAGTAAGTTCATTATAAAAGAATCTTTACTACCTTCTACTCAATATGGATTTAGAAAGGGTGTAGAGACCTGTGATGCCTTGTCTTATTTGGTCCACCAGTTGCAATCTAACCTTGATACAGGGTCTGAAACCAGGCTAGTATCACTGGATTTCAGTTCTGCCTTTGACAGAGTTTATTATAAACTTTTGTTATATAAAATTAAATTAATGGGCATAAGTGGCCTTTTTTTATTTTAAATGAATTTTTATCTAGTGGCAAGCAATGTGTGGTGTTTGATGTGGCCTCTGGTTTTCCGCAAGGTAGCGTTCTTGGGCCTATTTTATTTACTATATATACTGCTAATATGTGGCAGAACTTAGAGAATAATATGATGGCCTATGCTGACGATGCATCATTGCATTCATTTATTCCATCACCAAGACATCGATTTGAGTCGGCAAGTTCTATAAGTAGAGATTTAGTCAAAAATATATAGTTGGTGTACTTGTTGAGGCATACTTTTTAATGCGGGAAAATCACACTCAATTATTTTTAGTCACAGTTAAACTTAAATTCCAAATCATTCACCTTTATTGCTTGATAATATTTGTCTAGATTCTTCTGATAATATTAAGTTGCTTGGTGTTGTTATAGACAGCAAGCTTACTTTTGAAACTCATCTTCGTTCAGTTTCTTCCTCCATGCTCAGAAGACTAATCTATGTACTTAGAAAATGCAGAAAAACTTTTGGTAATAATGATGCAGTTTTACGTTCCTTCATTTTTTAATTAATGACTTTGTTTTTAAATATTTTTAATATGGTTTTACTTTGTTTAAACATATTTTCTCTTAATATGTTATTTTCTCTCTTTTTTTCTTTTCTCAGAGTAAGTTTTCCTATGGAAAGTTTCCTTTCCATTGGAAACTTCTGTAGTTACATAATAATAATAATAATAATAATAATAATAATAATAATAATAATGATGGTCTTCCCTTGTGATAAGAATCGCATCATTTTGGTAAATGAAATTCATACTTGACCCGAGTTTGGCGAGAAGTTAATTGAATTATTATATTTTCTCTGCCAATCTTAATCTGTCACCTAATCAACTTTTTCACTTTGGAATAATATCGCAGACCATATAATTTATAATATATATATATATATATTTATATATATATATATATATATATATATATATATATATTATTTCTCAGATATATTAGTATGATGTGACTTTCATTTAGTTAGAAGAAAAGCGTGCTATTTTTTAATCACATTCAGCTCTTTTCAATAATTCCTTTTGCTAATTTTCCCCATTCTCTTATATGTTACATATATGTTATCTTGTGTTTTCAACCATTTCCTTTTTTTGCCTGTGTCCTTGGCATTTATTAAATACTAACTTGACGCGGATCCACTATTCCCAGCTGTTCATTATTTTGAGGTCTAGGAATGGAAATTGAAATGAAACTTGATTCTTGTGGAATTAAAGAGAGTGTAATGATAATAAAATATTTATTTATAAATTAGGAAACAAATAAAAACTTCTATTTAGGCAAAACAAGCTAATTGCTAAACGAAAGCAAAAAGATCTTATAAAATATATAATCAATCAGCTTATAAATTTAAACGATATTTTTTATTTCATTAAATGTGTTAAATCGATGTTTATTTATTGTCGTAGAATGACCCTTGGCTTTGATCACTCTACGCTTTGACACCCTTTTAGTAGCGGTATGCTTTAAGGGGCGTGAGTTACTTCTATGATGAAGTAGGCTTTGTTCTAAGAGTGCTATTTTAGTGGTTTAGTCTTTAAGGAAGAGCTATTTTTAAACACATAAGGATAAGAGGAAACACCCGAATCTACCAAAATAAACATGTATTTTAAATTAAATATTACAAACCAACAGTAAAAGTATTTCTAAATTTGGGCTCAAAGATTGTTCACTGACAAAACATAAACAAGTAGGCTTCCAATAAACAAACCAATTGCCAATTAGTATTTTTATCACGACCCTATTTGTTTAGCATAAAACATTAAATTAAGGTACTGTCATCTACAAACACATATGACCTAGGTTCAAGAATAATGGTTTCTACTCTCCTTTAAAACGTGGGACGTACTAAACTTCTACTATCGTAATAGAGATATAAATGTTATTGTTAACTTACAGGTAGGTATTAGGGATTGCCGGATGTCGCTGGAGGACTTATCTCTCGCTTTGAAGTGGTGTGGCCGCTGGTTGAAATTTTCGAGGAAGGATTGCTTGTCGCCTGTGCCGGGGCTGATTCTGCAACGTAATTAAAGAACGGGAGCTCGTTGGGGCAGGGTTCTTCTCCTCTCACTCTTACGGTGCTTGAGATGTGAGAATCACTCGAGTGTGAGTGGCTTTGCTTTTCTTCAGTCGGGCTTCTTTGCAGACGGAAAAGGCTTCTTCGGTATGGCACCGATATAAAACTTGACTAATTAGGTTAATACGGCCCTGAAAGGGGGGATCGATTTTCTCAATCTGATCCTATCGTTTCTCACGGAAATAGTCTTGTATGGCTGAAGGATCGATCTTTACGAACTAATCTTTCTTCTGGCGTATCGACTTCTAATAATCTTCTTGTCTAGCCGATGGATCGATCTTCACGAACTAATCCACCTCTAGCGTATCGACTTCTGATAATCCTCTTCTCTTTCTTTGCGGGGCTTATATATAGGCGGATTGCCGCCCCATCTAAAGGGGGAAGTAACCAGGCCACAGATGCAAAAGGGAAGGGGAGCGAATGGAGAGTTAGCATCTGGGGAGAGCGAGAAGTCCTGAGGTGGCACTGGGGTGCCCAAGTCAGCTCGCAAATTATAGGCTCGCAACCGCACCGCTACTTGGCGTGCCTTCTGACCCGCACCGTTTTTTTTTCCTAACCACGGGGGTATGGGTCTCGTAGGTAATACGATCGTTAGAGCGTCGTTTAAGGACTTTAGGTGGTCGCCTTCAAACATATGTTAGCTCCAACTGCCCACAGCGGCGAGAAGATCACACATGGTAAGCATTTTCGCCGGCTACCTTTCCCACGCTTCTCCTCATGAAGGGAGGGGGGCTTGAATGTACCTATACTCCTCTAGGAGGCTTAATGTAGCCATTTCTCCACATTTATTAATATAAGAAATAAATAAATAAAAGAAGGCAGTTGCTTACATAAAGCAATAAATCATTCCTTAATATATTTATAAAAAGTAGAAATCTATCTAAATCCATACCATATGTAATATATATGACAAGATAAATGATTCCTCAATACAATCTTAAATCGCCAGCATAATAAAGTGAGGAATTTGTTCTGGCTTTTGTTTAGTTTCGAGAACTCCTCATTGTTATGAACCCCATGAAAATTAATAATACTGAACACGAATTTGCTTCCACATTCCCCAAAAGGGTCAACATGCATAACTGCTGAATAATTTAAGTGAAAAGAAATACAGAAGTAAAGTTTTAAAATCAAGGAACATAACAGCATAGCTATTGGAAATTATAATCACAGAAAAGCTGGTGGTGATGACGATGTTAATGTAATAAGTGAAACTGGAGAAGAATTTCAATATGAATGTAAGGAGATATTTGAGTGGCGCTTAAAATTCTGAAATTCATTATATTTCTAAAAATACAAAGGGTATAATGTTTTTCTTCATATACAAGCTCAAGCTAAATCAGCACACCTTTGCAATCTATGTTTCCAAATTTTTATCCTCTTTTATAGAAAAAAAACTCTATGATGCTTATTTTTGAAAAGCGAAAGCCAGAGAGATTCAGAATGGGTGAAATCAGTTTTACCCTGCGGCTTAAAAAAAGGCCGTATTTCAAACTGCTATGTGAAAATCACTTCTATATAAATTTTGTTATTTCGTTAATTTAACAACTTGATATTTCACATCGTGTATTATTAAAAAAAATTAAAGCGTGAATGAACGAATGGAATATGTTTATTGTATTTACCTTGTGTTGTTTATTCAAGTTTTTTAAAAAAAAATTTTATTTTGTTTATTGGGTTAAACGGTGTTGAGAGCTTAGTTATCTTGCATACACCTATTTTTTATTTGAATTTTGGTCTTCTCCATAATATTTGATATTGATATACGTCAAATATGGTTATTATTACAAGTGTGTTATATATTTATCTACTTTTTATTTGTTTATGTTCTTTGGCTCTTCAATTTATATTTGTCTGTTTATTTATCTTCCTACTTCTTTGCAAATTTAGCTGGTATAGTTCCAGGTTTAAAATTAGCATATCAAACCATCTTGTTATTCTAATTCGCCTAATTTTGACCACCTTTGCGAAGGAATAGTTCTTGAAGATTTCATAGATACAAATGTATTACCAATATATAAAAATAGTATCATTAAAGCTTGCGGCTAATTTACCTTCTATCGTGGGTAAACATGGATTCTATTGCTATTCGTTGGAGAGTAGATGAACTAAAAGTCGATAGAGTAAGAAATGACGCTATTTTGGTTTCTGTTTGTCCCTAGAGTCGACGGAAGGTTGTTGTGTGAGCGTCTTCGATTTCCCCGACGATCAATTCTATTCCCGAAGCTCTTAATCGGCATTCTTATCATCCGTTTCCTGATTGATCGTTCTTCTGTTATTTAATGCTCTTTAATCAGAGTTGTCGAGTTGTGACCTTAGTGTGTTTTAGTTAATTTCGTTGTGTGAACTATAATTATCGCATTGTGTTTAATTCCTTTCAACTAGTTAGTGCTGCACTTCGCATTCGCTGGTAGTCTAGCTTGCAAGTACAAAATTTTACTTGTAAATCATTGCTCATTTCTGCTTCAATTTCAATTTCCTCTTACTCCATTGATTCATTTGTTGTGACATACTGCTCAGTGTCTTCCTTCCTGGCTACCCCTCATCCCCACACTCGCACACCTTGCGTCGGCGAACCCGCCTCCACACCCACGCCTCGCCTGTGCGAGCCCTCCCCCACTTTCTACAAGTCAATTTAGAGTTAAGTTTTCCTGTCTTCTATGCTCTTTATAATTCTCACATTCGCTCCCGCCCTTCTCCCCCCACTATGTATGATAGGGACTCAATCCTCTAACTCAGCTCTTTAAATTATCGTCTTTCTCCAGCCACATAGGCGAAGATAAAGGGGGCTGGTATCCCTCGAACTCGTCCCTACCATTCTTTCTTTACCCAACACCGCCAAATCTCTCCCTTCCTACTGTGCTCATCAGTGGGCGCTGTCGGCGTCTCTTCTAAACATAAAGAGCCTAACCAATAAGTCGGAGTATGTTAATGACCTCGTTGTTCGCACGGGGGTTTCCTTCCTTGGCCATACAGAAACTTAGCTCGAGTCTGATTCTGGTTCATGCGCTGTCCTTACAACCCTTCTGGGTCATTCTTTCATGCACGTTCCTCGGAACCACGGTGGAGGGGAAGTTGCACTGATTTCCAACTAATCCTTCTCCCTGAATCTTCTCCCCTCCCCCTCTAGCCTCATTTGAGGCTCTCATTGCTGTCTCACGTGCTGTTCCTGCTCTGACTATTGTGGCCCTTTACTTCCCTCCAAGCTAGTCTCCGGCCTTATTTCTCGAGGATTCCAGTAACCTCCTCTCCGACCTTTCCTCTACTGGTTCTCTCCTTGTTCTCGGTGACTTCAATCTTCCTAGGCACGAAAAGACTTTTCGCGTATTAATTGACATCATCGACCTCTTTTCTCTTACACAACATATGGCATCCCCGACACATATACATGGAAATATCCTTGACTTAGTCATCTCGAACCTCCATATATCTGAGCTAACAGTAACTGACCATTCTAATACGATTTCGGACCACTTCTTGGTCAATTTTTATTCTATATTCCCTCTCACCGACCTATTCGCTTGTCCCAAGATCCTACTCTCTTCCGGTGACTATGGTCAATTTATACTATTTCTCTTTTTAATGATGTTGTTTCTGCTGTATATCCTATTGATACTACTGCTTCACCTTATCAAACCTTAAAATCATTACACCAATCTTTACTTGCCTGCCTTGACGTGCACGCCCTATCACTCCTTTAGCAAATCGCTATCACTGCGCCCCTTGGTTCACCATGGAACTCCTTCATTCAAGGTGGTCCTTACGTGCCCATAAATGTACCCTTCGTAAAGCATGCTCCAGTGGGCAGGACAGGACCTACCTCCCACATGCCTATCGCCTTGCTACTTTGACTTATTCTTCCAAATTAAAATGAGCGCGTGAGGCTCATTCACGCAAACTTTTCCCTGAGATCAAGAATTACCCTCGGACTATCTTTCGTCTCTTCTGTCGTCTTTCCTTGCCTAACTCTACTTCCCCAACCTCTCCTCCCATCAACCCCACAACTCTTTCTAAGTTTTTCTCTCATAAAATTATTAACCTTCACGCCATACTAACCCAGTCGTCTGAACAAGCCCATGCTATTCTCCCCATCCATAATCCAATGCCGCTTACCGTCCTTACTCGGACGTCCTCTGGGAAAGTAACTACCCAGATCTTACTCTCTAACAAATCTGGATCCCCTTAAAGACGTCTTTTCACCCAAACTCCTCCCCCAAATTCTTCCTCCTGTCTTCCTACTGATTCTTCATCTCTTTATCACATTTCTTGCCACAGGGGTGGTTTCCTCTTCCTTCAAACATCCCTAAATTTGTCCTATCCTTAAAAAAACACACCTTAACCCCTCTGAACCATCTAGCTATTGCCCTATCTCACAATTCGATTCCTTTCTAGGCTCCTCAGAAAAGTAGTTTTCTTTCGCTTTAATGACCATATTTTTAACTGCAATATCGATTAAACGTACCAATCGGGGTTCAAAGCTAAGCACTTTACTGAAACTGCTCTTCGTAATATTTGAGACGGTTTACGTAGAGCTGCCGATAGGGTTGTACGTTCATTCTAGTCCTCCTGGACCTCTCCTCTGCTTTTGACACCATTGACTACACTGTTCTCCTTGATTGCTTTAAACTTTCCTTGGTCTCTCGGGCACTGCACTTGCTCGGTTCAGCTTATACCTGTCCTCCCGCACTCAGTCGGTCGTGCTAAATTACTTCTCCTCTGAGCCCACCCCCATTCATTTTGGGGTGCCTCAGGGCTCAGTTCACCTCTATGCTCATGACACTCAAATATACCTTTCGTCATCCCCTGTGTCTTTCGCTCAATCAATTACTAAGCTCCTTTTAGCCTACACCCCCACAAACGAATGGCTGTCTGTCAACTTTCTTAAACCACGATAAAACTGCAGTTCTCCTTGTTGATACCGCTACGATGGTGGAGAAATCTAAAGCTCTCTTTTACTCACTTAACCTTGGGGGAACCAATGTCGCCTTTTCTCTTCCCGTTAGTAATCTTAGTTTTATTTTCGACAAGCAACTCTCATTTAAACCGCACATCCATTGTTTATTTTATGTCTTTCCTCGGTTCCTCCCCGACTTTTCACACGTTCGATCCCATTTTGGATCGATGAAGCCTTGAGACTGCTATTCATGCTTTATCACCTTACGCTTAGCCTACTGCAATACTTTTTTAATGAATCCTCCTCCTTCCTCACTTCGCCCCCTACAACTAGTTCAAAACTATGCTACCCGGCTCCTCCTTCGCCGTCCCCGGTTGTCTCCTTTGATGCCTCTCTTACAGGAGATACACTGGTTGCCCATTTGCTTCCATACCAACTAAAAAATTTTTCTCATCACCTACAAAGCCCTAAAGCACGAGACTCCACCTTATCTCTTGTCTACCCTCTCCCGTCGTCAAACTCCTCAGGAACTCCAGTCTAACCTCCCTTCCATCCTGAACACTCCTGGTTATGTTCTCTGCTCGATGCGTGACCGTTCCTTCTTAGTTTATGCTCCTTGACTCTGGAATGCTCTTCCTGACGAAGTCCGATCCTCTCCCTTCCTTGCTACTTTTAAATGTCTCTTGAAGACTCATCTCTTCAGAATTGCTTTCTCTCTCCTGTAAACTTTCTCTACACTCGCTACACAACCTGCGGTCTGCGATGGCTAACAGCCCTGAAGGGCGCAATATAAATACTTAATATCATTATTATTATCATTTTTTAGGTATGTACATCACTTTTTCCTATTTCTGCTACTATTTGTAAAGGTGCGATTTTACTCTCCTCACGGACAATAAACCTTCGGTGAACTTTCCGATCATAACACGTCTTTCGAGCACACTGCCGTCGAATATAGTCATCTGGACTTCATCTTCCAACTTACGATCAATATTCGCTATCTATCTGGTTGTAAAGACATCGTCTCGCAGGAGCATTTTGTAATTACGTGAACAAGGCCACGCAAGTCACCCATACTTTGCACACAAATCACACAACTTTCGTGTTAGCACAGAAAAAGGATGAAGAAACGCAAAAATTGTTACACTCCTCTCATTTCGTCGTTCGTGAGATCGAATTACCCGATAGTTCTTAATGACTCTTCCTAAAAGAGCTTTTATTAGCGGACTGCCCTCTTCCTATTATTTCTCTAGCTTAACTTCGGCATATTTTCGATAACATTCGGAGTCTTTCTCATCCTGCCATTAAAGCAACACGAAAGCTCATCGCACAAAGTTTAGTGTAGCCAGGTATGATTTCCGACTCGGCCGAATGGATTCGTATATATTTGCCTTGCCAACGTGCCACACAAATACTCCACCGGCTTCTTTTTCTCTTCATCTGTCACATTTTGGTGCCGTTTACCTTGATCTTGAAGACTTCACTATCTTATATAACGACAAGACATCGCGATCGTGTTATATGTCGCATCTCAAGAAGATTATTCCTTATTTTAATTCAAATTTGCTCAACAGAAGAAAATAATGATACCTCTTTGGTGGCAGTTTCAAGTTCATATGAAAACAGTGTCTTCAAAGGCTCTCTCTTCTCTAACGAAACCCACCTAACCTAGAAGCAATGGTTCGTTTACTAGCAACGTAGACTCATCCATTTCTAACCCAAATGGCTGCATCCTCAATAGATTGCCTAAAGTTTTTCCAATATCTTCAGTTATTTCTTAAATTCTTCTCTGAACATGATTATTACTCAGTGAGATTGCTTTTACCACAACAATTAGACATTTGTGTCAAATTACAGTGCAAGGGACTCCTCTATTATTAGAAAAATAATTTTCTCTCCAATGGTATGAAGTTTGTAATAAGGGAAACTGCAATGTATGTAGTGATGGATTGCAGTTATTATAGCAATGAGTAGCCACCTTCACATTGTTTCGGGCACTCCTGGTTGCTACTCATTTTTATAATAAAAATACACAATCACTGCCTACATTGCAGATATCCTTACAATTTTAAAATGTAGCCTGTTACTACTGATGAATGAAAGCGATCCCGTGTACACCGACAGCAAAAGTGAAGTTTAATATTCCTCATGAGTGCACGAAGAAGTGTGATGGCGGCCATTCATTGCTATAAAAACTCGTAAGATGTTTGACTTAATTGGAAATTATTGATGAGATATTGTATGAAGATGTTAATCTATTACGAGGTCACTGTGTCTTATGATCGAACATCGTGTGTATGCTTTTCCTATTCTGAAACTGGTCTCGAAAGCCTAGAAATATGATAGTTTATTCTTTACTTGGGAAGGGTTAATCTCTTACATATGCTGTTCCCTTATAGACGGTTTCCTTGCTTCATTTTAAAATAACTCCGAACAAATCAGATACTTTGGTTGCCTGCTTTTCGTTAATTGGTGAAGGAATAAATCCATATTTATGTAATCATAATGCAAGGTTCTACATTATTTTTTGGGGGAATCGCAGGGAATAAACGATTTAAAGCTAGGTCTCTAAAATATAAAATTCTCGAAAATATTTAACATATGAAAATATATCACGAATTCAATTAAAATAAATAGTAAGGGACACATTTAGACCAAGATAAGAGCGCTTAGACTCAAACCAGACTTAATTCTCGACGGCCATTTTAACAGTGGAGAAAATTCCCTCAATGCTATCATCAATGAAGAAAGTTCGTAAATGTTCTAAAAATCCGCCCCAAAATTCAAGGGTAATCACAAAACAAAAGTGCTAGAAGTACTATTGAACATCGGAGGAGTCTTCTGAGATTAAAGATTTTTCCTACTTATTTGAGTCTTAACGCTCTCTACACCTCTTTCAACCATTAAAATTTTCTATCGCCCACCACCCAATTTTCAAAATGCCCTTAAAGGGATGGTAGCGTCTATTTTAGGAAACGCTGGTTTAATTAAACCGTAGAGATGTGGAAATTTTATAATTAACCCAATCCACTAAATTTCTGACAGGAACATTTTGTACAAAAGTTACTTCTTTTACGTTACACCAATCTTTATGGTTATTGAAGGTTGGAAAACCACGCTGGTTAAGCATATGAGACGAGATTAAAAATTAATTCTCAATGATTGACATTAATTGGAACGGAGGAAATTGTACCTAAAAGACGGCCTACTAAGGAGGCGAACCCTTTTGAATAAAGTCTATGAGATATTCAACTGAAATGAAGATATTAATAGGATAATGAAGGGCTACATATACATAAGTGTAGGTTCCCCTGAACTAATCTGTTTATTCAGTCTACTTATTTATTTTTTGTGTTATGAATTTATTCTGTGAATACGAGCAACTGGAAGTTAAATGCAGCAACTTCGAACACAGCAAAAGTTAAACAGTGAACCACGATGTACTAAAAGGAAACGTAACTTGAATTCGTTCAAGAGAAAAAACGAAACAAATAATAATATTTTTGGCAAGAGGTCTTTACTCATTTCCGCTTCCATCGCGGGTCTGTGGTTAACGCCCGCACATTGCTCGCATAAAATCACGGGTTCAATTCTCAATGTCATCAGAGTGTATTGTCTTTCATGTAATATTGTTCATGTGTGGTCTCTAAGGAGTTTCCTCAGCTGACTCATTAACCAGGTGTGGGCATATGTTTTGAATGGTGTTGGTTTATTTTTTACATATAGTGTGGTCATTGATTTGTACAGAAGACAGCGACGTGTGCGTTTTAGAGTTCTGAATGAGCTGCACTTTACTTTGTCATGTATCACTCATAGCTACAAGTGTTTCGGATCGTATGTGAGGAGTAATCTAACTAGTGTTATGTATAGATATATATTTTTAGTTTGTTGCGGGCAAGGTAGAATTTAACCAGCATCTTGTTTTCTTTTGTTCCTTTGCTTGTCATATATGTTGGTGTATGTAGATTCTATGGGATTTGTCTAATGTTTTCTCTAGTATTTTTATGTGAGGTGTATATGTGAGTCTTGTTGAGTCTGGGTTCGAGGCACTGACCCATATGTCCTCGTAATTTTTTTATCTATTGTTATTTCAGCATCGCGTGCAATCCTGTCTGGCGCTAGACAGAAAAGGATATTTGTCTCGCCATCGGCAGTTTTTGGGTAGGCGTAGGATGTCCTTTATGTACATAATCTATAATGTGGGTGCTAATACGCTACACTGGGCTACTCCTGAGCGTGGAGTGAACCGGTGTGATGTGGTGTTATTATATTCAATGTCACCTTCGGTCTGTAAGATAGTGAGAAAGGAGCCTTCTCATACAAAGAGGGAGCTCCTTGTTGATGGCTATTTTCCAACGAAGTCCCTTGTGCTACACCTTGTCAATGGACAGTGTCTTTTTTTGCTTATCATGCATTTTGCATCATAGCCACTCCTGAATAAATATTGGCAAGTGAGAAACTAGTTCCAATTACCAGGAAATTAAAAAGAAGGCAGTTGACAAAACGTTTAAGTATTTTGAGTAAGTCTATAATTGTTTGTATGTTTTGAATCTTTGTTTTTCTAGTGTAGAATTAAGTTGTGTATGATTTTAAATGGTTGTGTGAAGTGGCATGAGACGAGTAAGATTTTGCGTAGATGTGGGAATGTAGTAAAATTGTTTATATGGATGTGTTGGGTTAATAGGTCTGGTAGGCAGAAAGACTGTGGCACGTTTGGGTGTTGTTTTCATGTGGTGTCTTGTTTCCTCCATAGTGTACTTGTGCTATCAAGCGTCTCTATTTGGAACTACGGGAGGAGTGATACCAGTAGTGGGGATAGAGGGTACAGAATAGAAGGAGGTAGGGAAAAGGGGGAGGAGAAGCGGCGTAGGGGAGCCTGGGTAGAGGGATGCTGGGTGAGGTGAATAGTTTGGATAATTTGTGTTTGTGTTCGTGTATTAGGACATTTATTAGGCCGTTTGTGGCGTATAGGATTGGGGTCGCCCTCAGACATGTTTTTTGCCACGGTCGAGAGAAAGAACAGCGCCAGTTGTGTCTTGGGACTGTTTTTTTGTTTGGGTGTAGGAGATGGTTTGGGTGGGGGTGTCAGAGTCAGTGTTAGAGCTGGGGCAGTAGAGAGTTAGGTTTAATGTTGTGTGGTCCTCGCAGCCCCGGCAGCGGTAGCTGGAGTGGAGGGTATATGTGAAGTGCTGCTGGGTTTTAGTTTCCTCATCTCTGCAATAGCGACAGAGCTAGCTTTAGCTACGTGAGGAGACTTTATGCTTTTGCTGAGATAGTTGCCACCGCAGTTCGCGAGAGTGTATCCGGTAGCATTCCTGGACTTCTTGGAATTGCTCTTATGTGGGAGGGTTTGGGGAGGTTGTGTCTGTGGACCGTGTCCCAATGAGACTTATATGCGTCGAGCATGTCGTTAGCATCGTTGAGTGTACGGTCATTATGTTGGAGTTTGATAGGTTTTACTGGTTCTGGGCTAAACATTCTCTTTACGAACCGCCAGAAGAAGGAAGGTTTAGTCATCGAGCATCATCCGTGATGGGGATTATCTAGCGTCACAGGTGTTTCCGGTTAAGCTGCAGGTATTCTAGGATTCGGTTACTTATGAATAAAATGTATTCGGAGCTGGGCATGTGTTGTAGTGTTTGTTATATTGCGTGATATATCTTTGTGTGTTTATTCTCTTTTTGATCTCTTGGCACTGTGCAAAGATTGTGGGAAGAGGGGCAGCAACCTTTAAACGTATCTGTGGCGGGTGGGGTAAGGTGGAGATGGAGTGTATGGGTTTAATGTTATTAGGTGTAAAAAAGGTAGTAGTAGGGGGCTGGACACAAATGGAGGAGTATGGGAAATAGTGGAAGGGGAGGTAAAGAATGTGGAAGGAGCGGAAGAGACGTTGGGAGGAAGGTTCGAGAGATAGGAGTCTGTGAGATTGGGTTGGGGACTGTGGGAGAAAGGTGCAGACAGTAGAACGGGGGTGAAGACAGTATAATAGGTGATTGAGAAATGAGAGTAAGATCAGAGGGATAAGGATGACACAAATTAAAGAGGGGATGGAGCATTGAAAAGGGGGTAGGAGGCAGATGGAAGAGAGGCAGTGGCAGTGGGCAAAGGGTGGAAACAGTAAGAGATGTGGATGGAAAATTTGTTTGGAACAACGGGAGGACGGGGGTAATATTGGGGAGGGAGGTGCAGTATAGGATGAGGTAGGGACAGCAGCAGAAGGAGGGAGGAGGTGCACCGTGGTGGAGCATGGGCTGAGAGATGCTGGGTGTAGGAAGGAGTTTGGGTCTTTTGTGTTTGTGTTCGTGTTGTAGGTCATTTATTAGGCCGTTTGTGGCGTATAGGATGGGGAACGCCCTCATACATGTCTTTTGCCACGATGGAGAGAAAAAATAGCGCGGGTTGTGTCTTGAGGTTGGGGTCTTGTGTTTGGTGGGAGGTAGTTTAGTTGTAGGTGCTGGGTTTGATGTAGGAGATGGTTTGGTTGGGGGTGTCGTGATCAGTGTTATAACGGGGGAGGTAGAGAGTTGGGTGCAGGATTGTATGGTCCTCGTAGCGCCCGCAGCGGTAGCGAATGAATATATAAGGGAATGGGGAGGGTATATATGAAGTGTTGCTGGGTTGTGGTTAACTCATCCCCGGCACAGCGAGAGCGCGGGCCTTATTCAGGTAAGGGAACTTTAAGCTTGGGGTGACATAGTTTCCACTGCAGTTATTGTAGAGAGGGATGGTGGCATTACAGCTAGTGTAATGGTGCCCCATTACACTTCATCTGAAATAAAAAGGTCCTCCTGGCATGTGTGAATTTCTTTTCCAGTCTTGTAACAGCGGAGACACTGTTTGGGTTTTATATTTAGTTATGCTATAATAGTTGAGCACCGTATGTTTGCGGTATGTTTCCGAAAGTGTGATAAACGCTCATTGCTTGATGCGGTTATAGCAAAGGTCTTGGATGGCCTCCTCTTCCTACTCATGCCTGGGCTAGGTAAGGAGGACTTTGTTTGGAATTGCCAAACATGAGTTCGTCTTTCGTATACTACGTAGTGCCTTTTTAGTAAGGCATCATTTTGTTTGGTGTAGTGTTTGTGTTCGCCGATGGTTTCGTTGGCAAGAAAGGGGATTTTTTGTGTTTTTTCTTACGACTTGAACACAAGTGTTTGGCCTGTGTGTGCCGCTTCTTTTTATATATAGAAAAAGAAAGGAAGAAATTTATAAGTGAATGATTACAAGATACAGGAAAGCAGAATTTTTTCCAGCAAAACAAAGAGACAATAAAAGGCAAAGATCAAAGATAGCGAAGAAGGTTCATTCAAAAGAGTGAAAAACGCCAAGGCCAAATAATGGAAATATTGTATCCGTGAGTCAAACCTCCGTATCCTGTTTGCTGGTAAGTTGCTTTAACGCTAAGCTATCAAGCACATATAATTAAAGCTAGCCCAATCGTGACCCTATCAAAATTGAATTTCAGGATCTGCCAGTATACATATATATATATATATATATATATATATATATATATATATATATATATATATATATATATATATATATATATATATATATATATATATATATACATATATACATCCGTATGTAACACTTTTCAGAATTAAATATTTATTTGAATTATATATGTCATATTCCTAGTTATTTATTCACTTCCTACCTGAGAGTTCTAAATTGCAATTGGAAGGTATAACTTTATTTAATCTCGAAGTTTTCCTGTTTAGTTGCTTAGAAATATATCCATATGCTACGAATATTGCTTCAAATTTAGTTCCTTGTGTTAATAGTGCATTTTAATAATATGAAAATTAAGATAATGATGATTGAACCTCTAGAGTCCATATTTATAAATAGTACTCTATTAAATTGGATATTTAGTAGAAAACTATGATTTTTACCTGAAATTAATTTCTAGGTAAAAATTCAATCCTAATTACACGATTTTTGTCTTTGGGTAACAACTCTTTTTTTCTATTTACCTGTGTCTAGAATACATGAAAAAACAGTTATTTATTTAAACTTTGCTTTTGTGTGCAAGATAATGATATTGATTTGAAATTTATCTATTCGCTCTGAAAGGATGTGGCAAATTTAAACTTTCATTTGCATAAAGTAGAAACAAAACGACACTATACAAAAATAGCATTTATTTATGCTAGAACTACATAAGAAAGACAATTAATATATTAGAAATGATTAGTTTTTCGTGATTTACGCTTATAATGTAAATTAATTTCACGAATCAGCCCCCAAATATAGTCTCCCTTCAGATTTTCACTATACGATCCTTAATAGTGACGTTCCAAGTCCAGTAGATAGTGGTGAAAGCGCTCGTCATGCTCTACTAAAATTTATCAACATGAGCGACAAGAATATGGACTTACAGGGACATCATGCAACCCATCTCGCCGTAGTTTCTCATCAAGTTCTCAACAAACTCTAAATAGTTTGGGGCTATGTAATTTCGTAGGGAGCCCAGAACCATTGCGATAAAGCTGTCCCGCGGTGCTTTTTCCGTCCTAGTGAGCTTCTCGGAAAACTCCTTGCCCTCCATGATCTTTTTTATTTGTGGATCCACGAAGGCCCTGGCTTTCACCTTTGCCACAGATAGCTTAGGAAAGAAATCTTGGAGATACTTGAAACCTCCAGGCTCCTTATCTGGAGTTCTGACGAATTGTTTATAAGGTCCAATTTTAAGTGCAGAGGAGGAAAAAGTATTTTTCGGAGTTTTAACAAAGGATCCACTTTGACCTTGTTTCTTCATACATAAACTCGGTCCGTTGTAGCCAAACCCTCTGATGGTAGTATGCCACGGTGTTCTTGCTGTCTTAAAGGCAAAGATAACAAGGAAACTTGGTAGCCGCCTTGGAGACCCATCAAGAAAGCCACCATTTTTAGGTCTCTGATAACCTTCCAACCGTAATCTTCATGGTCCAATGTTTCTAGTAAGTTCTTGACACTGCTGTATTTCTCGATGTCCTGGAACGAGTAACTAGGGGACAGAGATGTATACATGTTCCCGTTACAAAACAGCGCTACTTTGAGGCTCCTGAACGAGCTGAAAATGAGGAGGGGCAACTCGTTGGGGTTACTAGCGATTTTGATTGCTTCAAACAGACCGGTCTCTTTGTGACAGAAGCAAAGTTCATCTTGACATGTAAAAAGCTTGAAGAACAGAGGTGACTCTTTCTCTGACCTGATATTTGCACACTGTCATCTGACTAATCCCACTGCTTGAGTTTCGAAGTTAAAAGCTGGGTATTGGACTTTGTGAGACCAAGATCTCTGACAAGGTCTTTGAGATCTTTTTGGTGGGTATAATATGGATTTCTCTCTTCAGTTCCACCTCTATAATCTGCATCAATGACTTCATCCACTTCTGAACTGCTTTGCCTTTCTAAAAACTTCTGTTCTCTTTTTAGAGGAGTGGGTAGGGAGAGCTCAGAACTGCGTGGCACTGCCGCAATATCTAACTAAAAATCTACATACATGATAACAGGCGCATTTTTACCTGCTCGAGTTTTCTTCACAGCATCGCTCTGGGAATACTAAGGATGAGAAATATCTAAATCAAGTACTGAATACATTGGTGAGCGTAAATTTATATTATGTTATGTTCGGATAAAGTTCTAGCGTTTTTCTATAATCCTTTGAATGACACAACACAAGATAAAATTACGCCATATAACAAAGGTCCATCAGTGTTCAACAAAGGTCTAGAAACCAAGCGAAATTTATAAATTTCTGTCCAAAGGCAGCACAAATTAGATACTGAATCTATAAACTATTTTCCACTGTTCCAGTCGTAGATCTCGCTGTTCAATATAATCACAAACGATATAAATATCTACATACCCAAAGGAAAATCTAATATAATGCATTCTGTCAGATTAAATCTTGGTAGAAGTTTTCTGTCCCCAATCATGTGCTTTAACTTGATATCTTGACATTAAATAAACAATGCCGTGTCCACCCAGCCTGTGACAGCATTTCTTGCTATTTAACTTATGTATTATCTGTTTACATGAGAAATGAATAATTCTAGATCTTTTGCACGCTAAAATTACCATCAACCTCTTTTGAACTAAAGCTAAATTGGTGTCATCTTTGAAACACAATATTTGTCACTTACCTCTATCCTAAGGACCTTAATAAACACAAACAATAATGCTTCCAAAACTGAACCATGTGTAACCTCACTTTTTTCCACTGATTCTTAATTTATTGACTTCTAACCCATGTGACACTTTATAAAGAGCGTTCCTAAATCTTATTCATCAGGATTTCCATAACTGTTAAAGACCTCGCAAATATCTTTTAAGGGCTAATGAAATACTCCCAGCTTCCTCCTTACGAACGCTTTTATGAATGTTCTTACATTCATTAGACTCATATAATACTTAATTCGTTAACATGTTCCCTAGTAGATTTCTCCTTTATGTAAGCTCAAGTGTTCCACAGAAAAAATTTCAGATATTGAATCCTTCCTTAAAGTGTGCTAAAAGAATTCATTCTAGACTTTACCATTATCTTATGTTTCTCTCTTATTCCACTTTTAATCGAAAAGTGCTATCCTAGCCTGATTACCTTAAATATTTAGCTTTTAATTGGTGAAAACTTTGTGGGCAGCGTAACTGCAATTTTCAGCCACTTCTTTTCTTTAACAGAAATTTGCATATTTTAAAAGTTCTACATAATTCATTAATGGCAATCTGATTAGGAGTGAAATCACCTTAGATTTTTACTGCTTTTTCTTCTAGTTTATGCTCTAGAGTTATTTAGTTTATTAGCAGTTTACCTCCTAATATTACTTTCACCCAAGAACCAGAGATTAATAATAGTTTGCCATTTCTAGATATTAATGTTCCCCTACCCCTTCTGGCATTCAAACTAGTGTCTTTAGAAAACCAACTTTCACATTGCTGGGATAAGATTTCTTTAGTTTTTGTGATATGTCACATAAAATTGGTGCTATTAAAACGCTTATCTTCAGAAGTTAAAACCTGTCTTCTACCTACAGAAATATGCATTTGGAATTTAACTTTTTAAAAGAATATTTTGTTAAAAATGACTATCCATTATCCTTAGTCGAAATCTGTATAAGGAAATTTCTCTCCGGGACATATAACCTTTCCACTTCTTTTAATTTTCCCAAGGAAATTAGGTTCCTAATATTGCCAGACATCACCCTTTTTAATGACCTGATTTGGAAACTTCTATTTACCATTTTAAGGAAACTTTACTGTCAAATAAATTTTAAACTTATTTTCATTAACAGCAAAAATATTAGCAATTTTTTCATAGTAAAGAATGATATTCCCTCGCTGTTAAGTTCGTGAATAGTATATAAATTTACTTGCCCTAGCTGTAAACAGGGACCTATATAGAAAGCATGGTGCGTTCTCTTTAGGCAAGATACTGTTCTCACATGGGTTTAAGCTATAGAACCGGTAAAACATTGAGCAATAAAGAGTAATCCCCCATAAGAAAACATGCATTAGATTCTAAGACAGATGTATCCTTAAAGAATTTTTCTGTATTAAAATTTGCTAAATGTATATCCACTCTCCGCATTAAAGAATATCTGTGCATTAAATACAACCACCCAAATATATGCAGCGAAAACATATCAACTTCCACTCCGATCAGGCGTGTAAACATAAACAACTTGTAGCTGGCGTATTCAAGCCACAGAGTGGTCTATGACCGAACTACGAATTTTTTTCTGTCCGTAGATTTGAATTTCCGTCAATTCGGGGTCCGTAGATAAGACATATTCAAATCTACGGACAAAATTAAAATCAGTAGTTTGGTCATTGATCACTGTTTAGCTTGAGTTTGCCAGCTACAAGTTGTTTATATTTACACGCCGTGATCGGAGTGGAAGTTGCTGTGTTTTCGCTGCATTTTTTGCTGATATAGTGTGTTTATCAGAGCTGCTGTTTTGTGATACACTATAACCATGCCACCCCAAAATAAAGCTATTGAAAAACGAAAGCATTAAGCAAAACATAGAGCTAATAAGGAGGCTTGAAGCAGGTGTTTCTGTTTCCCACGTGTGCGATGAATTTGGAGTGAAAAAACAAACCATGAGTGATATTTGTAAAGTTAATACAAGGTAAACAATATGCTATTAAATTCAATGTTATTACCATTCGGGACAAGAAAAGGTACAGTGTATTCTCCTAAGCATATGAAAGTTCCTCCTAGTAAGGATATTTATGAAGCGGTGTATAAATGGTACGTTTAACAGCGTTCAGTGAAGGTGGGAGTGGGTGGAGTTGAAATCATGACAGCTGCTGATAAACTTACTCGCCACATGGGTATAAATTGCAAGGCAAGTGCTGGTTGGTTATGGCGTTTTAAGAACCATCACGGTATTCGTAACATAGTGATGCATGGTGAAGCTGCTAATGCAGATGAATGTGCTATTTATATTCGTTCAGGCTTACATTCAATGGTTTAATTAAGCAGGAAGATATCCATCTAACCCAGCTTTATAATTTTGATGAAACGACATTGTTTTGGTGTTCTTTGCCAATAAATACTCAGGCTTTCAAGAATGAAGAACAGACCTCAGGGAGAAAAATAAGCAAGGAAAAATTCTCAGCTTTACTGGGTGCAAATGCAACAGGTACATACCACCTTACACCTGTAGTAATTGGGAAGGCTACCAGGCCTCGCTGTAAGAAGAACTGAATGGAGGACTTGCCAGTGGTCTATTATAACACTGAAAATGCTTGGTTCAATGCTGAAAATTTTAGCGATTGGTTCTTTAAGAGTTTTATTCCTGAAGTTTGTAACTTTAAAGAAAAGGTACTCCACATTGCACTTGGGGATGTCAAGGCACTTCTCCTCCTTGACAACGCGCCCGCACACCCTAATAAAGGAAAACTGGTGAGCTCTGATGGCAGGATTCGTGTGATATTTCTCCCCCTTAGTACGACGAGACTAATACAACCGATAGACCAAGGAGTCATTGTTTTATGTAAGAGAAATTACCAGCGCAAAATACAGGGTGTTCGAAAAGTCACTGTGCACTTACATATTTATTAACATAAATGTTTCAATATAAAATACGGGAGGTAAATATGAATGACAATTATAAATTATGTTGAAAGTGACCCCCCTTGGCATCAATACAGGCTTGGACCCTTCTTATTTTGTTTCTCAACCCCGCTATCAGTTGCACTTACATATTTATTAGCATAAATGGTTTGGGGTCGAAATCTGAAATATAAAAAAAAATTATTAGAAAAGTGCACATTGACTTTCCGAACACCCTGTTTATTGATGAACTCTTGTTGGCTCTCGAGGAAGAAGAAGATATAAAAGAAGACGCTAGAGGCCTCCAAACTCTAAACAATATTAAAAATTATAACCTCAAGAGTGTCATTTTTAACTGTGCGTCATCATGGAAAGTTGTTAACATAACCACACTTACAAACTGCTGGAAAAAAATGATGCTTGACGAAGACCTTGAGCTAGACTTTCGTGGTTTGGAACAAGAATATTTTCATTAGAATATGCTGTGAGTTAGTGAGAGAAATGTAACAATTGAAGATCTCGAAGACTGGCTAGGATAAAATGATGCTGAACCTGGTTATCAAGTATTGTCGACAGAGGAGATCACTGAAACTGCTCTCGCAGGAAAGGAGGGAGAGAGTAGTAGCGAGGAGAAGGAGGTAGCGGTGGCCAGACCCAAGATGTTGGAGGTGCGTCAGGCTCTAGACACACTCATAACTTAAGTTGATGTTACAACAAATGCTGAAGTTCGGGCTCATTATGGACAACTACGCATACGAGTATTAAGAGAGGTAGTGATACTTGAACAATTACAGAGAGGCAAACAGTTGAGGTTAGATAAACTTTCCAAATGTAGAACCACTCCTGAAACACAACAAGCCTGCCATGATTTCGAACCACAGCCAGACACCTCACGTTCACTTTCACCACAGCTTAACACAAGTAGAGGCACTGCTCCGTAGGAACCAGCAGGGCTTTAATGGAGTGTACCAGCTCCTCTGACTCACAGTAATTGCTACTCTGAGCCCTACTATACGATCACAGGATAAAGAAGATTCATCTCCCCACATAAGGTAAATAAAATTTACAATAGTACACTATTATTGTTTATTTATAATTGTCTCTGCATTAACTATCTACATTTTTTTCTGTCTGTCACGTGTATTTGGGTATGATATATACTCTATAATAGTTTAATAGACCCTAGTGGTGATTTTCCTTGTATGTCCCCTACAACACTTTTAAACAACGGATAATTCATATCAACGGATGACCTCTCCCCCCTTTTAGTCCGTATATAAGAGGTTTAACTGTATGTATAACTCTTTCATGAACGCGAAAGAATGAAGAAATTATATATATATATATATATATATATATATATATATAAATATTTATTGTCTCAACTCTAAAGGTTTCAACTTCTTTTACGAAATCGTTTTCCTGGAGGTTGGACGTTTAATAGCTGATCTCCACCTCATATGATTATAAACCCCTTCTTCGCTAACACCAAGATTTTTCACATCCTCCTTGACACAATCCAAACCATGCTTTTCTTGGCCTACCTCTAGGCGCTCTAGCATTCATACTATCTCTCCCATCCTTCCTATAGGATCATCAAGATCTGCTCTCATCACATGACCATACCACCTCAGTCTCCATTTTATCAGTTTAGATTTAATATCTTCCAGACCACACTTAATTTCGTCCTGCCTCTTGACTCCAGCCATATACATATTTAATTATTTTTTATCACTACTCTTCCAGATTAACTCCATTCTTTTCGTGTGGGCCCATGTTTCTGATTCATATAAAAGCACTGATCTTACGCAGGCTTCATATCTGGGCTCCTATAACTTTTATTTAGACAAAGCAATTGCAACTCTGCCTCTAACTACCCTCTCCACTCCAGCTCTACAGTTCAGAATATCTCCCAAAAAGAAGAAATATTCCACTTGCTCCAGTGTACCACCCTCCACCTCCCCAACTTCCTGAACGCACTTTGGACACCTAAACTGCTCCACCCCACTAACTCTTCTCAACCCTGAACATCTTTTATTGCACCACTTATGGCACTCCCTGCATAGAAATGAATTTGACCCATGTCAGTTATAAATCCCCTTTTAAATTTTTTTATATTATTTCCAATTATGTGATACTTAGTATTACCCAGAGATTAGGGTTTATTTGATGAACTCTACTACCTCGTATTTAACAATCTGTTAGGTCGCTGGCTAAGAAATTGTAATTAATTAAGACCAGGTCAAATATTTTGATACCTCTAGATAGCATATATACCAACACTACTTAAGATTTTGACTAACACTATCTATCTCCGCTTATCATAGTTTTCTACTCAGTCAAAGGTAAATTGATATCTTCAAACATACCTAGTTTACAATTGCAGCCCTTGAATATTTCCAATATCTTAGTCTTATTAATAAAAGAGCGATTAGCTAGTTTTACTAACCTCATAAATACTTCAGGGCTATATTATTGTTTGTTTAATCCTTATCGCATTATTTTTCTTTAACTGGTAGGGCGGTTTAAGATCGTATCCTCTCTGAGTTTGAAGTGAAAAGCATTTGAATTGCAAAAGGTTTTCAAATGTAACGATGCCCTTGGAAAATGCGCACCTCTATGGAACTGTCAAAAGCCTTATAATCGATGAATTGAAATGTGGAAAAAAATAAGAGCATCATATCAAATTGAACGGAGGCTCTATAGCATAAAATGCATCATAATTCTCAAAGAAATATACAGCAACAATGAACTATTCTTTTATAATTTGAGGAATCCATTTCATAATCTTATAATTATTATTTTACTAATTTGGAATTTTGGACATTGAGAAAACTACAAGTTTCCTGTAACAATTTATCCTTTAACTTAAATTTCCTGAACTCGAATAAAATGTAAAGTTATTTAATTATTTTTTAAAGATTTAGGTTTCTTTAATTATCTAATTATCTCTGCCAATTTTCTAATTCTAAATTTTAATTATAGAGTTTTAAAGGAGTAAAAAAGTTGGTTTGCTAAGTGTCGTTTTAAACGGAAGTTTCTTGCTCATTAAACAAACAACAACCACTACATATATGTTTATTCTTTTCATTTAATTCATCTTCTTACATTTCCTCATTGAATGAAATAATTTCAGTGATATTATTCGGTCTCTATTTCAAGGGTAAATGCCATATTGGAGCTTATATTTATGATTTCATTATAAATATCTTTCAGTCCCCAAATTTTGCATTGACATTTCCATTACAAGGTAAATGTCATTTTTGACATTTGCCCATCAGATCAACTTCACTTCCTCCAAGCAAACGTTGCTCAATCTCAGACGAAATTCGCTTTAAAGCAGTTCAAGGAAATAATGAACGTATCCGGCTCCATTCAAGTTGGAGATAAAGCTATAACGCAGTTAAGTGAAAGACTGACTTCTCATCGTCGCAAAACATTGGAATGGAATTGCTTTTGGCAGAGCAAAGTTTCAGAAGTTTACGTATCAGTAATGCACATATTAGCCTAGACCGTTAAAAAATTGAAAGCTGACAAGTTCCAGCTTATCTTCGATAAAATTAAGCCCCAACACATTGATGATGTAGAAAAAACCTATTTATCAGGAAAACTCTTTTTTTAAATCGCATCATAATTATTACTGAGAAAATCTCTTTTGTAAATCGCGTCTTAATTATCTGCGATTACCATTTGGTACAATGAAACCTCGAAAAAGGACATGCTATATCACTCAATACATTAAGAGATAAATATGCACATGAAGCAATTATAGAAGCAGAAAATACAATAAATCTAAGATACTCGATGGTGATGGAAGTCTAAAATTTCAAAAATCATTCTGTCACTTGGTCGGACGGAAGCAATAACTAATGAAAAATTTGTGTTTGGAGAACGTCTTCTCTACCTATAAGATTGTACAAGCTTAAACGCATTAAAAGTGCTTAATAACATGCAATTTAGTAATATTTGCTACTAGAATGAGTAAAATGAAGTCTAATCGATGTTGCTTTGTACAGAGAGGTGCAGGGAGAGATCCTACCAAGAATGGACTGAGAGAATGAAAACAATGGGAAGAATCCCTGTGTATATGAAGGGAAAGATATTTTTAGGGCATTTTTTAAATAATGAGCTACTAAATGACAGGAAGGAGGTGATGAAGGGCTTGCTTTGACAGAACAAGGGCTTGATCTTCTTGTGTTTAAATAATATTTTTAAGGTTAAATCTAGCCTTAGGCCTAAATCTAATGTAATCTCCACTTAAATTGGTGGGATAGAAAATTCTGTTCTCAAAAGACAGACCATAATGATGTGTATATTTGAAAACATTACTATGCAGTAAGCATAATCCAATTATAGAGGGAAAGGGGTTGAGTCTCTCTCTCAAAGATGTCACTTTCAAATGAGAAACAGATTACTTAAGCTAATTGTAACAAATTAATCTATTTTCTTTCTCTATTTGCATTAGTACAAGGGATAAGTTATGCCTTATTAACTGAGGCTCTATAGAATCAGGAAGTCTTTATGACTGCCTTTATCTATCAGACTAAACTAGGACGTATGCTTGTATTTAGTATTATATTATGGTTGGAATAATTTTATTAAAATAAAAAGATGATGCGCTTTTTCGTCAGCGTAGTGATAAAGTAATTAAAATTAAGGTAAATTTCGTTTTAATACATATTTTCAAATTAATTTGAAAATGTGTTTTTCTTATGCAGTTTTATGTGTACTTTCCAATTTGACACTCGTTTTCCTTGGAAATGCATACTTTTCCCATAAACCACTAAAGGTAGATAATAAGAAAAGTGTGTATTTCCAGAAAAAACGAGTTTCAGATCGGAAAAGTACACTGAAAACTGCATAAAAAAATACATTTTCAAAATCATTTAAATAATGCAGAACCAGACCTGACCTAACCTATCCTAACTTAACCTAACTTAATAAAATTAGACGGAAATTTGGGAAAAAAACTCACCTCATTATTTATGAAATTCATGCCGATACTTGGTCGAATGTGGACATTAGAAACCCACATGCCCTTAAACGCACTAACAGAGTATGTGCATGTAGTTTACGCCCTTTGAAATCCATGGCAATTTTAACGCAGTAAAATTATTTCGGAACCTGTTTAAATCTACAAATACTGCGGCATGTAGAACATTAATATCTCGCAGGATTACAGTGTGAGCCCTATCTATTTCTAATGCCGGACGTTCGGCTTCAAAAACCTCTCTCGTATTAGTTGGTATTACGACCTAGCACAGCCACCGCACGCCATTTTACCATATGAACTGAAAATACGAATATCCGCCAATCGTCCGAAATATGCGAAAATATAACAAAGAAAGCTATTATTTAATCACGAAAAGACGCAGGCGCAGATCCCCTGCAGATATAACAAAGCCGGATATTCGCTAACTAGTCAGGCCAAAACTTGAACGGAATAGGCCAAATGGCACAGAAAGATTAACATTTCGCAAATTAAGAATATATTTTCGAAAAGTCAATTAAGTTATTATTAAGTTCCGGAAGTTCAAAATGACAACGGTGAGCATCATTTTAAGAATTAAAAATGCTTATGTCTTTAAAAATTAAAAAATCGTAATTGTGTTAAAACAAATCTTTCCCAAAGTTAAAAATAGATTGAATAATTTTCTTTTAATACTAAGTGATATCATGAAAAGATTAATTTAAATGAAAATATGAATTTTATGCAGGTGTGCTGTGGTAAAAAGGTAGCTAAAAAAAGCCTGATGACCATCTTGAAGAGGTGAGAATTCAAATAGAAGACTGCAAATAGGTAAAAAGGACACAATATAATTTAACAAAAAATAAGCAATGGCTCCATATCAAATAGAAATAGACAAGTAATTGAGAGAAAATTCAAGTTATATCATTACTATAGTTAAATTCGTTAACCGGTTAAATATTGGGAAGTTTATTTGTTCAATAAAATTGGAAATTTCCTCGGATAAAGAAAATGCCATTTTAAATTGTACTATTTATATGCTTAATGAATAGTTCATATGATATTTGCTGTGTTTATATTATAACTTCGATAAAGTTCCCCCAATGAGTTTACTAACTAAGTTAAAAGCAATCGTAGTCTGTCTACACGTAATTTTTAATGGAGAATCATCTACTTGGACAGACGTCACTACCGGGGGACCTCAGGAGTCTGTTCTGGGACCAGTTCTATTTCTATTATACATTAACGAATTAGAAGAAGCCATTCAGGCATAATATCGACATTTGCTGACGAAACCAAAATTGCGACTTCAGTACTCACTAACGCACAGATTAATGAAATGCTAAACAATCTCAACAATTGTCGAACTGAGCGCAATCGTGGTAAATGTCTTTTAACGCGGAATAATGTAAAGTGCTTCACATAGGATACTCTAACGGCAAAGCAAATTACTCACTAAATGGTACTCAATTCTTAAGTGTAGACAGAGAGATGAACCTAGGAATAATAATATTGTGCCACCTAAAACCAAGTCAGCAATGTTCCGAAGTCCTTAAGGAAGCAAATAAAATAATTGGATTCATTGGTAGAGCGTTCGACTATAAGTTCAAAGATACAATTCTTACTCTCTATAATTCCTCAGTCCATCCTATAATGGTATACTGCATTCAAACATAGCGCCAGTACTACCAGAAGGATATAGCGAAATAAGAAGAGGTCCAACGAAGGCTTACTAAAATAATACCAAGTTTAAAGAAAAAAACATACGAAGAGTGACTGGAAGAACTAAATCTATTTCCGAATACTCAGCGTAGATTAAGAGAGGACCTAATTCACGTCTTTAAAATTATCAAAGGCATAAACAATATAGATAGCAATGAATAATTTACTATAGACCAGTCAAATTACACGAGAGGAGACGGTTGCAAAATTATAGGTAAACATTTTAATTAGCAGGAACCTAAGAATTGCTTTTTTAACTAAATCGTCACATTTTGGAATGAGCTTCCTCGTATACTAATAGACTGCAACATAGTTGATACATTAAAACGTCGCAAAGATTAATACTTAGAATCTAATCTCAGAATAACAGCGTTTACTAGCGAATAATTAAATCCCTAGACTCCAGGTTCACAGGTTCACCGAAGTTGCAAGGTGTACAATCTTTATCCCAGGTCACCTAGTATAGACCACAAGGTCTATTGTGACCTGTTTATCTATGTAATTCTATGTAAATGTAACTCTACTAGACTGTGTGATCCCTAATTGTCTCATTGCTTCGGTCACTAGAGTGCCCATTGATGATTGAGGTTTGGTGACATCTCTCTCTCTCTCTCTCTCTCTCTCTCTCTCTCTCTCTCTCTATATATATATATATATATATATATATATATATATATATATATATATATATACATATATATATATATATATATATATATATATATATATATATATATATATATATATATATATATATATATATATATATATATATATACGTCGTAGTTCCAAATTTTTATTTATCCCGTTTCTGTGTTCAGAGATTAATATCAGGTTAGGGTCAATTTCTCTGAATATATTTCCAAATAAGCTTTCTTTATTTTTTCATTCGTTAGTATTTACTTGTACTAACCGTATTTTTTTCCATCCATGTTTGTTTTTTAGTACTTAACAGTTGAATTTTCTTGTGAGATTGGAGATTTCTTGGTTCTTTAAATGGTCTCTCCTTCTGTTTGTCCTCTTATTTTTTCTTTCCAATCTCGCCGAATTTTTTTTTTCGCTGAGCTGCTTTTCAGGTTCAGAAGTTTGGGCGTTATGTTGGTGGAGACTTGTCTTTGGTACTTTGTTTTTTTCTGTTTTCTGAGTCGTTTTTCTAGTTTAATGAGCATCTTCCTCGTTGGACTCGTCTATGTTGTTTTCTAAGTCAGTTTCTTCGGGTTTAGTTTCTTCTTCTTCTGGTTCAGTTTCATTCCTTCTCGTTTTATTTGTTGTGTTAGTGTCTTTTAGGTTTCATTAGAAATATTTATATTTAAGATAGCAGAGGAATCTAGTTCTTTTGTGGTTTTCAGGGATTCTATGCCGTTTTCCCTTATGATTGATTTCAATGTGGTCACATAACTTCCAGTTTTAGCTATATTCATAACGTGCAAATGCAGAATGCACGTTTGGAATTTTACATTCTAGGTTTCACCTATGTTTACTTGAGGGGTCTAGTTCGGATTTTTGCCCGGTATTGCCGCGTATTTTGTGTTTCTTGCTTCCTTTCTTTAGTGATTTTCAGCTTCTTTCTTTTTAATTATTTCTCTCTTCTTTAGACATGACAAAGACAAGGTTCCATGGCTGCTTGCGGAATTGCTGCATGTTTCGGTGTTGGTTAACATTTCTCTACGAGTGGGGTCCACTCCATTCTAAGCAGATGACCACTTTTCCAGGGACAATTGGTAGTGGTGTGCTCTTCCATTTTATTGCAGCGAAAGCACATTTGAATGTTCTAGTATTTGTCTTTTTGAATGTTCGAAGCCGGTGTTTTCATATTCTTAGAAAGCAATCCTTTTTTCAAGGAATTTTGTCGTTATTTCAATCAATTCATACACGATTTTGATTACGTGTGTGTGATTCTTGAATTTTATTATGAGATAAATAATTAGCTATGGTTGTTGGTGCATTAGTTTTTGCTTGAATTCTTCTAGGGTGTGCTCTCTAAACCTTTGTTGTTGCTTCGCTATCTAGTCACCACGACGGGCTTTTGAAGTTCGCGTTAATATAGGTAGAATTCTGGTGTTCGCAAAGACTTTAACCCTACAGAAAAGATTTATAAGTAATTTTGAAAAATGACTCTACCAAAGAAACACAAAGGATATAGACGAAATATTGATATATTGTATGCATGAATGGAATAAAATTTATAGTAAGGTCAACTAGAGATAATTAAAACTTAATTTCATTAGACATCTGTAATTGCTAACAAAACGCATGAAAAAGAATAAATATTACTAAATATTTTCCTTATGTGTAATCAAACCTTGTTCTGTGTTGAATTCTGAAATGTGTTGAACAAATTTCTTCCTGAGTTAGAAACAGCTTGATTGAATTTTTTTATTATAATTATTACACCTCGCAAAGATCTTTAAGCTATATATCAATGGTTTTCAAAAAGTTCCAGCCAAAATAAATGTAACTGCTGAATAAGAAACAAATAAGGCTAAAATTTACGTTCTTACTCATAGTCCAGTAAGATAAGCTCCTATAACTATGTTAAGACCTTTGTAAACAGGAAGCGATTTGATGGTATTAACATGTAAGAACAACAGTTTGTAAAATATACTAAGGGCAGAAACATGGCCTCAGTTATAAATGAGAGAGGAACAAAAACTCAATCTCCGGTGTAGGTTGGGTATAATGGGAGTGGTATCAGGTACGCTTTACTGCATATTCCCATAAAATTCCCTACTATCAATTTTGCAAAAAAATGTGTTACACTCGGGTTTTGAATTTTCGACTGGTTTATGTATCTAATAAAAAATGTTCCGTCAAACAAATTTAAAGTTCCAGGAAGTGTCATTGAAACGTCTTTTGCCTTGTGTGAAGATGTGTCGAGATGTAGGTGAAAAGAATTGTGATCTCTGGTCACCTGCGGGCGGGACACATACAAATGTCAGACATTGCTAAACGGCTTAACATTAGCTGAGTGACATTGTAGAGCGTCATGAGAGGCAAAAGAACGGAGAAAACCTCACAACTCGACTTTGTTCAGGTAAAATTCAAATTGGAAATGGTTTAGTTGTGAAAAGGGAGTTTTAATTTGCTCCTATGATCAAAATGACTACCCTCATAGGAAAAATAAAAATCTTGTTGGCAACGGTTTCCAGGGAATTATTCTATGAAGTGGACCTAAAGAGCTTGAAGTACGCGGAAGAGGCTCTGCTATCTGACTCTAAGTGAGAACGACGTCCGTATCGCTGCCGTCGCCTTCTCAACGACCAAAAGTGTCATATCAATCGAAATCTCCTTTTTCTGGTATAAAAATCTTTAAATTCGAACCGGTCATCAATCAATTAAACCAAACTACCTCGTGGTGTGCTTCGGCCAGGACATTTGTGAGGGGCACTAAGTGTCCACGACCAAGACCCGGCAACCCTGATGATGCTCGGCGTCGTGGCTTCGACTGGCCTATAGATGCCGCCAGGGTTTTTCGCAGCCGTTTACACGGATTTGTCGACAGAAAAATCCTGGTCCTGGGGGAAAAAACAACACGAAAAAGGAGGAGTACGTTTTTTGGCAGGACGGTGTCCCGGCCCACACTGCCAAGACCGTTAAAGAGTTGTTGTGTTCGAAGGAAACCTGTGGCATACTCAGTCCCCCGACCATAATCCCCTTGACTTCAGTATGTGGCACATGTCGAGGACAAGGCCTGCAAGTTCCGCTAGAGCAGCATCGACGAGTGAGGTCATCCTTCAACCGAGTGTAGGCCAGGATGAGGAACGACTTTGTCTACAAAGTATGGACAGCATTCAGGTCTCCCCAGCCCAACAGGTAACAACACTCACCATAGATGCTGTGAGGTGTCTGTTGTAATAATAAGTATCTCGATAAAAGGGTTAGTAATGGTTAGTAAATAGAGTATAATATATCCTTTAGTTTATGATAGGAGCATGTAGGGTAGAGTTGTCTTGCCTATAGTTTTGTTTTTATAGGTCATGTTTAACTTCATTGAGTGGATGACGGGTGTATTCTAAAGGGGGATTTATACCGGACATTTAGAGGACACCGAGTATCGTATCATCGAAAATAAGAGTATAATCAACCGTAACAATCAATCACGTCATTACATCCTTCTAGTCTTAATTAGAACAAAACTAAACGTATAGGTTCAGGCTATCTACAAGTTTCTTCACTCTAGAAGACCTGCGTACTAGTTGAAAGCAAAACAATGAGCTGAGTTAGATAAATGTTCTAAGTACTAATGTCTGCAACCACCACAATAAGCTTATAAGTGGCAAACTGCATTAAAGCCTCAAAAGAAAGAAGAATGTGTTTGGAGAAAACAAAATCGGTCGTTTGTGCTTTCGACCAAGGTACACCAGCTCTTTACACTCTGTTAAGAGGCTCCAGGATTGATGCTGCCTTATGAATGAACCTCCAATAAAAGATGAGCCCCTTTACCGCTGCTCATCTTATAGGACTTCAGCTGAGTCACATTACTAGGAAGAAGGGCATCTGCAATATCTTGAACTTTGTCAGAAGTAGAGTGAATACCCTGTCCATCAATATTATAACCCAGATAAGACATAGTAGATACACCATTTGCATACTTCAATCTATCACTCTCTATTATCTTTAGTGCCAATTTAAGTCACTAATGATGCTCACGTTCAGATGACCCACATATGAGCACATAATCCAAGTAGCAAACAATACCTGGGAGATTTCTTACTAAATCTTCAATTGCACATTGAGTTTCCAGGTCCGGGGTAAGTCCCAAAATATGACCAATGATATTTAAACAACCAACGATGTGTAATAATCATTGTTCTTATGCATCATCAAGGCATAATCGGGCACATGCTTGGGACATATTAATAGCTTAAAACCTTAGAGAATGCTAAACAGATACTCGATATTAAGAAGGAAGTAGGTATCATGCCTAGCATTCTATTTATGTAAGGCAATAGATCTTAAAATCTTGAATGATATAGTTGCCTCCTAAGGGGTACCACTGCAACAGCCCAAAACGAATATAGTATAAGAGAAATTATACCTTCTTCCACAAATCTTTCCAATTCTCTTTCGACTTTAGCTCTCAATGTATATGGAACTGTCCTGGCTTTACGGAATTTTGGAGGGTTATTTGGATCTACCTTAATAGTGAAACTTTGACGTTTAAGGCAGTATTCTTTTAATAGATCAGCTTTAGTGTTTGGTGCACTATTTATATCTAGAGTTTCTTATTAGTTAGATAAGGGAAGTTAATTAAATCTCTTCCTAAAAGACATTAGCCTGATTCTTCAAAATTACCAATAATTGCTTGACAAAAATTATGAAAATCAAGTCTAGCACAGACACAAATCTCACTGGCTACCTTTAGGGGAAACACCACAATAGGTCTTAACGTTTATAGAAGAGGGATGAATAACTGGCCTGTCACACTCAGTAGGCCGTAAATTAAAGAAAGTATTCTCATAAATAAGAGAACGTGTAGCAATTGTATCCAATTCCATAGTTAGCGTACCACTTTCTGGGTGGGGCCACTCCACTAGCCTTTCATTTTTATTTTAAAGGGTTGCAATAAGCATGCTAATGCATCCCTTCAACTACTTTGAGTCGGTGATATAGAGACAAACCAGGTCCCTACACATGCCTCATTTGCAACGACCGTGTCACATCTTCCCACACCGGTACTGGATCGGTCCTTTGCAAGCTCGTGCAAGGAATGAGTTCACTGCCAATGCAGCACATTGTGATCTTTTAAAGACCACAATCCACACAAGACATGTTTTATTATGTAGGAAGGGACACAACAATAACCAGATTCAACCACATTCTGACTAAAAGCGCCTCCTACTGGACTAGTACATACACAAACATCCAATGACATGACTACCATTTTCACCCTGACCTTCTTCCTCACCCTGACTGAATATCCTTCCAGATATTATTTTGGGTGGCAAAAACAGTGTTAAACACACTGACTGGTATGAACCACAAAGCATCACCAAAAGAGGCATTGATATCTGTAGAAGAATCGTCACTCCCCCGTTCTCTCGCAGTGGAGTCACGAGGCGATTACCGCAAAGACATTCGGCCACGGCACCATCGGGTCAAGCGCATAACCGCAGCGCCGTGCCACTCGTCGCTATGAAAGACCGAAAGGTTGTAAAATGCAAGATCTCCCCCAGGAGAGTGAGATTCAATTTCGCGTCAAGTAAAAATTGGAGACGTGTTTCTCCCAAGCTCAAAGGCTAACGAGGAGTCGATGTAAGACTTGGTGAGAAAAACCGTTTGGCATAAGAACCCTCCTGGGCCAGTCCTCAAGTCGCCCCCATCTTACCACTCCCCTAGTAAGGTGACGAGGTATAAATAAAAAACACTGAGGAAAATCGGGTAGAATACGTCAGTCTCCAGGTGACGAAGTCCTCGGATTAAGACCCCGGGCTACCCAGAATAGATGGGTAGAATACGTCAGTCTCCAGGTGACGAAGTCCCCGGATTAAGACCCCGGGCTACCTAGACTGGATTGGTAGTATACGTCAGTCTCTAGGTGACGAAGTCCTCGGATTAAGACTCCGGGCTACCCAGACTGGATTGGTAGAATACGTCAGTCTCCAGGTGACGAAGTCCTCGGATTAAGACCCCGGGCTCCCTAGACTGGATTGGTAGTATACGTCAGTCTCTAGGTGACGAAGTCCTCGGATTAAGACCCCGAGCTACCTAGACTGGATTGGTAGTTTACTTGGCTCACCAGACCAAGAAGTACCCTGCAAGAGAGGCAGGGATACCTACCTTAAGGGGCTAAGAAGCAGCTAATCCTAGAGCTAGTCCCTGGTTATCAAACCGAACGCTAAGTTAACTTTGTTAAGTTCAACTTACTCTCGTCAGAGAGACTCCTCATATCCTGGTGCATTTTAAACACCTGGGGTATTCCTCTTCCTTGATAAATTAAGAAAAGAGGAAGAAAAAGGTTCCCCTTATAACCCATAATTTGGTGGCCACACCAAACTCTTAAGTTAACTTGGTTGAGGAACCAAGTTCAACTTGTTCTCGTCAGAGAAACCCCCCTCCGTTATACTCACCATTGAGGAAGAATGGACCTAGGAAGAAGCTCATCCTCGAGCTAGTTCCTGGTTACCAGACCGACCTTCAAGTTCAACTCATTCTCGCCAGCGAAACCCCTCTCCTTGATTCTCTCCCTTGAAGAAGACCCTTCCAGAGTACAGTCCTCGCCCATGAGGAATTAAGTAACGAAAGAGAAAAGCTCCTCCTCTAGCTCGTTACTTGGTGGTCACACCACACTCCAAGTTAACTTGGTTTAAGAACCAAGTTTGCCTCACTCTGGCCAGAGAGACAACGCCTACCTTGGTGCCGCATAAAACACCGTGATTGTTCACCTTCTTAAAAATCCCTCCCTGAATACCGTGTGGACTCCTATCTGCTACCCTCGCCAAAAAGACTTTGTGATACCGCCTACCTACATCTGGCCGGTCGGCACGCGTCGTGAGACAATAACATTCCTGAGGTATTTAAACTCCAGTAAAGTCCATTAGCCTAAATCTTATATTTTGAAGTGTGTAACAAAATTAACCAATTTTAGAGGGTCAAACTAATTGAATTAATTATTGTTTATTATAATATTTGGAGTATTTCTGTGGTTAATGGTTAATTTTTTGTATTAAATTGTTAAAGTTAAAATATAAGTTTATTTTGGGAATTATTGTGCGTTTCTCTATATCCTTACGTGTTTGAGACGGCTCTCTTCTTTAAGATATCAATATTAGCACTCTTAGCACTCTTAGAACAAAACGGGGAGCATTCTACGACAATATCAGTAACCAATTAGACCAGCTCTTTATACTTAATAACCCAAATACATCTACAAATCAAACATCAAGCAAATTTTAATACCACTTCCAATGATATTAACATTATCTCTTTTAGTCTTGCAATATCTATAACAGAGAGAACAATAACTGACATCTCATCTGATCACACACCAATCCTTATCACCTTATGCACTACAACACACGCTCTCATACAGATCAAACTATCGCTAACTCCAAACGTGCAAAGTGAGAAAATTAGCAGGAATCCTCAGAGACACACTTTCAAGAACTAAATCACATGAACATCACTAACTCAGACCTTAGCGTTTTACGGTTCAATACATCATAATCGAGGAAGACTAAGCACACATTCTTCACAGAAACAGGAAACAATACAACCTCAACTACTCAAGAGATATCAAAAGATTGATTAGGGAACGCAACAATCTCAGAAATACATCCATCAACGAATACAAAAACTCATCAAACAGATTAACACATGATGAGCACAAAACAACAAGAAAACTGTATAATATTCACAGAGCTCTAGAACAACAAAACAAACTCATTCAAACTTTACAAAACAATTCGGTCTCACAAACTCAAACAGTGCTAAAACACAAAGTCACTCTGTAATCACCACAAGAAAACAAAATTCTATCAGGAACCTCACAAGCCATCATTCAAATATACCAGTACTTTAAAATCAGTCACGCCCAATCAAAAGGAAGAGAGACGCATCTATAGACATAAACATAACTTATCACTAGACACAACAGTGATACTAGCCACAACCATAAACACCACACGACTCATAATACAACTTAAAAATTCCTCTTCATGGGAATTTACAACATTTCCAACCTACAATTAAAACAACTAGGTCCTCATGGTATCGCAACATTCCGGAACTCGTAAACCACTGATAGATCCACTGTAAAATACCCGCAATTTGGAAACAAAAAGTTATTACACTACTAAAAAAAAACACCCGCAGAGACAGCGTCATACAAACCTATTACATTACTCTGCACACCTTACAAATTCTTTGAACGCCTTATTTTACGTATAACCTCACTGCACATACCATTATCACCTACACAACAAAGATACATACAAGACCACTCCACCAAAATACTTCTCACTAACCACACACAAAAAATACCCGATGGCATCAATCTCAGATGCCCAACACTCTGAATTACAATTTATATTAGTAAAGTTTTCGATGTCATTTCACGTCTTCCCTAAGTACAATATCTACAACATCACATTACACAACAACACAAAACGATGACTCACAAACTACTTATCACGGAGACAGGCATTTTTACACTAAAATGGCGAGTCATCCCTCAAAAGAAACTTTCCCAACGGCGTACCACAGGGCTCAGTTCTCATTCCAGCACTTTTTAACTATACATGCATGATATACCCACCATTCTAGGAAACATGTATACATCATCATAAGCAGGTGGCTTGTCAATCATATCCATACACACAGATGAAAACAAATTCTTAACACAGGTACAAACAAACATAACAGAGCTAGAAAACTGGCTCTCCCTAAACATACTCAATGTTTCACTTACCAAATCTACCAGGAATCTTCTCACCAGTTTCAACAAGAAACATCAGCATAGAACAGCCCCAACACTAAGAGACACAATAAAGGCAGACCCACGTGATACAAATATACATGGAGTTACTTACAACACTTCAATATCACTTGGACCACACATAAACGATATAGTCACAAGATGCAGACCCAAAGATAATGAACTCAGAGCTCTAACAGGAACAACATCAGGTTATAAAAAAACCCGACTTAATCTAGTCTAGAAACAGCACATACGTTCACTTAATGACAAAGCCAGCCCTCATTGGGCCTCTACCATATTACCATATCTAAAACACACCAAAACAAATTAATTACTCTACAGAACATAGCACTTAGAATCATACTAGTTTGTACATAAACGACACTTATCGATCATTAACATGTTGAAACTAAAATACTCACAATTAAGCAAGACTATGACACAAGAGTTACACAAGTCCATCTATCAGTCAGACTCAATCTATACAACTATCCTCCTACTCACAGATAAGTAGCAAGCACACCACATATATACTATACAAACCTTCTTGACTCCATACGACAACCAACAAACCTCTCACAGTAATAAAAACACTTTCAAACACACCTCTTCAGACAATAAATACCCTTCCACATAACAAATTACTTAATCCCTCCCACCAATTATAAGCTGCACAGTAACACAACTCTCTATGTTGGATAGAATGCAGTTTACACGACTTTGCTATGCTTGTATTGGCTCAGCGCTCACAGTAATATTAAAATTGACAGTTATTATAAGGTGTGAGTAACAAAATATTTGTTTTTGTTTACAAGACTACAATTTTTTTTCAATTCGTATAAAAATTATTTTGAAAAAACAATCTTCAAAATCACCAGCTGGATCGCAACCTTCAAATTAAATTATTATGATGATCTGATCTTTAATTTCAAGATCACCAGAGAAAGCGATAATTCCAATCTCTCACCTTTTTTTCAACGCATGCTTTGCTCTCTATCATGAATGACAACGAGCTCTCGTTAGGGACCACACTCATTGAATTTAAAATAAGAAATAAATGGTAGGAACTTTACCACCGTTCTGCACTCATATAATATGCCTCTTATTACTCTCTTGTAATTAGGTAAGGATGGTTTCAAACGGAGATGATTAACGAGTCGCTTGATATTGGGAAGGAAGTTGCAAAATGATACCAATTTTTTCAATATGCCAAAACCTTTTTTTCTTTTCTGTTTTATTTGTGTGTCATCTTTCTTCTTTATTTATTTCTTTCCTTACAATAAACCTTTATTTTTTTCTAATTAGATGTTCGTGATCAAACTTAATTAATTTTTAGCACTTTAACTTTATCAAGTCATAAATGTACATGTCACTCATAACTCGACAATGATAGGTTTTCATCTTTTAATAATAGTAATCCTATCTACTTTTTTCACATTCTTCTCTCATTTTTGCTCTTAAGCTTTCGGTTTCTTGATGGTGAAAATAAAGTTCAACTTGAAACCAAATGGAAATTTTCCAATCTGTTTGAGGTGAATTTAGAAAATAAACTTTTTCTCTATTTAAAAAGAAAATTTACTGATTTTAATCAATTTTTAATCAATGTAGAATCTCATTTTGTAAGGCTTGGGGAAATTAAAGTTGAATTGGAAAAATTTAGAACGTTTAATTCCAAATATTTTATAAAATGCTGATGACGTCGGGTGGTTAAAACAATTTCCTAATTTCTGTTTTATTTTTGTCCTGAAAACTGTGCTTATGAGTGATCAAGTAACTATTTGAAGGTTGTTTGGCCTTAGAAAGTAATAAGAGGGAGTCTTCCCAACAGTTTTTTCTATTCAGATTCTTAGGATGCCATTAACAAGGAAATTTCCTCTCACGATTGATGGAGGACTTTGTCGAATTATTATAATTTTCTACACTTGCGTGTATTTAAAAAAAAACATAATTATCATCAACTCATTTTCCATTCCTCTGTAATTTTTTATCTTAAGCTTTCGGTTAACTGATGGCAAACAAAATGTTAAATATAAAGATGAATATAAATTTTCCAATCTGTTTGAACTGAATTTAAAAAATAACCTTTTTCTCTGTAAAAAAAAAATTGACTGATTTTAATCAATTGCTAATCAATATAGAATCTCATTTTGTAAGACTTGGGGAAATTAAACTGAAATGGGAAAATTTGATCGTTTAATTTCAGAATAGAATGCTGATGACGTCGGGTGGTTCAAATATTTCCTAATTTGTGTTTGATCTTTGTCCTGACAACTGGGCTTATGAGTGATCAAGTAACTATTTGAAGGTTATTTGGCCTTAGAAAGTAATAAGAGGGATTCTTACCAACACTTTTTTTCTATTTAGAGTCCACATATATAAAACCAAATTTAAAATCTTGAATATTTAGCAATGAGTTCGATTCATAACGGATTCAATGCGTGAAAAATAGATATCAAAAAATTTAAATCATAGTAGGCCATCTAACAAAGAAATGTCCTCTTACGATTAATGGATGACTTTGTCGAATGATTAAAATTTTCTAAAATTATCTCAATAAAAAAAAATCATGATTATCATAAACGTATTTCCCATGAAGTGAGGCTAGTACAAATCAACGCCACAACGGGAATCACTGAACTGGCGTCATGACATTATATCTCATTATCGCCATTTCCTATTGTGTTCGCATGGCCAAAAGGTTTTGGGGGGCATCTTCTCAGGCCAACGACCCTTATCAGGATTTAGTCGCCTTAAACGAGATGAGCAGAAAACTTTAAAGGTATTCCTCTTGCCCTGCGCAGAAGCAACAAGCACTATCGTTATCTGTATATAATAGTAGGCAAGAGGGAGTTACATTACCGATTATTTCAATACCGGTGTTCATAACGATTATTTACTAATACCGGTGTCGCTTGCAAAGTAATTACATTAAATATATCTTTTATAAATATAATTGTCAAATAAAATAGCAATTTAAACTATCGAAACAGAAATACAAAGAAAAATAAAGTACGTTCAGAAAATAATTTACTCCATATCAAAAAATAAACGTCCTAGAAAAAAGAAGAGAATTTAAATTAAAAATTACATTAGAAAGTAGATTAATTGATATAAGAAAAATAAGGCCTTATAATGGAAAAGCTGTTTACTCATTTTTTTTCACTCTGATTTCTGGACTAAAATCTATTTTCTGTGAAAGAAAAGTTTGGGAAAATTGGAAACTAATACGATTCAAAAATGCCGTTTTATAGAAATTGGTTACTAGTGAGCTGGCGTCGAAATTCGCAGCTTTAGACAAATTTTAATTTTACATTTATTGGGAAGTTAATAAATTCTCTGAAATACTCATTCATTTGGATTTGCAGAAGATTGTGATAAATAAACTCTTTTTAAAAAAATCGCTATTGCTATGTTAATAGCTGTATTATTCAAGTTGTGTAAAATTATGCGACATTTGATTCAGGGGAAAGTTTAGACGTTTGGAGAGGTAGCGTGGCTCATTTATAATGCCAGCCTAGCTTTTGAGCAAAACCGGTTAGCTCGTCTTTGTAAAGGAATTCATTACTTAGGTAAAAATCTTAGATACAGTTTTTTCAGCAAATAAGTATTGGTGATTAAAGAGATTATCTGGCTAATTGAATTAAATGTACTAACTACCTATGTATAGTGAAACCTCATTTTTGCATGAGTTTTTTATTTTAAACTCTTATTTGAGGGTTATCGGATGTGGGAATTGAATTTCACACTCCGTTATTCATAAAAAAATCATTCAAGAAAAAGTGATTGAGGATGAAGATATAGACAGAATTTCCTGCGTTTTTTTTAACGTCAATAAAAATTATACCACCACAATTAAATGTCCACAAAGTCAGTAATTGCAATTAAACTTTAAAATATGGCGCTGTGCTGAGGCAACAATTTATTTCTATCTCTTTTGATTGAAGTTACTTATTATTTTCCCTTTTTTTGAGGCCCTCCATAGCGTGGATTGAAAAAATAATGATACACCAATTTTACTGGCACTAATAGTACCACTACGACTATTAGAGATATTCTTGCTAAAGTGGAGGCCAAATTATAAAGAAATACTCATATTGATTACTCAGAGATTATCATTCTAAGTAGGTTTTAAGAATCTTTTGATGATATATTGCAATTCTTTGGGAAATTTCTAAATTTGTTTGGAGGCCAAATCTCTCAGTAAGATCCTATAGAATTTCGTCGGTTCCGAATCACGTCCATCTACAGTTGATTCAAAAACCACTCTATTTGGGGACTAACCACAATTAATGTATATTTTAATCACTAAAACTAAATGTGGCATTTTCTTAGGGCAGATCCTAGCTCCTGTCCTATAAACTTGTTAACAACCAAAGTGCTTTCGAGACCAGAGTAGCAATTTCTAACTAATTTTAGGTCGCTAATAATAAATCTCATGATTAAAATTCTTTGTTAGCTCTACTATTCAAGATACACCTAGCTGTTCTAACAGGTTCTAACAGGCTTGGAGCAGTGTGTTTCTTACCACAGTCACAGTCTCACTGCCCTTCAGTATTGTTCCAACCGTTATAGAAGGTGTTTGTGGTGTGCAAATTTACATTTTGAGGTGAAAGGTAGGTGATTTTACTATTCAAACACTCTTTAAACGAATAATAAATATTCATTGAGCAAGCTATTGATATGCATGTTAGCAATTTTATATTATTTTTATTTTCCTACTGAATGATATAAATAATTCTGCTAAACTTTCATCTTCTCTATTATAATGATAAATTTATCACTAGTTTTCGGTTTATTTTCTAATTGTTTGTTATTTTCTTCTTTCAGATGCCTCGTACTTGTGTGAATAAGGCAGACAACTTCTTTTACATTTATGGTAGCGTGACCTTTGCATCACAGAAGCGCTGGATAACTGCATGTTTAGAAGGAACATCACCTCTATTTCGGATGCAAGATTGATGACCAGGATAAGAACTGGGCTTCTCACATATGCTACAAAACCTTTGCTACTAACTTTCGCCAATGGTTGAACAGGAAGAGAAAAGGAATGCCTTTTGCTGTGTCAATGACGTGACAGTAGCCACTAGACCATACCAACAATTGTTACTTCTTCATGGTAACTCCAGTACAAAAGGGCTTATCAAAGAAGAAAAAGGGGTCCATTGAATATCCAAACATTCTATCAGCTATTCGTCCAGTTCCACATGAAGAAAGGTATACTTGTTCTAGAGGCAACAACTTCGGTGTCTTTTGAGTCAGATAAGGCAAGAGGTCCGTAGGAAGCAGAAAAGGATGACAGCGCTGGACTACAGAGTTACCCAGATTTTGATGAAACACACTCCTCTAGGCCACAAGGGGAATTGCAGGGCCTTGCCAGTGATAGGCAACTACCCAATACTAAGGCAGAGCTGCTAGACCCTGGTCTTCAATAGTAGAATTTCTTAGCACCTGATGTAAAAATTGAAAAATTTTGTCACCGTCAGCAGCAGTTTAACGATTTCTTCGAAATGAAGGTGATTTAATGGTCTGCAACAATATTAGTGGTTTGATAAAAGCATTTGGCATTGAATAAGAACCAAAACACTAGATGCTGTTACTTGGTTCATCGAAAACGAGTCGTAAAATTGTCTTTCTGCACAATGGCAAGGGTGAACCATCAGTTCCTGTGTGCTATGCACTACATATGAAAGAACCTTATGAGAATATAAAGCCTATCTAAAAATGTATTAAATAAGATGAACAACAATAGCAGCTATATGGTGACTTAAAGGTTGTTTCTCTTATGATGGGCTTGCAGGGCGGAAACACCAAATACTGCTGTTTTCTACGTGAATGGAACTGTATTGAAAGAGGTTCCCTTTATTTCAGGAAAGAATAGCCACTTGTCAATCAATGTAGCCTGGGATGATAAATGTTCAACATCCACCTCATTCAAGAAGCCCACAACTTTTCAAAAATTGTTGACCAGTGTAATTAACGCGTTTTTTCTTCTCGTAATCTAGCTTGTGCCATTACTATTTGAATTGACATTTTATTTGATGAAAGGAGGCTCAATATCCATGTGAGTGGATAAGAAGTGGTATAAAAATTCCTTGGAGCCTTCTAGCTTAGGGAGACACTGGGTTTGATGGGGGTAACGCTTTGGGCGAGGTTAGAGTCACTGTACCTGGTAGCTTAATGGTAGAGCATCTGATCGGCAATCATCAGACCCGGATTCAAGTCCCGGCCAGGAATTTCGAACATTTTTTCCCCGGTCTTTATTTGTCTTCTCGGTAAAGGATTGCCTTCATTATGCCGCCCTCTGCTCTCTTTGATTCTAGTGTTCTTCTAATGTCCCTTTCTCTTACCTCTAAAAAACTTCGATTTCTTGTATCATTGCTCATTCGCGTCAAATTTCTCTTTCTCTTATATATATATATATATATATATATATATATATATATATATATATATATATATATATATATATATAAATATATACAGGGTGTCCACAAAGTCTGGGTACATAGGAATTTTAATATTTTAATATTCTCAAGTTATGTATTTATCCCCTATGTACCCAGACTTGGTGGACACCCTGTATATATATATATATATATATATATATATATATATATATATATTTGGATACTGAATTTTTTAACATTTCTAATAACACTAAGTGAAAAGTAATTGTATATTTATACTTATGTTTTCATTTTGTTTTTTTTAACAGGATGGTACAGAAAAGAGAGCTATGAATTTCGCAATTTCACGAATTTGGAGGGAATCAACTGACCACTCAAGCAAATCTTTCTTCTGCATGGTGAACCATTTCAAACATTGAGCCAGTGCCACACAGTTCTGAGCACCTTGCACCCACTCCTCCTATAAAGAGAGGAGCAGTTTTTAGAAAGGAAAAGCAGTTCAGAAGAAGATGAAGTGTCTTAGATTTTTAGGGGTGTGATATCAGGAACGGAATGTCCGGAAGCGTTAGTCAAGGCATTACCTTCTCCCACCTGCAACGTTTCACTTTTCATGCCGTTTCAGAGACATGACTTGCAAGTTAACAACTACGCCTTCTTTCAGCCGCGCTTCTAATAATACTTCAACTACCTAACTTCTCCCGGGTCGTTTGGAGAGAGAGATAAATACTCTATCGAGCATTATATACAGGCAGCATGCCCATTTGCCTACGTACGCCACCGGAACTTGTCGCTGATAAAACTCATAGCCGCAAAAGAGGATTTCTCCTAAATGCAGGAGGAAGGAATAATTTGAAAATCGTAAGACATCAGCTTCTACTTAGAAATGAAAAAAAAAGCAAAATTATCAGAGAAAAAACCCGACACGTAATAATTTGGCAAAAATGAAACGAAAATACTCGTAATTGTTACTCTCAAAATCATTCAACATTTTTACTGCCACATACAATATAAGAATATATTAAAACTATATGAACCTTACCCTGTTCAACTGTAAAGATATGATCAGTTTGTATCACGAAAAATGGAATTTTATATCGAAGTTTATACTGAAAAAATAAATAAATATTCAAAAAGAGTCTTTCAACAATTAAAAAGAAAATATTTAAAATTCATCTAAAATAAAAGCTAATAAAAATATATACTTCTATTTTACTAAGCAATTTTTTCGTACTCTAAAATAACGAAAATTTATATCTAGGGAATATGTGCTTACGTAATCAATTAGGTAAAATATATAATATATGGGTAGATTATTATATTTTCTACATAGGTACATACCTAGATCAGTATATAGTCTGTGTGTATATAGGAAATTACAAAATAAATTATAATGCTTATTTTTTGTTGTCACTCTCCAATACCATGGTCCATCAGAGAGCGCCTGTCTACTGAATAAAAAGCGGGAGAGAAGTGCCAGGACTCTAAGGTAATATTGAAGGTACTAAAGGAGGCGAATAAGTGTACTGCAGCTGGCCAAGTATTCAAAATTCAAACAGCAAATATCGTAAAAGCACCTTCTCACCTCCTTGCAATACTCATTTTAAAAAAAGATAAACTTGAATGTGATTCTCTATCGAATGGGCAAGCAATGCTGTTCAAGGGAAGAGGAATTGCACGAAGGAAACTTTGTCGCAACAGAAATCCAGCGCTATAAGGTTTTGAGCAATTTGGAGGGTAAAAGATTGAAAGCTCCTGATTCAGCGAGAAGAGAAACGCAGTAACGAAAACATGGAGGGCAAAATCAAAACTTTAGGTGTAAAAGTACGAGCGGATGCGCCTAAGATTACAGAAGAAGCAGAGAGAAGACTTTTCAGCCATTGGGAACAATTGCCTTGAATGATATCTGACTGTCCATGGTGAGCCCAGATGTTTAAAGGTATCAGAAGAAGGATATGTTACCCAAATCAAGGTAGTACCAACCAGTGCTACTTCTGTTTTGGCATGGTTAAATTCCAAAGAGAGTCCGACATCCATTTATTGAAGATTTGGTGAGGATTTTCAAATGTGGAAAATAGGCAGGAGCTAATGAGAGAAATATTTGCATATCATCAGCATAAAAAACAAATAATAACCAAAAGACGCATTAAAATATAAACCGAAGGAAAAAAATACTAGAAAAATTACACAGAAATATATTCATACATGGAATAAAATAATGCTTTATAAAGAGGTGTGATAACTTTTCTTTGCATCTCTTTTATAACACCTTAAAGTTCATTTAAAAAAGGAAATATTTGTTTTAAAAACTTTTATTTTTATAAGGCACAGCCAAAGAATACCGATCCACTTCAGATTGCGAATTTTGGATTATCAAATCAAATCCTTGATCATATTTTTGTTTGTATGATCAAGTTTATGTTTTCCGTGATGCACTTCGATGAAATAAGCTTGTTGCGACAAAAACCTAGTTTAATATATAATTTTACAGTTAAGATTACATCAAATTTTATAGGGAGACAGAAATGGCTGTCGCCTTATTACCCAGAAGACAAAGTAATGATACACATATTTCAAAATATATGAACCTATTAGATTAAAAATGTTGCAAATGACGCATTAAACGAGAAATTAAGCATCAATTCTCTCTATATAAAAACCTACATAATTTAATTTATATTAACGACATAATTATTTTGATGTCTCCCCTTGGCAATTTGTCTTTTATTCCTGTGAAGAAAATCGGAAAATTGGTTTGCTTCACGTTATTTTTATGGAAGAAAACTAAATTAAAGCTCTCTTGAGTCAAAGTCAAAAGATTACTAATTATAGAGAAATTTCTTGTAAGTCACACGATTACTAATTATAGCGCCCTTGAATTCAAGTTACAAGCAGAGATCATTTTTATATTATGTGTGCGTCTCCTTGGAGAAGGCTCTCATACGTGACCGTTTTATATTTATTTTTAAATCGTATTTAAAGAGATTAATTATATGTTTTATAATGTTATTTTATTTTATATGTACATGACAAATAATTAGGAAAACTATCGTATAAAATTATCTCATGTCAACCTTAGGTATATAGTAATTTTTAGGTAATTAAGATTTTTTTGTATTAGTATCCTAGTTATACTTTGTGGGCATGCGAATGACGAATAAAGATAACATAAGGTAAGGTCAAACTAGCCCAGGTCGTCGAGCGTTATCTGGACAATTTTCTATAAAACACTAGGATACGAGATTGTGAAATATATAAGTAGTTTTAATTTTCATTTGTCATTTTCATATATTAATTTTGCAGTTAGTTGAATGGCAACAGAGCAAGTTTGTCTTTAACACTTTTTTTTAATCCGTCTTTTCTTTTTTCTAAAGTAACACGGAAAGATTCTTCGCTGGCACAAGCCCCTCTCCCCCACCACCACCCACCAGATAGTGGAAGTTTATCTTTTTTTTACCTTCTCCTTAGAGGTTCGTGTGTGAATCTACTCAATTTGTGGTGGATCCCGAAGCACGCATATCCCTATAGCTCGGTTCCTTCCATCTCTTTTAGTTCTTTTATTTCACTTTTACAACTTCATACAGGTAGCGGGTGAACCGCCTAATCTGTTACCTTTTTCTGTTTCTCATTCTTTCGTGTGTTAAATGTGATATTTATGCCGCTATATATTTTTAATTAAGCTTGCACTTTTTTATGTAGATAGTATGGTACTATGTATTATATATCTGTTTTCATATCTTATTTTATCTTTAAATAGAGTTGTTTCATTTGGATTTTCGTTTTTCTCTTGCACTTACTTTGTCGGATTACATTTAACTTTTTTTTATTACCTTTCACCACACGTTTCTCTTTGTATTACACTTAATTCCACTTTACTCCACTTGTTATCAACTACGCTTTGGCTTATTTGATTTTTCTTTTAACTTCTAGGTCGCGTGCGACTCTATATCTCACTATTTCGATCGGTCGGTCCCCGTTTTGCTTTTCTCTGTTTTGGTAATTACATATTAACTATTCGGCCGGTTCTAACGAAAATTTAAACTCTTATGTTGTTTTAAATTCCCTTTAGAACGAAATAATTGCTAAGGTTCTTTCCTTTGTTATTGTTTCCTTAAAAGATTGTTCATTTATTTATGCTTTTATTCAATTTAGTTGTCTTTTTCTGGTATTTTTCCGGTATCCTGTCAGGTTGAGTTAATTGGTTCGTCTTTATAGTGGGGGTTAATATCCTTGTCAGTTTTCCTTTGTTTTATTTTTCTTCGTTTTTTGCTTAAAAATTCTACTTAAATAAATTTGGTTGCTTCCTCAATTCTCAGGTGAGGTTTTCCGGTTGGGAATTGAGTATTAATAGGTTTTCTGCTCTGATCTTCGTGTGCTCTGCAAATATTGGATGTAGTTTTTTTATTTTCCTCGATATTTTTTCCGCCTTTTTCTTTATGTTGTTATTGAGCGCTTCTATTCCTGCCCTCTGGTATAGATTCAGCTGAATTCTTCTCTCTTTTTCTAGCGTTATAAATTGGGTAGAGTGCTTTATCCTAAGTCCTCTGTAATTCGAGTTTTTTTAGTTTTTGACGCTGTCATTGATATATAAAGGTACAGGAGAGCCTCCTTTCATAGTGCCATATAAATCTTTTCTTTAATCTTCATGCTTCAACCTCTTAAATTGTATATTAGGATTAGAACCAGCTGTTTGTAAACAGCCGGTTCTAATCTACATGTGTATAATTACTCTCTCATTACACCTGAAAAGTCGGTCAATACCAGTTTTGTGTAAAGACGAAACCAATGTTATAAAAACCCGTTTAGGTTGCAGGTTGTAATGTACGATAAACTAAGTTGCGGAACTCCTAATTTACCTTTTCTTGAGTTTTCTTACAAGTGTATCAAGATTGGAGAAAGAAAGAAACATAATAAACAACACTCTATCGAATCACAGTGCGCCTTTTTTAGATACAAAGCTGATTCTTTGATTTGAAATGAAGCTTCTTTGTTTACTGACACGAATAGATTTGAACATGCTTAAAACTTAATAACTTTTCAAAACAATACTTTACTAATTTAATTTTTCGCGTTGTTAAAGTCTTTTATTTTTTAGTGATTAATATTTAACTAATTTAATTTTTGGCGTTGTTAAAGTCTTTTATCTTTTAGTGATTAATTAATTAAAGCTAATATTGGTAAAGTAATGTGATTATAGCACATTATTTTTAATATATTATTATTATTTTTTGGCTCCCTTAACTAGAGTATCGTAATTTGAATATGAATTTAGCTTTCTTTATTTACGAGACATGTAGAAAACTATAAATAATCGATATTGTTCAGACTTCCTTTCTCAGTTACACTACCAAAGGAAACTAACGCCATAGTGTAATTAAATGAAAGAGAGAACTTTAATTTATTTCCCCCTATCAAGAGTTGAGTTTCACACACTATACGATTGAAAACAGAAGAAAGAAGAGGAGAGAAATTTTGTACTTATGTACATATGAGTGTGTTGTTTGATATGAGGAAAAAATGCAGATAAGCAGTAGGGGTGAAAAAGAAGGAAGCATTTTCATATGGCTTGAGAAGCTCGGTGAACAGGATTTGCAGCATATGCAAAATTTTCTTATATAGGAATTAAAAACTAAGGACGACATCAGTATAGGCATTTCCGCTATAAAGGAATTAATAATTTTTCTTGTAAGAATCTGGAACTGGAGAGGTTAGTGGAGATGTCAAAAACAACCAACGAAGGCAAAGAGTAAATTCTTGAACCAAACGTCCCACAATCCTGCAAATTTCGAGACACGTAGTAAACTATTTCATAATGGAGTTAGTATCTAGGAGAAAACATAAATAGGTTCAGAAAAAGAAAAAAAGATGGATTTAGAGATAACCAAAAGATTAGAATAAATCTGAAATATTCATATCGGGAGGAAGCTGTTTTCCATTTAAGGATCATAGGTGTTATTGCAGTATTGGGCTACCTGGTTACAAGATTTGCTTGTATCGCCTGTCAGATTTAGGGATATAAGATACCTATTAGAAACTTAAATGAGTTCAATGTAGAATTATTATCGTGGCAAGTAAGAAGCGGGTATGATGTGAATCTTGTTAGGTTCAAGAGTACCTGAGTGGATTGGACCTCCACCAACTGGGTTCACTAACTCGAGGAGAGTGGTTTTAATCTCGTCAACACCTCCAATGTTCTTTCTTCACCGACTCGTCATTTCTCCTTAAACCATTCGCTCTAATGAAATTAAATTCATAGTAATCTATAAGGCGCTGTGTCATAATATTAATTGAATGTTCAAAGATTAATCAAAATTCCATTAAGATGTAATTTAATTGTAATGATTTTGTAGCTTTTGTAATCACATAAATGATATAAATTCATTATCAGTTTGATGCAAGTTCTACTTTGGTGTGTTTTTACTTCAATTAGCTAAGAGGATTGTTTTCAAATAGAATCAAATAGAAGTAAATTATTTAAATTCTATATTTATTAATTTAGTTATTTTACAATAATCAGTTATGCTTTGGTGCAAGGCCTCTATAAACCTTCCGCCAGAGTTGTTTCCTCTCTTTTTTAACTAGTGTTTAAACTTTCAAAGCCTTTTATAATCTGAGACTTAGAATTCCAAATATTTCGTGTATTCGTAAAGATTCAGCCTGGTAAAATATGAGATCATTTCCCGAACAAATATGCACAAAGTAAACGGACACTCGTAATTATTTTATTAAATATTTACCTGTCCCAAAATTGATTATTTGTTACCATTATGTGATATATATCCAATTTTATACGACATATCATCATTGAAGAACGTGGCTGGAACTAAAATTTATGGTTTTCAATAGCTCATCATTGACAATTCTGAACATGAAATGAGTTCTTTAGTTTGAACTTGTAGCAAAGCAAGTAAATCATAAACCGTTGTCCCGGATACTTTAAATTGATGGCCCGATGATGTTCGAAGATCCGTTAAATGCAACACTCATTTAAAGCCTTCTAAGGCAAAGGAACCACAAAAAAACCTAGTACTCCTGTATTGCTTGTTTACTATGCAGTAAAGAGAAGTCCCTTGGAAATATTACTAAAGAAAAGTAAATATCAGCAGCTCAGGACTCAACTTGTAAATATCAGTTGCCAGCAAAATAATCAGATAAAGAAAACTGAACAGAGAGAAATTTATTGTATTTTTCATTGATATAAGAATCTGGTCAGACTTTGTAAAGATCAGCACCCCACAGCAGTACTTATAGTAATTAGCTGCCCTTAAAATAAGCAGGTAAAGATAAGCTGAGCAGAGACGTATATTGAAATTTTTACTGATATATGAATATAGCATATAATTAAACAAAGTAGTACAAAATCATTTGAGAATAGAATAATACTATTAAAAGACAATTTCATAAAACTTTAGTTGATATTAAGCAGTAGTTTTAGGCAAAAATCATAAAAATTATCTTCAAATTAACTAAGTTGAACTAAGAGAAGGTTTTATATTTTTCTCCTTTGATTAGGGAGCTGCGTGATAGAGTCAATGATCAGAAATTTTGCTTTCGTAACGTTAATTCAGAAAGGAAAATTCTTCTTTTACGGATATATGTATTAATTTCATTAACAATATAAATTTAAATATGAATATACGTCTACATGAAAGCCTTAAACCTATGCCAAAAGAGCAAAATAAGCAACATACTAAAGTTAGTAAGTGGTAGCGAATGACTCAATTTGTTCCGCAAAATCATAACAAGAACTTAATAGGATCTAGACAAAACCCTACAGCGGCTTAAAATATGTGTATTCCCCAGAAAATACATGGTTACCATAAATAATGAGTTATAACGAAATAGCAAATTATTAAACGGATAAACGGAGTAGTAACGAGCCAAATGGTTTAACGACCCTATCCATGGTTTTCTGAATTATCGTTTTCTAGGAAACAGCCAATTAAGTGTCCACTATTAAAGTTCCAATTTTACGCTTTTTAGGATGAATCACAAGAAATACTTACACACAACATCAACATTCGGCTCTATAACGAGCTGGCTCACATTTGGCCTTACAGGAGCCAAGACAGAAATCGTATAAATTTCTATGTAAAGAGGCGAAAAGATAGAACTTATAAGAAAACCGATTCTAAAAATTTCACGCTATATCCTAAACTTGGATATGAGTCATGCTGGCTTTGGCCTTCCCATTTTAGCGTTTTTTCTTCAAAAGGAAATCTAGCATTTTTTCCTCTAAATGCCAATAAGGTAGTTTTAAAACGGCGAAGAGATCAACTCACGCTCTCTCTAGAATTAATGATAGATTATGCGCCACAAGAAACGATCCTAAATTTCCAAGACAAAATCTCCTTGCAAGCTTGATTTTAAAGGTAACGGTATGCCTCTATCCCTTGTTTCATTTATCCTCGGGATATTTATTTTTTATACAATATTATAAATGAAAATAAATCTATATTTTACCTCGTTATAACCTGTCCCATTTGTATCCCTCAAAACCATGGGAGCCTTTATGTGCAAATGGCGGTCGCTCATAGACCAAAAGAGAATTAAGGATAATATAAATGTACTAAGATGATTGGTGGAATATATTTAACCCTTTTATAACCCAATGGAAGCCTATAAGCCTACCTATTTATTTGAGAAAGAAAGAGGACCGAGGCATATTGGAAAATTACGATAATCATTGGTTGGAGGTTTCTAGAGGTGAAAGAAATCACCCTCCAGTCGGGAATTGAGACAACTTGACAAACTTCAAACTACCTGAATGTATGCGAGTTTGATATTAAACTTCTACTTCTTTATTTACTTTGTTTCGTAGTTTATATTAAAAAGAAAAATAATTTCCTGGGATTAGGAATTGTGCAGGTAATAGTGAAAAAGACATCCTAAAACTTTCCCTAAACAAAAATATGATCAGAATTGTTCGGTCTTTTAAAGACAAGTTAGGTTAAATCTAAATAGGCCCCTTAAATCTCTGTCGGGGTCATTTACTGCTATAGTAAGTATAATACAGTAAACAACTAATTATTCATAAACTGTAATTGGTCTGAGAAGACTTTCATCTTATGAATTATTTTATGAAGTAATTAAAAGAAATGCTGGATAAATATGTAGAATCTAAACTAATTGTTTATGAGGTTGTAGAGATATTTTAATGATAACTGACCCACTGTTTTTACTCGATAAAATCGTTACTTTGCATTTTTCTCAAATAATTTATTGATATTAACCCAGATATGCCTAACGTCGTATACGTAGAGCACTTAACAAGTTTTAGAAATGTCGTCACCGAAAGTGACATCTGGCAACTGTTTCTTTTATTTTTCACCCAAAGCTATCAGAAAGAGTCAGTTAAGCCTATGAACTCGATTTTGTGAAGAAAAACATTTCACTGAAAATTGACAATGAGCAAACGTCTGCACCTACAAAAAAACGTAAGTATATAAAAGTAACTTTGTTTCAGTATAATTTTGTTATGAGAGACTATTCCTATCTTTGCTGTATCTAATTCTTCTTTTAGTTGAATGTGACTCGTTTTACATATCGGACATTAGGCAACTAGGCTTGCGCTTTCATTAGATTTTCCTGTTTATTTTTAGAGCATAGCTGTTTGTATTCTTTTTATCAAAACTATTTCCACGCACATACGAGTATCTTAGGCTTTTACATATTGTATATTTATCCATATGCATAGTTCTATGTTATACATAATTATATATCTTTAGATCATATATAATATATATATATATATATATATATATCTTAATATATGAATGTATCTTTTTCAGTACTCTTAACTGCGGATGAGATAGCAACACTTATTGAATGAGACGCTGGGCCTTCCCCTTACAGTGATATTGCTATTTCAATGCTTCCGCCGGTAAATTATTGCAATCATCTAACCGATGAAGATTCAAATACTGAAGATCAATTATATATTTCGGTTCAGGATCCTAAAGTAAAAGTAGGCTGCTCTAAAAGGAAACTTTACAGCTGAGGTAAAACAAGAAATTGCAACATGTTTCGACAATTAGAAACCGATGATGACAGCTCACGATGAGAAAACTTCGGTTGAACTTAAGAAGCATTTTTTGTGATGATGAAGTCATAAATATGGTGATGACTTTTTCTAATACATATGCTGCCCACCGGAAGCGTATCGACAAAAAGCGCATCACGACCGGTGAAATGTATTCTTTTTATGTGATTATGATTCTTCTAAGTGTTCATGTTCCTCTTCCATGCAAAAAAATGTTTTGGGAAAATCAGAAGGGTATTTACAATAATCTTGTTTCCAATGCATTATCCAGGGATCGATTTGAATTTATTATGGCTAATTTACTTGGTAAGAAAGATAAATTTTCAAAAGTACGTCCTTTGATTCAACAACTAAATAATCGATTTCTAGCCTATGCACCTCATGAGCAGTACCATAGTATCGATGAAGGAATGGTTTCATACTATGGGAAGCATGGGTGTAAACCATTCATACGCTGAAACCCATTAGATATGGGTATAAAATATGGGTAGGAGCTACTTGGCTATATCACATGGATCGACCCATATCAGGGAGCAAGACGTACACAAAACCAAACACACAGGGACTGGGGACTTGGGGCTAGTTTCATGATTCAATATGGAGATTTTCTTAGTCAGAAGGGCATATTTCCGTATTCCTTCTACTTTGACAACTTTTTAACTGGGTTACCATTCAATAGTTGACCAGTCGTGTGATTCGAACAAATGGAACTATTTGATAAAATTGATCTGGGAGGTGACCGTACTCGATATAACAAGCATGAAAAACAGCCTCGTGGATCGTACGATTTCTGATGTAGGAGATGAAATAACTAATGTCAAATGGAATGACAATAGTGTTGTTTCGTTGCATCAAACAGCCTGTCTGTTCATCCAACTTACTCCGCAAATCGATATTCTCAAACTCAGAATAAAAGAATTGTTATTGAATAGGCCAATATGATTCACAGGTACAATCAGAATATGGGGAAAGTTTACCGTACCGATCAAAATATAACTCTGTACAGAGTTGCAATAAGGGGAAAGAAGTGGTATTGTATTCTACTCATAACAAAATGTATAGACGTCGCCGAGTAAAATGCATTTCAGATTCATAAGGGCAGAAGTGGACAACTTGATCACCTGGATTTTCGTCACCAGGTAGCCAATGCACTCCTAGAAAGATATGGTCAAAATGAAACAACAGCAACAGGAACTCCATTTCACCATGAAAATACAGACAGTCGCTAAGATCACCTAGACCATATTGCTGTTCCTCAAGAAAATAAACTCGATGCAGAGAGTGTCAAACAAAATGTACAACACGGTGCCGAAAGTGTGATGTTGGTTTGCATATAAAATATTTTGCTCAATATCTTTCTAAATAAGTATTACAATATATATATATATATATATATATATATATATATATATATATATATATATATATATATATAAATACACGTGTATATTATAATGTAATACTCTAATGCAAAAGGATAGATGTTTTACAATATACTGTGGAACATTCTAAAATAGTTTATAACAAATAAATTGTGCTGTTTTTGCACTTCCATTTTCTAACGTTTATGACACCAAATTTTGTAGAATCTATTGAATATAAATTATTTCTACCCATTTCAGTGTTTTCTATGACCCATTTTACATAAAATATCATGTTTGTTCTGCTTTAATAAATTTAAACCACATCTGGTTTGGCAAGCTGAGGATTTGCCGATTATATCCTGGAGCATCCAATTGTTCTGATCTTTTGTTCAAGTCTACGGACCCGTCCCCTAACAGATTGAAAAACCATACCCAATATAGGGGAATAGTCACTCCCTCCCCCCTGTTCTCTCCGGGTGGAGTCACAAGGCGGTTACCGCAAAGACATCCGGCCCAGGCATCGGCGGGTCAGACGCGTAACCGCAGCGCTGCACCACACGGCGCTATGAAAGACCAAGGCAAGATCTTCCCCAGGAGAGTGAGATTCAATTTCACGTCAAATACGAAATTGGAGACGTGTTTCTCCCAAGCTCGAAGGCTAACGAGGAGCCGATGAAAGACTTGGTGGGAAAAACCGTTGGGCAGAAGAACTCTCCTGGGGCCGTCCTCAAGCCCCTCCCACCCTTACCACTCCCCCAGTGGGGTGACAAGGTATAAAGGAGGAACACTGAGGAAAATCGAGGTAGTATACGTCTGATTTCAAGTGACGAAGTCCTCGATTGAAACCGAGCTACCTAGACTGGATTGGTAGTGTACTTGGCTTGCTAGACCCAGAAGTACCCTGCAAGAGAGGCAGGGCTACCTACCTTAAGAGGCTAAGAAGCAGCTCATCCTCGAGCTAGTCCCTGGTTATCAAACCAAACGTTAAGTTAACTTTGTCAAGTTTAACTTACTCTCGCCAGAGAGACTCCTCATATCCTGGTGCACCTTAAACACCAGGGGTATTCCTCGTCCTTGAAGAATTAAGAAAAGAAGAAGGAAAAGTCTCCCCCTCGAGCCAGTTACTTGGTGGCCACACCGAACTCATAAGTTAACTTGGTTGAGGAACCAAGTGCAACTTATTCTCGTCAGAGAAATCCCCCTCCGTTATACTCTCCCTTGAAGAAGACTGGAACTAAGAAGAGGCCCCTACTCTAGCTAGTTCCTGGTTACCAAACCGACCTTCAAGTTCAATTTATTCTCCCCAGAGAAAGCCCCCCCGCAATCCTCGCCCTTTGAAGAAGACCCTTCCCGAGTTCAGTCCTCGTCCATGAGGAATTAAGTAACGAAGGAAAAAAGCTCCCCCTCGAGCTCGTTACTTGGTGGCACACTGCACTTCCAGTTAACTTGGTTTAAGAACCAAGTTCGACTCCCTCTCGCCAGAGAGACCACGACTACCTTGGTGCCGCATAAAGCACCGTAATTGTTCTCGTCCTTGAAGAACCCTCCCGGAATACCGTGTGAACCCCCCAGCTGCTACCCTTGCCAAAAGGACCTGGTGATCTCGCCTACCTACATCTGGCCAGACGGCACGCGTCGTGAGTCAATAACATTCCTGAGGTCTTTAAAACTCCAGATGAGTCCGTAAGCCTAATTCTTATATTACTGAGGTGTATAGCGAAATTAACTAAGTTTATACGGTCAAACTAATTTAATTAATTCTTGTTTATGATAATATTCAGAGTATTGCTGAGGTTAATGTTTAAATGCTGTGTATTCAATTGATAAAGGTAAAATATAAGTTTATTTTGGGAATTATTGTGCGTCTCTATATCCTTACGTGTTTCCAACGGCTCTATTCTTTAAGATATGGTTATAATATCAATATAATAGCACTCTTAGCACTCTTAAAACAAAAAGGAAGGGGTATTCTACGACACCCAATTTCATGGTAAAACAAGATCTAAAAACAATTTTTCTCATCCTTTCTTCCTTGCTTCCCTAAATAAAGAACGAGAAATCCATTTTCTCCTTTTACCAATAATTGAAGTAAGTTTCAGTGCCGTTTTTCCTATTTTTCTATAAGGGTTATTCCAAAAATTTAAACAAAGTTTGTTTTCAATTTAAACTCTTTAATTATAATATCTTATAGTTCAGAATATTAACAATTTCCTTATTTTCAGCTGACAGCAATATATATTTTGTATCTAGAATTAAATGAAGCAAAAGGTATGTAAAACACTTTTTCATGCTTTAGAACAGGCTCAGATCATCTGTTGTTTTTCTTTACGCTCTACTAAAGTTTTCTCTGATAAAGGAGATAAACTCTTGTGAATATTTGGATACGCGAGTTCGTGTTAAATTTGCACAAATAACCTTTTCCACGTGGCTGCACCCAATATTAATGCGTGCTTAGTCTGATTGGAGAGACTTCCTGCGGCTAAGCACTAGGTAGTTCCCCCTATATGGGTACTATCCACACTTCGCGCTTTTTTACTCACGCTTTTTTCATCACTGCGCAACATTACGCAACCCTCATTGCGCCTAGGCCTCCTTGATATTACGATATAGTGAACCCCGGAAGGATGCCCTGTTAGGGGCGCGAAGAAGGTGGTCCCTTAAGGACACGAGCCATAGACCTTGGACAGGCGCCTATTAGAGTAGGCCCATTAAGGTATGAGGGTTGCGGAGTGCGGTTATAGGCGGGGATTTAAGGTACTAAGGTACACACTTAATAGGGTTCAGACTATTAGATTCTGTCACTTTTTTACAGAGTAGGAAAAGGGGGGATTCCCCCCCCCCATTATCGACATCAAAATGGAATTCATAAAAAGGCTCTCCCTGAAACTCAAGCCCAACAGAAGGAAGAAAACACCACAAGAAGTAGACCAACAGATATTTACTGACCTGCAGATCCTACTAATTAAGTGTCTTGATGTCCTGACATAATTCATCATGATCTGCCCTGAAATTAAGGATGTCGAGAAACTCCTATCCTCCGCAGGCAGCATCACCCTCCTCAAACTAAACCTCGAAGCAAAACCCCATCCCACAGATCACGGCTAATAGATCAGTCATATGCAGGAAGGTTGAGCCATGGGTAGGAATGAACACTTCTCAGGATTTCAGGAGGATTTGGAAGCAAATCATTCCTGACTGGAAATTCATGACATTATATAATTCAGGGATCAAACTCACGTGTTTAAGATCTTTTGCGAAAACACCGAAATGGATACCAAAATCATGGATAAAGGACTTATACCCTTCTACACTAGGATCTCGCAAACCAAGATGCAGAAAGACGCATTCATAAGCATTCAGATATGCTTCTGTTGTTACGAAATGGAAGACCACATAATGGTGGAATGTTTAAAAAATTACCTCACGATATGTTCGGAGTGCGGGATGGAGAGGGACACCCACTGATCATGCCAGAGCATGACCAAACAGTCCATAAACTGTAGAGGACCACATCGGACAATGGCGATGTCATGCCCGAAAAGAAAAGACATAATAAAAATGAAGGAGAACGAAGAGAGATTAAAGGGACAGAAGAACATGACATACGCCTCGGCGACAAAAAATACAGTAAACAATCAAATGACAGGAACACAACTCAGCATAGACGGAACATTGAATGTCAAGATACTGATCTGTATCTTGCAGTCGCAAATATTGAATATTGCCAACCCCGGAAGCTACGCGAATACCCTAAACGGAATGCTCAAGGCCACGGTTATAACCCAAGAAATTTTCCCAAGGATGTGGACTTGTCAGCAATATTTAAGGTGAAAATTAGTGACAAAAAACAAAAGCACTAGTTACAGAAGCGAAACCGCAAGAGGAAGACAATAAGGACTCAAATACTGAGGAAACTGAATCGGATAGCAGCACGGAAGAATCCGCCCAGGAGGTTAGCGTCACCAGAAGGAAAGCCCAAAAGAAAAGAAGATCGAGATCCAGCTCACATAAGACATCAACCCAATGTCAGCAGTCCCCGATCCCGTCAACATCACTATCGGAGAAAGAAAAGGAAGTAATCATGTGTAGATCAGGAAGGAACGAGAGAAAGAAGAAGAAACAATAAACAAGACCTAAAGAGACAAACGAAAACCCAAAAAGTAATAAAAAAATGGACAAACGTAAACTGGAAATACCTAAAATTAATACTAACGGTTGGATAGGTAAAAAATGCGTATACAAAAATATCTTTAGAGAGCTAGACCCAGATATTATTTTAATATCTGGCCACGGATTAGACCTAGAAACAGAAAAAATAAAAATATGGAATTATAACGTTGTAGTAACGAATCCTTCGAGACAAAGACACGACGGAGTAGCAATTGCGATCAAAAAGGAACTAGACTATAAGACTCATCAAGGACTAACTGAATCCTATGCAGCAGTAGAGATAAAATTAGAACTAACAAGTCTTATAATAGCCACGAGGTAGCAACCCCCAAGAAAAGACGGATTACCAATTGCCAACTTCACTAAGCTTTTTAACAACAGATCCCAGTCATATTTATGGGAGACTTGAACGCACACTGTGCAGGAAACTGATATAGAACAAACAACAATGCGGGCAGGCATTTAAAAACGATGCTGGATAGGAGAATCCTTCAAAGATTAGGGCCTGAATTTCCTACATATATACATAACAGAACGACAAGTAAGCCAGATATCTGCCTCGAAAACTTTAACTAGCCATTTAATTTTCCCTTGGAACCGGTTGACATACCGGTTAGTGATCAAATAGCGACACTACTTACCATTAACCATACATATTTGTATTTTTTCCAGGCAGACTGGACAAAGTACAAAGAAGTTTTAAGGGAATATGAACCAAGGACTTTCATCAAGGCGACTATAGAAGAAATCGACGAGGGACTTAGAAAAATAAGGAGAGTACACTGATTAGTGCAGACGAAAAAGCAGTCCTAAAAAGAGCCTTTAGAACGATCCATTTTCAGATGGTCACAGGAAATGATAAATAAAAATACGGAAATAAGACTTATCTCCGAACAAATACGGGGGGAAGGAATTAGTAGAGACCTATACAACCAACTGAGAAGAAATAAAAGAGAATTAAAACTAATGATAAGCGATAAGCAACAAGAATATATGAATGACTAGAGCAGGAAGTCAGATGGCGAAAAATCCCCAAAGAAGTTTTGGATATGGGTAGATTGAATTAAGGAAAAACGGGCAAAGGAGAAGATCAAGATTAAAGATGGGATAGGGATACTAATTGAGGACGTAAGTGAGATAGAAATACTTTTCAAAGAATACTGGAGAAACGTTTTTAAAATCAGCGAAGAAGAAAATGAAAATTTCGACACTGATTTTGAGAACGTAATTCTCGGAGAACTCAACCAGACAACGGCCAGGGGGCAACACTATGATTTGGTTGACATAACGAGATATAATAATGAGGGAAATTATGTTAAATTATCCGTACAAGAACTAAAGGATAGCATAAACAGCTTCAAACAAAAGGCGCCGGGAGTCTCAGGACTCACAAAGAAAAATTACACAGAAGCGACCAATAACATCTTGGAGGTTTTTGAAGAACCTATTCAATGCTTGCCTTGATACAGGCTACTACCCTAAATAACTAAACGTATCAAACCTGAGCTTTATCCCAAAGCCAGGAAATTCTCCACACATGGTTGAAAACTATAGAACAATATATCCGTTTGACTTCATGGGGAAACTATATGAAAAGATTTTAAAGAATAAACTATATCAATATCTGGTGGAGAACGGCTTGTACAACGAGTGCCAATTCGGATTCCGGAAGAACAGGAGGATGGATATGGCGCTCTATTTAATTAAGGAGAAAAATGTCAAGGTCAAAGGCGAAAAGAAGAGTGTGGACATATTATGCAGAGACGTGTCCAAAGCGTTAGAAAGAGTATGGCAGAAAGGCATACAATATAAGATACTTCGGCTCGGATTAAGCATTTAGCTGAAAAGGTTTCTATGCAACTTTATAGCTGATAGATGCGCGTATATAGAGGGTAATCATCAAGGCGAACCCTTTAAGCTGGAGGCTGGACTTCTCCAGGGCGGTTGCCTAAGTCCGTTATTATACGCCGTATATACAGTGGACATCTTCCCCAGTCCAATAATGGAATGATGTATGAACATACAATTTGCGGATGATATCACTCAAGTTGTGGTGTCTCCATATGGAAAATCGTTACGAACAGAGACAAATTTAAAATAGTTCCCATATACAGAAGAAAAGTAGCAGACATCAACGTGCACAATATAAGATATGGATACAGGAACGACTGTAAAGTACTAGGTTTGAAAATAACGAAATTCAGTTACAGAAAACACGTAGCCAAGAGAATACAGAAAGCAAAGAGATGACTATTACTCCTCTATAAATTAATAAATTTAAGTCAAGAGAATAAAAAATAAGATTTACAATGCGATTATCCAACCAACACTGATATATCCAGCAATCGCAATGTGTACATTGTCAAGAACTAAACTGCTCGAAAATACAAAGAGTCCAGAAGAAAGTAAATGGACCCCCAAAGTTTTCTCACAAATCTATTTTTTCAATTTTATTTTCTATGGCTAATATTTATTCATATTATTTCCGTTTAATTTTAAAATTATTAACCTTACTTGAAACCGAATTTAAATGGAATTTCAGTTTTTACAAAGAAAGAACTTGGGGGGAATGAGAAGGGTGACTGTCCCAGAATTAAATTGTTAAGTATCTCAGAATATCCTTTTCATTTCTTAGCAGAATTAAAGTCCAATTTACAAAGGTATAGAATAAAACATTCCTAAAATATAAGCTGGTCGACCTGGCCTCATGAAAGGTCTCTCTTTGCCCGTCTATAAGTCTATTGGGAACAACCCTCGGGTAAAGATTTCTGAATTGGTACAAAGACCAACCACATCCGCACGAGAAAGCGGTTAATCAAATGCACTCTCTTGGATATTAATTGCGTACAGGCAGGCAGGAGGCAAGGCAACCTCTTTTAACTATGGCCCATAAAATAAAAGGAATGAGCAAAGTAGAGGTTTTTTTAAGAGCTAATATGGTAGCGAAGTAGAGAATGGGGTTATGTGAAGCCTTTGATTTAGCACGAATCAACCAACGTTTGTTCAGGCTTCTTGGAGTGAAAATTATCTGTTTGAAGATTGCCCCCTAAAGAGATAAATATAAACAGGTTACATCCAACAGGGAAACATGGTGGCTAGAATGTTATGGTGTGAGGGTAATTTGGAAATATGGAAAGTCAGAGTTGATTAAGTGTGTTAAATCTATCTAATGGGATCGAAACATGGGAGGGAATCCCCACCTGGAAGCTCTTGAGCAGAACGGAACTTCCATGCGCTGCAGAGGTCCCGGTTAGGCCTAAATTAATAAGCCTAACCCGCCTCCCTTCCACAAGCGGTAGCCTTGAATCGAGTCCCCCACGATTCACATTTAGGCTGGCTAGAATAGCTTCTGCAAGAAGATTTGAGGCGATTCGAGAGTAGAGCTGTTTACCACCAACCCCACCCCCCCACCACCACCCCGCGGGGAGAGCCTCAGACATATATATTGCTCATTTCCCTTGAAACTGACACAGAGTTGAGAAGTGTCGCCCAGACCCCAGAAGATTCCCTATGTTTCCAAGTCAAAGCAAAGTGACAGCTGGACTATTTTGTGTATTTGGAATTAGCCCCAGCCAGGAGCTAATTCTACTGAACGATCGCCCCGAGTGATTTTCCCGACTTCTCTCATCAACTCCTGTCGAAGCCCTCCTCATTTAGGGTAGCCGAAATACTCTTCCCTGGACCTGAAGTTACCCCCCCCCCTTGTTTTTGGAGAACCCTCATTACTCCAACCTCCCGCTCGGACATAAATAGCGCTTGACTCCCCTGAAGATACACAGAGTTGAAAAGTCTGGCCCGGACTCCCAAAGATTCCCCATAGTTCCAAGTCAGGTGCTAACAACAAATCAAAGTGACAGCTAGACTATTTGTGTATTTGCAATTAGCCCCAGCCAGTGAGGTAATTCCAGTTAACGATCGCCAACGAGTGATTATCCGGACTTTTCTCATCAACCCTGCCGAAGCCCTCCTTCGTTCGCCCCTCGTTTCGGGTGGCTGAAATAGTCTCCCCTGGACAGGAAGTTACCGCCGCCCCACCTTGTTTTTAGAGAACCGTCATCACTTCAAGTTCTGAGCGGCCTCACCTCACTTGCAGAAGACATGCGTAAGCCAACCCCTCCCCTCCTTCAGTAACTGAATTGAGTTCCCCCCTACCCCCACCCATTTGAATAGTCTCCTTTTATAATACCTTAAGTTCTAACTTCATAGTCTTATTTATAACCAGAATTTCCTCTTTCATTTAATTCTCTGAGGTAATTTTACCCATCAATTCTCTCATTATTTTTGCGTAAATAAAATTATATTTTTTTACATGCCTCTTTAAATAACCTTGAGCTTTGCCATTGTCCATAATTTACCTGACCTCGTTGCACTATCTCGCTCCTCAGGCCGTCTAAACTCGTGGTTTTCCGTCCCTTTTGTCGGTTTGCTTTCAAGTTATTGGTCCCTCTCTCATAGATATAATATGGTATTGTCCTGGTATTGTACCATGACAAAAATTTCTAGTATTTTAAAGAGTAACTTCTATCAGTGTTTTCAAATGGTCAGATTGAGAATAAATTGTTTATTTTTAAAAAATAAGGCCACCCTGTAATGATATACAGTCGACGACACGACGTAAGCTAGAGCAACAAAACGCCATCAAATGTTTTCATTGACCAAGTACGAGGGGAGGTCAACAAATTTTGCGAATCATCAGGGCAAAACAGAGAAAGAAGGATGGCTGTTTGTGGGGTGGTAGGACAAGTTATGACAAGTCAGGACCTGCAGCCGCACGCTCCTGCCTCGTCTATTTAAGAAGCAGTAGCTGATCTCAGATCGTCAGACAAAAATCTTTCAACAATGGAGAAGGTTGAACACCGCGCAGTGATCAAATTTTTGACCAAGGAAGGCAAGAATGCAAAAGAGATCCATGAACGCATGGTTGCAGTGTACACCGACACAGCCCCTTCCTATGCAACCATTGCTCGCTGGAATAGGGAGTTCCGCCATGGTCGTGAGTCCCTTGAAGATGACCCAGTCCAGAACGCCGTTAGACGTGACTAACGAGGACAATGTGGCCCGTGTGGAGAGGATCATTCTCGAAAAAAGACGGGTGAAGGTCGAAGAAATTGAGCGAGAACTTGGAATATTACATGGAAGTGTTAACAACATCATCCACGACAATTTTGCCATGAACAAGGTCTCTGCCCGTTATATCCCTAGAAACCTCACGAAACCTCCCGCCCAATGATCGACTTCAACGTCGTCCAAGTTCGGAGGAGCTACTGCTCCGGTACAACCAATACCCGATGGGATTTGAGTCACGCATAGTGACAGGTTATGAAACGTGGGTCCATCACTGGGATCCTAAGACCAAGCTCAAAAGCATGGCCTGGAAGTATAGGGGCTCTCCAACCCCCATTAAGTTCTGGACCCAACCCTCAGCCGGGAAGATCATGGCCACCATCTTCTGGGATTCTGAGAAGGTGTCGATGGTGGACTATGCGCCTCGTGGAAGAACCATCACAGGCCAATATTACACCGAGTAACTGGTTGGGTTGAAGAAGTGCATTCGTCAGAAGCGGCGCGGCAAGTTGACACGTGGAGTCCTGCTCCTCCACGACAATGCCCCTGTCCATAAGGCTAGAGTTGCACAAGCTGCCCTGCGTGAGTGCGGATTCGAGAAGGTCAACCATCCCCCCTACAGTCCAGATCTGGCCCATAGCGACTACTTTTTATTCCGCCAGCTCAAGGCTGCACTGCGTGGACGCCGGTTTGGGGACGATGAAGATGTCGCGCTCGCCGTCCAGGAGTGGATTGAACAGCAGTCGGGCGATTTCTGGTTGTCGGGAATTCGAAGCCTCAGGGACAAGTGGCGCAAGTGCATTGAAGTCGAGGGTAGTTATATTGAAAAATAATAAAACACTTTTCCTCATATCTCGTTTCCTTATATCCGAATTGCAAAACTTATTGACCGCCCCTCGTTATTATCTCAAATGAGCCAAGTAGAACATTCGTTACGCACACTCAAATCAGGAACACGATCAGGGTTGCTGAATGCCATGTGACAAATACGACAGAAAATATTACAAGCTTTTAACTTATTGGAATATTCCCTGCAGAATTGCAAATTTAAAGGCTATGAAAAGGACGTCCACAAAGTATTAATAATACACTTTCATTGTTAGAAATTTATTTTATTCTCAAAATATTTAAATAAAATTATTGCAGCAATTATCTTACCTGAATTCTTTTTATCTCTGTTTTGGTTTTCCATAATGTTTTAACTCGCAACATCATAAATTATGGAGAGTAATAGATAATGTGAAAGAAAGAAATTTCGATATTCAATCTCTCTTGCAGTAAAACAACTTATCAAGAAAGTCTCCTACGTAATTGTCGATTTTGACTTATCTATTCCAATTCATCTAATATACTCGATTTCCTTAATTGATAATGGGCTGACAAAGTAGCAAATCACAACATCTGGATAAATCTCAACTCTGAACATCGCCATACCTAGACGTTTCACATTGTAACAAAAAGAGTCCGAAAAAAATGAATTCTTATGTGTCACTGAAGGAGCTAGGAATGTTTTTCTCGAAGCCCTTTTAAGATTCTATCTCCATTGCAAAAACAGTATTAGACTAAGAAAATTGCGTTCCTCCTCTCCAAGTTTTTACAAATCCAAGTTATTTTTCGACAACATAGGCTCTATACATTTTACTAGGATATTTTGGTCTCTGTATTGTAATATGGAATGAGACTAACACAAGGTCTGATGACCAAAGTTGCGTGCTCACATTTATTGTTCTTTATGAGCTTACAACATACAAAACTTTCAATTTTTCTAGGAGAAACCTTGGGAGGACCTTAACAATTATATCACTCGAAAGAAAATGTAAAATAAAAAAAGGGTTTAAAATTTTGTTCGAAACTGCCGAATAGTTATGATGTTATTTCAGAATAATTCACCAGCTAAGGTGGGATTACTATGACAATTATATCATTCGAAAGACAATGTAAAACAACATAAGTGTTTAAAATTTTGTTAGAATCGGCAGGCTAGTTATGATTTTTTGGCCAACACAAAATAATTTCCGGGCTAAACTTTCGAGCACCTTGGCAATTATATCATTCGAAAGATGATGTAAAACAACATAAGATTTTTAAATTCTGTTAGAATTGGCCCAATAGCTACAATGTTATTACCAAAACAATAAAAAGCAAAACTGGACTGACATAGTGAGTTTTAGAGTCGTACGTGATCTAAAACTTCAAAACGATCACCTTAATGTGTTTTAGGAAATATTTTATTGTTGATTCACGTCGAACCACCAAAGGATTGACTTACAGATTTCCAAATGAATAATAGTACTCTAAAAAGATCACTGCTCTCGAAATCGTAATAAATCTTCATTCGAAGATTCCGAATTGAGAGTTGGAAAATGACAAGACTTTTTCCATTATGCTGGTGCGATCTGTGCAAGCAGGGCAAACTATGATTAGAAAATATCCAAATTTACAAAAATTATAACAAGCTCATATAAGATACTGCCAGACCTCTTAATGAAATAAGTAAATCTTGTGCTGGGTCTTAAGAGTAATAAGCTCTGAGATAAGACTACTACTCTTAAATTAGAACGTTAGGTCAGAAGAATATTTAATTAACTTTATAACCATAGATACCGTCAACATTATAATCAAGATGTAACTCAACGTAAAATAATAAATAGGTTCAGTCATATTTTCCAAATTACTCTTATTTTCATATGCAATTCCTAATTGTATTCCTAAATAAATCATTTTCTCTTTTCGTTAATTACAGCTTAGAAAAGAAACAACAGACTGTAATATAATACTTTAGGTTAAATAATACCAAATATCTGCTTATAGTGTCTAGATAATTATTCCATTGAAATGGCCTCTACATATTTAATTAAATCGAATGAATGGACTCGTTAATAAAGATAATTTAGGCCCTGAGTTCTAATATGAGAGGTTTGGCGTCATTTGGCAATTATTTAAGGGAAGTTCCAAGATTATCATTTCAGCAAATTAAATATCGTAATTTATCAAACTAAATAATTTTAGTCATATAGAAAAACAATTAATATAATGGTTTTGTTTATTTTTTTAGGAAATTAATATACCTTTATTAAAAATAGCACAAATTCGACAAAGTAAACTCAAAAACTTTTATTTGAATTATATACAACGGTATAATTATGACTCTAATGTATCAAAGAAAAAATAATGAAAATGACCATATTACGAGTATATCCTTTTGTAAAATTAAAAAACAAATTTAATGCTATTTGAAATTCAACTCAATTTAAAATTAAAAATAATAATTCCATGTGTATTTGTTGTTTCCCGCCGAGTATGCCTCCATTCATATAAAATGAAAATTCAGATAGAAACATCTGAAAAGTTTCCAAGTTCCTGCCGAATAAAAAAAAACTGAATACAGCACCAAGGATTTTCTTACCCTTAAAGGACCCCTGATCACTTTTAACAGACTGCAATGAAGAGAGTAGATATCTCAACCAGTGAGTCAGTGCCTCTCGCAAAAGCCACTCCTCGAAGAATCAAATCAGTAGCAACCAAACCGAACCCATAACCCTGTTTGAATACTGAGGAGTGGTAGCGAAAGCTTGGTGTCAAATCATCTTGTGGAACCAAACCACTCAACAGGGTAACAAAACCTATAAGTTTTCGACTACAAAATTTCATGCAATGATTCTCCATTGTTTATGCCTTGCCAACAACGTGATTTACAAACCCTCTAGAGAGTGTTTTAAATATGAACTAATCTATTTTTCAATGTCATTGAAATAATTAACACTGATAAATTATTACCTTTATTGATTTGATCTGTTTCCTTTTCTCCCAATTTAGTTCTGATAAATTTCTTAACACTGGTTATCGAGAATATTATTATTTAACTATATAATAAATGTATATATAAGATGGCCGCTATATATAGGATGCTTTTTAATTTAATTTTAAAAGCGACACATCTTTCAGAATATTAAATTTTTGTTTAATACTTTTTTAGGTTTATTAAGACTCCATGTACCTATATGCATGAGTGGTGGTGGAGTTAAATGCTCTTTGCATTTACAAAGTGATATCATCTAAAGTCCTTTTTAATATAGTACAAAGATTATGAAAAGAGGCGAATGCTCTTTGAAGTGAGGTGAGAGGGATGAATTATATGAAAAATATGATCTATAACATATAAGTAATATAAAACCAAAATACAACTATTTCTAATTCCTAATGAAGTATATATATATATGTATATATATATATATATATATATATATATATATATATATATATATATGAAGAACTCACAAAGTATCACGTGAGGGTAGCAAATGAATGCAATGTCCCACAGGAAAAATGAAATGGTGTTTC
>OZ018329.1:115096699-115104199 GCA_963969495.1 Ceratothoa steindachneri | reverse complement strand
CCTCGTGGAATAGTTTCAAAACCACATTCATGAGTCTTCAATCGCGTTTCATCCCTCTGAAATGCTCCCGTCTGTCTTCTGTTCAACCTAAGTGGTTTAATCGAGAAACCGGCCAACTGCTTAGGGAGAAGAGAAATGTGTACCGGCAATCGAAGATCTCGGGTGACTTTGACGAATACCGGAGGCTAGCCAGGAGAGTGAAGTCCAGCATAAGGGCAGCTAAGCGGTCTGAGGAACTCCGAGTGGCGAGACTCTGTAAAGAGAATCCCAAGGAGTTTTTTGGATATGTGAACAGCCGTAAACCAATCCGTCGAACGATTGGCCCTTTGAGGAATGAGGAGGGGACATTAAAGCATTCAGATGCAGAAAATGCTAACCTTCTCAACGACTACTTCTCTTCAGTGTTTACTGAAGAGGTGTGGTCTAATTCCCCAGCCGACGGATTCCTACTCGGGGGAAAAGCTGGAGGCAATGGACTTCACCGAAGGAGAAATAAAGAAAAAGATCGCTGACCTAAAGACGAATAAGTCCCCTGGACCGGACGGGTTTCTACCTAAAGTGTTGAAGGAAGTGTGCGATGAAGTATCACGACATCTGTGCGCTATCTTGAGCATGTCAATCCGGACCGGATGCGTTCCTAGAGACTGGCGTGAGGTGGAGGTGACTCCTATCTTCAAGAAAGGAGACCGAGACCAACCGTCGAACTACCGACCTATCAGTCTGACTTCGATAGTCGGTAAACTCATGGAAAGCATCATGGTGGACCAAAGTGACGTCGTATTTAGAGTCAAACCTGCTACTAAGGAGTTCCCAGCACGGCTTCCGAAGGCAACGGTCATGCCTGACGAACCTTGTGGAATTCTTCCACTTCGTTTTCAGTGAGCACGATCGGGACAAGGCGGTGGATGTGGTCTACCTAGACTTTCAGAAAGCCTTTGATAAGGTACCACACCGCCGCCTTCTCCGGAAAGTGCGAGCGCTTGGCATAGACGGAAAGGTAGCCGGCTGGATCGAGAACTGGCTAAGTGGCAGACGGCAACGGGTGGTGGTAAATGGACAGTCTTCTGAGTGGGTGCCCGTTACTAGTGGGTGCCTCAAGGTTCTGTCCTGGGACCACTACTATTTATCATCTACGTCAACGACATGGACGGTGACATGGTTGCGAAGATTTCCAAATTTGCCGACGATACCAAGCTTGGTATGAACGTTGCAAAGGATGGAAATACTTCCCGCCTGCAGGAAGATCTTGGGAAGATTGGGGAGTGGTCGGACACGTGGCAAATGCCTTTTAACGTGGGCAAATGCAAAGTGATGCATATCGGCCACAGAAACCCCCAATCTCAGTATATCCTTAAGGGCACTGCTATGGAATCCACCGACACTGAGAAGGACTTGGGTGTAACAATCACTAGTGACCTCAAGTTCTCGAAACAGTGCATTGAGGCGGAGAAAAGGCCCAAAGGATGCTAGGCTATATTAAGCGCCAGTTTGGTTATCGGAACCAGGAGATTGTACTGTGCCTGTACAACTCACTTGTCCGACCGCACCTGGAGTATGCCGTACAATTTTGGAGTCCTTCATTGCGAAAGGACATCGCGAGATTGGAACGCGTACAAGTCAGGGCAACCAAGCTGATTCCCTCTATCCGACATAAAAGTTATGAGGATAGACTAAGGGAATTAGATCTGTTCTCGCTGGAAACCCGTAGACTGCGTGGTCAGCTCAAAGAAGTCTTCAAAATACTTCGAGGGTTCGACAATGTTGACTACCGGGATATTTCACACAGAGTGAGAACAGAACGCGCAATCACGGATTCAAACTTGAACTGAAGCGTTACAACCGCAATCTGTGTGGAAACTTTTTCACCTACAGTATCTGCGGTAAGTGGAACGCACTTCCAGTGGAAGTTGTCAACAGTGGCCGTTTAGGGACGCAAAACAATTGAGCAGCCTTGTGCCCGCTCGATTGCAAGTCCAATGGTACCCTCTTTGAATGGACCGTAAGGTCTCCTAGGGTACCTTTTTTCCTTGTTGTTACTCTCTCTCTCTCTCTCTCTCTCTCTCTCTCTCTCTCTCTCTCTCTCTCTCTCTCTCTCTCTCTCTCTCTCTCTCTCTCTCTCTCTCTAAACCAGAGGGAGAGGTGACGCCCCCTCGTCGCGGGAAGAGAGCTTGTGTGGACCTTTGACTTTTCGAGCTATGTCGGCGGGGGTACCTCTTCTGGGTACCCCTGGCAGGCTTCCCTTGTCGATTTGGTCGGAAACGAGGTTCCAGACTAAGTGCGTCATCTTTTCTTTTTTCTACTCTATCCTTCTCTTTTTTTACTTTTATCTTACTTCCCACTTATACAAAAAAAAGAAAAAAAAAAAAAAGCCTACTCCTATCATGTCACTCTTTCCCTTTTTTCCCTCTATCTACATATAAGGACCTGGCAGCTACCTCACGCGTCAGAAGAGAAGCTTTGGAACCTCTATAAACAACGCCAATCGACGCTCACTGGTTGCGAGAGACTAGGACTAGAGGGGTCCTAGGCGTTGGGGCACGATGAATGGGATGAGGGTAGTGCCCCGTTAACCCCTTCCCTGGCGCGTAATTATTGACCGTTCCCAGTGCCCGTTGACGGGTGCCTCTGGTAGCATCGGTCCGAGGTGACGGCCCTTTGTTCCCAGGTTGGTTGCCAGGCCAATAAAAGCCTTGGGTCGAGTTCCTTGGTGTGGCGGGATATCCATTGAACGCTACTCCGAGATCCTGGCCGTTGTGAAGGGAACTAGTAGGAGTTTAGTAAGGGGTGTGCTTCGTTGTTGTTCACCTGGTGAGAAATCGATGGCCCCTTCGGGGACTGTCTGTGCTGCTTGTTGGGAGCCACGGCACGCCGAGGCTTGACGACTCGGTCGGACGAACAGCAGCACATGGAGCGTCCCTTCTGGAAGACTCCGAAACGACTCCGATCAATAGGCGGGAGCGACTCACGCGGGGGAGAACTCACCAACCCCCTTTTTTATATATTGATTGGTCACAAGCTTAAGAAATAGAGTGTTCAAAATGGCAGGAAAGAAAGGTCCAGCAGCGCTAAAATTCACGTGTGCCACATGTAAGAAGGACAAGTGGTGCGTTGACTTCCCGGAAGGCTGCTATGCGAAATGCCACCCAGACAGTGTATGCACCACTTGCATTTAAAGAAGGAAGTGGAGGAAGTAGTCGCCTACTACAGGGAAAGAACTACAGACCTCGAACAGAAAATCGAGAGGCACAAGGAGGAGCACTCCCACCAGATCCGCAGGCTCGAAGAGAAATTAAACGATCTCTCGAGTCCTGTGGCAAACACTACCTCTGCAGAGAGCCCGTGCCCGAATGTGGCAGCGACACCAAAAGGGAAAAAGAAAAAAAAGACGAAAAAGGAAAGAAGAAAGAGGAGAGAGAGAAATAGAAGAAGAAAGGGTAGAAGAAGTTAATGAAAAGGATGACAAGGGGAAAAGATGATAGAGAAGAAGAAGAAGAATAAGAGGAAGAAGAAAAAAGAAAAGCCTGAAAACACCATGATGGGGAAGAGAGAGGAATCGGAGAGCTTGCCTCAGAAAAAATAGAATCCGAGCTCAGCAGGCAAATGTGCCAGGGTCATCCTTGTGGGCGATTCCCAGGCACGGGACCTGCAGCCCCTGCTAGCGGCCCGCCTTCGCACAAGCGTTAAGGTAAGCTGCCTGCCAGGATGTGGTAACCACCACATCAGAGTAGAGGCTGAGAAATCACAGATTTCTGAGAGCTCAGTCGTTGCTCTGATGGTCAGTGGAAACGACCTCTACCTGAGAGGAGGTAGGGTAGGCCCTACAGATAAAATCCTCCACACGGTCATGGGTGCCGTGGACGACTGTGGGCTGAAAACCCGCAAGCGCGTGGTAGTCGGGATGCTCCCGAGGAGAGGTCCAACACGGACCGCTCACTCGATGAATGTGTCTTTAAACCGGCGCCTGGCAGATTTGTGTACGGCAGAGGGGGTCTTTTTGTGGACCCGTACCGCACCTTTTATGGTAGAAATGATCTCTACCAAAGGATGGGGTACATCTTTCCTTTAAAGGAAAGGCCTTTCTGTCGAACATGATCCAGGATGTCGTAGAGAGGACCGAAAGGAGTATCCGGCCCAGAGTGAGGGCGTACGTACGCCAGTATGCCCGTGTCACTCCAGGAACGACCTTCTCAGAGGTCGCAAAAAGGGGTGCCTCACAAACAAACAAGCCGGGAAACGGAAGAGCGTAGGGAGTCCTACAGTCGGGGACTCCCTGAAAGTTCTTCTGTTCAATGCGAGGTCAATCAGGAACAAGTTTCCTGAGCTCCGTGGCCTCGTAGCGACGGAAGAACCCGAAATGGTAGCCATAACAGAATCGTGGATAAAAACCTTAAACCGAGACTTTGAAGGCGAATTCACGATTCCCGGTTACCAGCTCTTCTTGAAAGATAGGCCAGACAGAGAAGGTGGCGGTGTGATGTTGTATGTCAAGGATACTCTCAACTCGACGGATTGCAACATCGTATCCGACCATGAACTACTAGGTGTTGACCTAGAGATAGGTCCTGCCAAATATAGGACCCTGGTGCTTTATAGACCTCCTGCCCAACTCGTTGAAAAGGACAGAGATCTGTACCAGCTACTAGGAGAACTTGTCGAAGACAGAGTGTGTATCGTCATGGGTGATTTCAACACACAAGTTGACTGGGAAACCAGAGAACCCTGTGGCGAGAACGCACTACTCCTGGAGTTCACGAACAACGAGTTCCTCACTCAATGGGTGAGAGAGCCAACGAGAGGAGACAATATCCTCGACTTGGTTTTCACCTCTGAGGATGACATCGTTGAGGACCTCTCTGTTGGCGAAGAACTCGGTGGCAGTGACCACCGACTAATTAGATTTGTAGTCAAAGTCCCCAAGGCAGAGCCTGCAACTAGTAAATCAAGGAAACTGGATTTAAGAAAAGCAGACTTTGCAGGTCTACGCGCGGGACTGACTGACGCGAGGCTAGAGGAGTGCGATGCTGTTGAAGACTCTTGGAACAGTTTCCAAAACCACATTCATTAGTCTTCATCGCGTTTCATCCCTCTGAAATGCCCCCGTCGGTCTTCTGTTCAACCAAAGTGGTTTAATCGAGAAATCGGCCAACTGCTTAGGGAGAAGAGAAATGTGTACCGGCAATCGAAGATCTCGGGTGACTTTGACGAATACCGGAGGCTAGCCAGGAGAGTGAAGTCCAGCATAAGGGCGGCTAAGCGGTCTGAGGAACTCCGAGTGGCGAGACTCTGTAAGAGAATCCCAAGGAGTTTTTTTGGATATGTGAACAGCCGTAAACCAATCCGTCGAACGATTGGCCCTTTGAGGAACGAGAGGGGACATTAAAGCATTCAGATGCAGAAAATGCCAACCTCCTCAACGACTACTTCTCTTCAGTGTTTACTGAAGAGTGTGGTCCCATTCCCCAGCCGACGGATTCCTACTCGGGGAAAAGCTGGAGGCAATGGACTTCAGCGAAGGAGAAATAAAGAAAAAGATCGCTGACCTAAAGACGAATAAGTCCCTGGACCGGACGGGTTTCTACCTAAAGTGTTGAAGGAAGTGTGCGATGAAGTATCACGACATCTGTGCGCTATCTTTAACATGTCAATCCGGACCGCATGCGTTCCTAGAGACTGGCGTGAGGCGGAGGTGACTCCTATCTTCAAGAAAGGAGACCGTAACCAACCGTCGAACTACCGACTATCAGTCTGACTTCGATAGTCGGTAAACTCATGGAAAGCATCATGGTGGACAAAGTGACGTCGTATTTAGAGTCAAACGTGCTACTGAGGAGTTCCCAGCACGGCTTCCGAAGGCAACGGTCATGCCTGACGACCTTGTAGAATTCTTCCACTTCGTTTTCAGTGAGCACGATCGGGACAAGGCGGTGGATGTGGTCTACCTAGACTTTCAGAAAGCCTTTGATAAGGTACCACACCGCCGCCTTCTCCGGAAAGTGCGAGCGCTTGGCATAGACGGAAGGTAGCCGGCTGGATCGAGAACTGGCTAAGTGGCAGACGGCAACGGTTGGTGGTAAATGGACAGTCTTCTGAGTGGGTGCCCGTTACTAGCGGGTGCCTCAAGGTTCTGTCCTGGGACCACTACTATTCATCATCTACGTCAACGACATGGACGGTGACATGGTTGCGAAGATTTCCAAATTTGCCGACGATACCAAGCTTGGTATGAACGTTGCAAAGGATGGAAATACTGCCCGCCTGCAGAAGATCTTGGGAAGATTGGGGAGTGGTCGGACACGTGGCAAATGCCTTTTAACGTGGGCAAATGCAAAGTGATGCATATCGGCCACAGAAACGCCCAATCTCAGTATATCCTTAAGGGCACTGCTATGGAATCCACCGCACTGAGAAGGACTTGGGTGTAACAATCACTAGTGACCTCAAGTTCTCGAAACAGTGCATTGAGGCGGAGAAAAGGCCCAAAGGATGCTAGGCTATATTAAGCGCCAGTTTGGTTATCGGAACCAGGAGATTGTACTGTGCCTGTACAACTCACTTGTCCGACCGCACCTGGAGTATGCCGTACAATTTTGGAGTCCTTCATTGCGAAAGGACATCGCGAGATTGGAACGCGTACAAGCCATGGGCAACCAAGCTGATTCCCTCTATCCGACATATCCGACATAAAAGTTATGAGGATAGACTAAGGGAATTAGATCTGTTCTCGCTGGAAACCCGTAGACAGCGTGGTCAGCTCATCGAAGTTTTCAAAATAATTCGAGGGTTTGACAATGTTGACTACCGGGATATTTTCACACTGAGTGAGAACAGAACGCGCAATCACGGCTTCAAACTTGAACTGAAGCGTTACAAGCGCAATCTGTGTGGAAATTTTTTCACTTACAGTATCTGCGGTATGTGGAACGCACTTCCAGTGGAAGTTGTCAACAGTGAATCTGTTGACCAGTTCAAGTCAAGACTAGACAAAGTCTTGAAAAGTGGCCGTTTATGGACGCAAAACAATTGAGCAGCCATGTGCCCGCTCGATTGCTAGCCTAAAGGTACCCTCTTTGAATGGACCGTAAGGTCTCCTAGGGTACTTACTTTCCTTGTTACTCCTTGTTACTCCTTGTTACTCTCTCTCTCTCTCTCTCTCTCTCTCTCTCTCTCTCTCTCTCTCTCTCTCTCTCTTTCTCTCTCTCTCTCTTTCTCTCTCTCTCTCTCTCTCTATATATATATATATATATATATATATATATTGCTTTAAATTATACGTTTGCAGAATGAGTCGGTGAAAATAACTCTATCCCTATTATCTTCCTCTTAACCTTCCTTCATCTGTCTTCCACCATCTTTATTTCTTAAACTAGCCTCGAATGCATCCTTAGGTCTTACCAACCAGATGCCCTCGTTGGTATTTCTCTTTAAATTCGAGGGAAAATTAGAACGCCAGGGGACATTAATGGCGACCTAATTCGACCGCGTTTAATGGTCGCGTGATGG